>CM054143.1:6503528-6509233 GCA_028751875.1 Rapana venosa | reverse complement strand
ATATTTTTTTTTAAAATGCTACAAAACACTACTATACTACTAAAATTTATTATTTTTATTATTATTAATTTATTATTATTAGATCATTATTTCATTATTATTATTATTTTTATTATCAGCACCCAGCAGCAGCAACAGCAGCAGCAGCAGTAGCAGTAGTATAGTAGTAGTAGTATTTAGTAGCAGCAGCAGCAGCAGCAGCAGCAGCAGCAGTACTAGTAGTAGTAGTAGCAGTAATAGTAGTAAGTAGTAGTAGTAGTAGTAGTAGTAGTAGTAGTAGCAGCAGCAGCAGCAGCAGCAGCAGCGCAGCAGCAGTAGTAGCAGCAGCAGCAGCAGCAGCAGCAGCAGCAGCAGCAGCAGCAGCAGCAGCAGCAGCAGCAGCAGCAGCAGCAGCAGCAGCAGCAGCAGCAGCAGCAGTAGTAGTAGTAGTAGTAGTAGTAGTGCTGCTGTTGTTTTCGTTGTTGTTAATTTACTATTATATATTAGTCATTACGATTGTTCTTCCTTTTTAAAACCTTAGAGACAGAGGGGATTGGGGGGGGGGGGGGAGGGGATAAAATTTGAGTTCGCTCGTCAGCTCTCCGTCCTTTTTTCCCCCAACCAGAGCACACCACTTGCACCGTATTTTCATTGCCTCCCCCCCCCCCCCAAACAAAAAAAAGCTGTCCATTGGAATGATGCCAGTGCGTAATAGAGTTTCTGCTCCCTGGGGGGATGGGAGGAAATGGACTGACAATCTCCCCTTCGTTTATAGCGCCGTTACACGCAGGTTTACCATCATTCTGTGTGTGTGTGTGTGTGTGTGTGTGTGTGTGTGTGCGTGCGTTTCGTGTGTGTGTGGTGGTGTTTTGCGTGTGTGTGTGTGTGTGTGTGTGTGTGTGTGTGTGTGTGGTGTGTGTGTGTGTGTGTGTGGTCCGTCTCTGCCTCTGTCTCAGTCCTTTTCTTTTCTCTCCTTTTTCTCTCTCTTCTCTCTCTCATCTTTTCTCTTCCTCTCTCTCTCTCTCTTTTCTCTCTCTCTCTTTCTCTCTCCTCTTCTCTTCTCTTCTCTTCTCTTTTTTTCTTCTCTTTCTTCTCTTCTCTTCTCTCCTCTTCTCTTCTCTTCTCTTTCTTTCTTTCCCTTTTCTTCTCTTCTCTTCTCTTCTCTTCCTTCTCTTCTCTCCTCTTCTATCTCTTCCCCTTTTCTTCTCTTCTTCTGTCTCGTTTCGTCTTTCTCTTGTCTTCTTTTTTCTTCTCTTCTCGTCTCTTCTCTTCTCATCCTCCTGAATCTGAGAAATGGGTTATATTATCTAATACTTTTGTTTTCAGAAGGTACTGGAGGTTGGGTTTAGGGGTTGTTGTTTTTTCAGAAAAGAGAAAATCGGAATGGCGTTCATTCCAGCTCCAGGAATCAAGTACCTAAGACTAGGAGAAAAGTTTTCTGTTGGTAATTAGTTGTAAAGATCAATGTAAAGTGTGGATTATTTTCACAGTTATCAATTTTTTTCATGCCAAAGTACTTGGAGTGGAGTAATCCAGCTGGATGCTATTCTCTGCAAACCCATTCTATCCATAAATTTTATAATCTTACTCACAATAAAACTACAATGTGATTTGTCCATGACACAAAACTTGAAGTCGCTCTCTCTCTCTCTCCCCTCTCTCTCTTTTCTTTCTTCTCTCTCTCTCTCTCTTTTCTCTCTCTCTCTCTCTCTCTCTCTCTCTTTCGTGTAGTAGGTTTTTTTCCCTTGTTTGGATGATAGTCCCTAATCAGGGCAAGGGCCGGATGGAAAAAGTATGCCTCTGTTTATTCTGCTACCTTCGGAAAAAAAGAGTCATTCATTCAAAAGAAAAGATTTATTCATTCAAAGATTCATTCAATTAATTCTTTCTTTCTTTCTTTCTTTCTTTCTTTCTTTTCCATTCTTTCTTTCGTTCGTTCTTTCTTTTTTCCTACCTTTTTTCTTTCTTTCTTTCTTGTATTAGATATTCATATTCAAGTACTTAACAGAAAAAAGCAACAACAACCAGACACTACTCCAATATACACGACAACAACCAATTAACGATAATAAATTCACACACCACCATAGTCATCATCACAATATCGTTGCAACCATTTTATCTCCACGACCAAGTGTACACCAGTTTACTGGGGGAAGGACCAGCAACACCTCACTGGTCCTCATCAGGATGTGTGTGTACGCGTGCGCGCACGCGCGCAGGTGTGTATGAGTATGTGTGTGCGTGGTATGTATATGTGTGTAATGTTTATTTTCCAATGTATTATTTTATCGATTTTTCTCCTTCTCTGGTTTAATTCATTAGTAAAGGTTTGTAATCATGTAGCATTTCAGTATAATCATTAAGAAATGTGTTATTTGGTTGAGGGCTTGAGGGAAAAAAAAAGCAAATGCATTGCTTATTCAATGTACAACGGGAAATACAAATTTTGACTTGACTTGACTTGACAGGATGTGGAAGAAGGAAAAGGGAGAGAAGAGATGATGACTCGTGGGTTATCAGTTATCGGCTACTGAATATACTTCTTAGTGACGAATAACGAAAGTACTGGGGGAGTTCTTCATAAGCGTGTGTGTGTGTGTGGGGTGTGTGTGTGTGTGTGGTGTGTGTGTGTGTGTGTGTGTGTTGTGGGGTGTGTGTGTGATTGTGTGTGTGTGTGGTGTGTGTGTGTGTGTGTGGGTAGTGTGTGGTTGTTGTTGTTGTTGTTTTTGTTGTTGTTGCTGTCTTCAATTTAACGTCGTTCACTCTAAGTGTATTAGACGAGTGTGTGTGGTGTGTGTGTGTGTGTGTGTGGTGTGTGTGTTTTGGTGTGCGTGCGCGCGCGCGCGCGCGTGTATGCGTGCTCGCGTGCTCGCGTGCCATGTGCGGCGTTGCGGTCATGGTGTATGTGTGTGTGTGTGTGTGGGTGGGTGGGGGGGGGGGTGCGTTCGCTGGCGTGTGTGTGTATGACTGCATTGATCGTTTAAAAGGCTTGAATACAAGCGCTTTTTATGTGTTTGCTTTTAACAGTTTTAGTAAATTTCCATATTGTTAGTAGTAGTAGTAGTTAGTGTAGTAGTAGTAGTAGTAGTAGTAGTATAGTAGTAGTGGTAGTGGTTAGCGGTAGTAGCAGTGGTGGTATTTTTTATTATCTCATCATCGTCGTCGTCTCATCATCATCATCATATATTTTTGGGCTGGCTGATTACTTTAAAGCTTCATTTTAAACTTGTTACCCTCTGTTTCTGTCACGACGAACTGCATTTTTGATCATTCCGCCCTTCTTTCCAAATCAACATCACAAAACCTGTCAGAAGAAGAATTGTTATCGTCGCATTCTTAAGGCTTAGACATTCATACTTTCTCTTCACAAGCTTCCGAACGTTTTTTCACAAACCTCTGACCACACTGGGCCTCTCTGAATACTATAAAACTGTTCTCCCCCAATTGCTTGATGAGCATGCACCTCCCATGACCATCTCCTACCTGACAGACCCTGTGCGCCTTTGGGATACCCAAGACATCTGATAGCGAAGCGCAAACGCCGGCAAATAGAACGGCAGTGCGGAAATCAAAAACCGAAATCAACAAAAAGCTTTTCCGAAACAAATAAACAAAGTCAAACTTTAATCCATTCAGCAAAGACAGAATACTACTCTTCCAAATTCTCTGCGCTACATCCATAAAATCTTTTTTTTCCCCTCACCTCAAATCCCCTTGGGTCTGCAAAAACAACTCCTCTGCCTCCCACCACAGCCTGTCGAACTTCCATCTATCTTTTTTGCCTTTTTTTCAGACAAAGTCACAACATACGCTCCAGACTGGATCAGACTCATTTCTAGCCTGCACCTCCTGACCCCCAGTTCACTGGCATCCCTCTCTTTTCCTTCTGTTTTCCACAAGTGAAAAAGAAATCATGACAATTCTGAAGGAAATGATATAAAATTCATGCGACCTCCCATCCCATACCTTTCTCCTGTTTTCTCACAATGCCTTCCACAACTTGTACCTTTTATCACTAAAATAATAAACTCATCTCTTCTGTCAGGACATTTTCCACGAGATCTTAAAACCGCAATAGTCACACCTCTACTGAAAAAGCACGACCTCGATCCCAAAATTCTGAAGAATTATAGACCTGTCTCAAACTTACCCTTTGTCTCTAAAGTACTAGAAAAAGTTGTTCTCGAACAGCTCAACAGTCACCTTCATTCCAATGATCTCCTTCCCACTTTTCAATCTGCCTATCGCCCCAACCACAGCACCGAAACTACCCTAGTCCATACTTTAGATACACTTCTACTTGCTTCTGATGCAGGAAAAATCTCCCTCCTCACTCTTCTTGACTTATCTGCAGCCTTCGACACTATAGATCACTCAATTCTTCTTTCTCGCCTCCAAAATACGTTTGGTATTAATGGCACAGCCCTCACCTGGTTTACTTCATACCTCACAGACAGATTCCAGAAAGTTATTGTAAACAAAATTCAATCAAAATCTGTCAAAATGGAATGTGGAGTCCCACAGGGATCAGTCCTGGACCCCGTTCTCTTTACTCTCTACACTGCTCCACTCTCACATTATATAACAACCACCATATTGATCATCATTTCTATGCCGATGACACTCAGCTTCATGTGCAGTGACACTGTTGAAAACTTGCCTTCCCTCCTGACAAATATGTCCTACTGCCTTCAAGACATTCAAAATAACTGGATGACTCAGAACAGTTACAACTTAATTGCCGATAAAACCGAATGCCATGTCATAGGACCCAACATAAACTTTCCTCCATCACAACAACATCAATAGAATTCGGCAGTGCGTCAGTTCCTTTGTCCAACTCTGTAAAGTATCTAGGTGTAGTTCTTGACAACACACTCTCTATGAAAAAATTCATCACCCAGACCTGTCAGTCTTGCTACTATCAACTACGGCGCATAAGCGCGATTCGCAAGTATCTGTCCACTGATGCAACTTCCAAGCTCGTCACATCTCTCATTCTTTCACGTTTAGACGACTGTAATTCTCTTGCATACAAAACTCTGCAGCTCGACTGGTCCTAAGAAAGAAAAAATCCGAACACATCACTCCTCTTCTGCGATCTCTTCACTGGCTGTCAGTCTCACAAAGACTGAAGTATAAGATCAATACCCTCTGTTTCAAATGTCTCCACAAATCTGCACTGTCTTATCTTTGTAACTGTCTTCACCTGTACACTCCATCCCGTTCCCTTCTTCAGCCGCAGATACTTTGTGCTTTCGAACACCCAGATTCAAACAAACCACTGTTGGCTGTCGATCTTTTTCTGTTTCTGGTCCGTCCACGTGGAATGACCTCCCTCTTTCACTTCGCCAAAAACCTTCACTTGATACCTTCAAATCCAGCCTCAAAACACACTTATTTCCTACCTGACACTTTCCCCTCATATCCGTCTCTACTTTTCAACATCATCCTTCATCTCCTAAGTGTGTTCGCGTGTGTGTGTGTGTTGTGTGTGTGTGTGTGTGTTGTGTGTGTGTGTGTGTGTGTGTGTGTGTGTGTGTGTGTGTACATTACACGTGCATAAATTTGAATATGTTATTTATTATATTTGAGGAAAGTTGCATGCGCGTAATGATTTGAGTGCAAGCGCTTCGATTTTGTTTGTTTACAAGATTTGGCGCTATATAAATTCCATATATTATTATTATTATTATTATTATTATTATTATTATTATTATTAT
>CM054143.1:6493528-6501028 GCA_028751875.1 Rapana venosa | reverse complement strand
CTCTGTGTCTGTCTCCCTCTGTCTCTGCCTCTCTCCGTCTCTCTCTGTCTCTCTCTGTCTCCCACCTCCTCCTCCACTTCCTCCTCCCTCCTTCCCTCCCTCTCTGTCTCTCCTTCTCTCTGTCTCTGTCTCTGTCTCTCTCTTTCTCTCTCTCTCTCTCTCTCTCTCTCTCTCTCTCTCTCTCTCTCTCTCTCTCTCTCTCTCTCTCTCTCCACTCTCCCCCTCTCTCTGTCACTGCCTGCTGTCTGTCTGTCTCTGTCTCTCTGTCGCTGCCTCCTTCTCTCTCTTTCTCTCTCTCTGTCTCTCTTTGTGTTCTTCAGTTTAACGTCTATTCGATTTTAGACGGGAAAAAGTAATATAAACAAGAGAATGCAAACAATAACAAAAAGTGTCAATTAACAGTACTTAAAAACTAACTTTAACATACTACAAAAACTGAATTATCGGACTTCTTATCAATCCTAACACAATGTCCAACAGTAACGATGGTTCAGACAAAATCTGATCCAGTGATAAACCTGGTATGCAGGTAAAAATGTTTAAAATGTCCACAATCAAAAATAAATGACTATTGGAAATTTTCTCCCACAAATACAGTTTACACTTTCACGTACTTTGTCCCTGAAAGCATTTGTTTAAATCTGTACATATGGGATAACATATTCTACGATTATACCAACCCAGACTTTGTTAGAAATGAAAGCATTTCGAAAATCTATCACATTGCTTGTACAGCCATTATAGAGACAATAGCCAGAATAATTTATTTTCTTTCTGAAGTGCTTCCAGCAAGCGTTTTGTAGCAGCTGTATCCCTCATGCAGAGATAAGCACGTTTATTTCACAAGAACTATTTTTATTTCTCGCGCCATATTTTGCAAGACTGTCAACTTTTTCATTAAAAAGTTTACAGTGTGTGAGGGAACCAACAGAAAGTAAACAGATACCTCTTAAAATCAAAAGTGTACAGATGCCTGATTTCATATGATTGGGTCTTTTCTTACTTTAAAAGTAGAATTTCTTAAAGCATGTAAACCGATTTGAATCAACACAAAAAGTATTTTGGGAATATGTCTTTAGGGAAGTCAGTACATAGTTAAGTCCCAAACACTATAGCAGTTAGCTCAGCTGTAAATTAGATTTATTTTTTCCCAGTAGACAGTCGTTCTATTTTAATGATGGAATAATGAAAGCTGCCCCAGCCTCATTAGTATTTAAAACAGACCCATCAGTATAGATTTTGAGATGATCAGGATAAGTAGTTTTGAATATGTCTTTTACTAGCGATGTAAGAATGTTAACATTTTCAGCTTTTCTTACAGAAGAATAATTGATGTCAAAATGAGCTTTAAAAGTTCCCAAGGTGGGTAGGGGCTGACTGTACTGATTTGCTAATTTTATTTGGTTTAAGTTCTGAATTTTTTAAAAAAGGGGAGAAGTGTAAGGTTTAAATTGTAGTAAGCGAGCTGATATTTCTTGCTCTTTTCGGAAAGTGAATGTCAGACTTTATCTGGACTTCATTTTCAACGTTGCTGTCATTTGTTGTACTTCTTAAGACATATTTTTGCCACACCCAGTTGTCGATATTCATTTTAAAGGAAGAACTCCTACTTCCTTATATGTACCTATAGATGAGGCCATGGCTGGTACCCCAAAAGCAAGTCGAATCCCTTTACAATCAAGACTCGGATTTTCTGAAGCAATTAATTTGGAGCACTGAAAAATACTTCTTGCCCATAAGACAGTCTTGATCGCACAAGGGACAGGACAGATGCTTTAATACGTAATTCTTGTCCCCAGGGTTTGGGTTTACTAGTAACTTTTAAGAAGTTAGAACTTTCTTAGCTTTAGTTGCCATATATTCAATATGTGATTCCACGTTAACTTAGAAGTAAGGAATACTCCTAAGAATTTCACTGCTTGTTTGTTTTTCTAGAGCTTCTCCATTTATTCGAAATTGGGTAGAACTTGTGGGTCAACACCTTTTATTAAAAAGGAAAAGGTGGTTTTTTCGGGGGAAAGTGAAAGACCATTCTCAAAAAGTATACCACTAAGTTTTTAAAGTTCTTTTTGATATATTTTTTGATAAAATTTAACTGTCTTTTGGGTGTTTTTTTTTCATCGTAACATCCTTTCCACATCTATATCGTCAGCATATTGTACAATAAACAACTTTGGGTTGATAAAAATCTAGGAAGGTATATAGTAAAATGTTGAATAGATAAGGTGATATTACTGAACCTTGCGGATACCCATGTCGGGGTGACCTTGAGGTAGAATAAAAATTTCCCCAACTTTGCTTGAATGATTCTTTCTGACAAAAAGTTTTTAAATTTTAGAAGTAAATATTGCCAGAAAGGCCATAGATTTCAGTTTATAAAGCAATCTCTCATGCCCACATGATCATATGCTTTATGTACGTCAAAAAATGTGGCAAGTACATTCTTCCTTCGAGCAAACTGGTATTTAACTTGAGGGGTTTTATTTAACTAAATGATCAACTGTAGATCTACCCTTACGAAAACCTGCCGATTTACGGGTTAATTTTATTTTTACACAAAAATATGTCAGTCTGTTTAAGATTTTTTTTTTCCATCACCTTCCCTGTATGTGAAGTTAATGCTATTGGTCTATAGTTATTCTTATCGTTATGGTCTTTCCTTGCTTTGATCCCGGTATCAAAACGGAATTTTTCCCCAAAATCGAGGTATGACTCCATGAATCCAGCAGTGTTGAAAGAGATCTAATAATAGAAGTAACCAATTATTAGGGAGATGCCTTAGTAGTTCATTAGATATTGAATCTCTACCTACTGATGTTTTTTAGTAGGAAGAGAGAAGTTTACATCCTTACTTCTTGCAAACGTAATGGGGGCATTCACATAGTGTGTATTATCGCTTCTGGATCTAAATATTCGTCTTTCTGTACCTCAGTTTCTATAAACTTTTTTAGATTCTTTCTGAAAGGTTTTGGGGTGCTCATAGAATCAGAAAACATATTTACGAAAATTTCAGCTTTTTCTGAATCAGAAAGAACTTCTTTTTCCTGTATTTTGATCGGACAATTCTGTAAAAAAAACCCCATTTTTTTATCATTGAACTTTTTCCACACCTTTTTTAGATCTGTATAGTGAAAACGTCTTTTGTACAGAAACTACTCCAAAACTGGCGCTTAGCTTGTGCTTTAATACTCTTGCAGGGAAAAGGGTTTGCTCTTTTCATCAAGAGATGATTTTTTTCATTGCGCTCTTTTATATTTGTTTTTATATTTTTCTTTTTTCTCATAACAGCTTTCTGACAAGAATCATTCCACCATATGTTACCTGAATGTTTGTTGGATTTTAAAAATGAAAATTTTGGAATTGAACCCCTCAGCATTTGTAAAACTTGTATCTGTAAAATTTTTGTAAAAAAATGTCCACATCATCGTTTTTAATGTGTTCTGTATTTACTGCTGTTAAAATAGTATTAAATTTATTCCAATTCGCAAGATCATAATTAAATTTTGGGGATAGCGTCTTTATCATTACTTTATCCACAAGGTGGTCATTAAGGGTAATTATAATTGGTAAGTGATCACTCCCTAAAGTGGTTGGTGTGAGTTTCCATTTACAATTTGGAGCAAGCACAGGAGAAAAGAAAAAACAAGTCAATGGCAATTGCCCCATGACTAGCAATATCTGGATTCTTGTTCATTACATCATTTAATAAATAAGGCAAGAATCTTCTATGTTTTCAACAAATCTCTTGCTAGTTATTGATGTGCTGCCCTTATCCCAAAAAGGAGAGTGAGCATTAAAATCGCCAAAGACTATCCACTTTTTATTTGAATCTTGTAATGTGCGAATCCATTCAGTATTTTCCTCATTTGGGCCTTTAGGGAGATATACAGATAACAACATTTATGTGATATGATTATTGACTTTTACATTTGCTGCACAGGAATATAGATTCAATACAGAAGATGGTGCTAGTGATTTACATGAACTATACTCCAATTTTCACGAATGTATATGGCGGTTTTTTTTCTTTTCTGTATCACTCATACGTTTTCATGAATTGGTGGATGATAAAAGTTTGCCAGTCTAGGCAAATTGCTTCGACTGACATTCAATGACTGTTTAAACTAATATTTGGTAACTGACTGTGGAAGGGGTGAATAGATAGTGTAAGTTAGTCATTACCGATCTGCAGTTCCACTGCAATATTTTTTTCTGGACATTGTTGTACCATTTGATAATGAAAGTAGAATATGGAAGAACTTAAGTAAGTAAATAAATTTAATGATAAACAAATAAGAAAACAATTTAAGTATAGCTGAGCTACAACTATTACTATTAGACTTGATCTATGCAATTTGAAGAGTCGATCAGAAAGTGAAGCCAGAATTGATCACAGATCTACTGGATGACTAATTAAATCTCTAAACAGTTTGTCAATCAGTTCATAAACGTTCAGAACCATTCTCCTTAAATACCCATACATGTTCCACCAGGAGCCCCTGTCTCCAACTGGGGCAAGACTCTGGAGAATGTTGGAAAGTTCCTGCTGCGTGATTGCAGAGTTGGCTGTCTCCCGGTCTTCCTCGGGGTCTGCCAGAAAGCTGACGGACGTGTCTGCCCCCGTTGACTGCCAGCACACTGGGTCCCCCTCCGTGATGGGTTAGTCCATCCTTTAACATCCTGGTGTTAGTGGGAAGATTGGAATGGTGAACTAAAGAAACATTAGCAACATCATGAACTTCAGCACTGATCATTGCATTAAAAAGTTCCCTCTGCACATTAAGTTTAGGGTCTGAACAGGGGCAATCTTGCTGGCAACGGTTTTTTGTTCTAGGGTGTCAGTAACTTATCTATTTAACAGTCGATTTTATTTTTTGCTACTACTTCTTGGGTCAGAGGTCTTTATGTCATTAATACCACAGTGGACGACAATAGCATCCACAGGTTTGTCAGAGTTGGAAATTGCTGTGTCCAGGGTTGGTTGTAAGTCTTCTATTTTGAGGGCTTTACAGGACACCATTTTTAAAACCATAGGAAAGCCCTAGTCTGTCAGCACTGACCCCTTCATGACAGAGTCCTGGGAAAAAACAACCCCTTGAGGTATGTCTTGTTCTTCTTTTTGTTTGGAACTAGATGTTTTTTCTTTAGTTCTAGGAGATGGTGGTTTGACGTCAGTCACAATCTTGACGTCAAATTTTCTGCCTGTTCTGCTTTTATTAAATGACTGGCCTTTGACTTGGCTTTTTGGTTCTTTCTTTGCTGCACCAGCCCTGCACCTGTCTTTTTGGGTGGGGCTTTTTTACCAGGAACTGGTGTCAGCTGACCCAGCAACCTGAGCATAGGTAGGTTTGACAGAACTGTCTGTTGGGTCTCCTTGTCAACATAACGTGTCTTTGACAGGGTGTTGCAGCAATCATGTTGATATTTCTGGTTTATACGTTTTTTCCAGCGGCTTATTTTCTCACCAGTGAGGCAACAAGTATTTTTAGATTTTTTATTTCACTCACTGTGTCTCGGGAGATGTCGGTTGGTTTTCCACCCAAGTTTTTTTTCCAGAGGTGGGGGCGGTGGGCTCGGGGTCCTGTCGCGGGGGACTCGTCACTTCTGGTGGGGGCTTTTGTGCCTTTTCTGTCGGCTGTTTTTGGTGTCGCTGGCGGCTTGTGATGAAAATCCGCCCGGGGCTTCTGGTCGGGGTCACCTTGTCATCCTTTTATAAAAAGGGCGATCTCCACAAGCGTTGCTTTACCCTCGACGCTTCCGCCATTTATCACGTTCTCTCTTTCTCTGTGTGTGTGTGTGTGTGTGTTCTCTCTCTCTCTCTCTTCTCTCTCTCTCTTTTTCTCTTCTCCTCTCTCTCTCTCCCCTTCTCTCTCTCTCTCTTCTCTCTTCTTCTTTTTGATGAACTAAACGGGGCCCCCGTGTTCGACCACATGCAGAAATCTTGCCCCCAACTTAAATCCTTTTCGTTTTTCGGGGGGTAGGCCATTGTGTGCCGGGGGGAAAAGTGACAAAATTTACAAACCGATAACAGGGGGACGGATGAAAAATAAGGATGAGTGCTTATTCCATTACCCTCGATATAAAAGAATTTTAAAAAATTTAATCCCCCGTGAATCCGCTTGTTTTTTCTTCGCGCTACTAAACCATTTCCCCCCGATTTTTTAACTTGCCCCCAAAACCACGCCAACCTGAAATGGACGACCCTCTACCACAAAGCGACGACACATGGGCACTCTTTAAGAAAAAAAACCCCCCCATCTTGATTGCAGCAAGATGGGCCCCCTTAAAAGAAAAGAAAAGGGCTTTTCCCCTTTTCTCCTTAGAAAGAATTCGTGATGGATTCCTGCAATAGAACAAACGTTGTTGCAGTGGTTAAAACAAAAGATTGGGTTTTTTTTGCAAAATGAAAAAACCACAGAAACCGTTTCTCTTTCCGAGAGGGATGGGGGGGGGGGGGGGGTTAAGAAAAAGGAACGAGAGAAGAGAAGGGGAAAGAGGGCAGGGCAACAGCAGAAAACAGACAACAACAGACAGAAGGGTCCACAGAAGCAACGCCCAGACAAAAATATAGGGAGGGGGGGGCCGGGGGGGGGGGGGGGGGGGGAAAAAAGAAAAAAGAACAAATTTTAAAGGGCTGCTTTTGTAACAAGATAATTAATGTCGTTTTATTTTTTTTTTTTTTTATATCGGGTAAAAGGAAAAAAGCATCATGTGCCTTTTTACATCCCGTCCCCCCGGGGTATGCGATTTTGAAATTGTGTCATCTGTTCCACCGGCACACAATGGCCTACACTTTTGAAAGAGGGAAAAGGATTTAAAAGTGTCGCAAGTGTTTGTTTGGGTTCACACACGGGGCCCGGGTTTTAGTCTCACCGAAGGACTTGAGAAGGGAGAGACTCCGAGAGAAGGAGGAGAGAGAAGAGAGGAGGGGAGAAGAGAGGAGAGAAGAGAACAGACAACAGACAGAAGACAGACAACAGACGACGACGGGAAAACAACAGACAGACGACAGCAACGCAGGAACACGCTCAGATATGGGGGGAAAAAGTAGGGGGAAAAGGATTGCTGTTTGACGGATATTCAAGTATTTCAAGCCGTCACGTGGTTGTTTTTTTTTATACGCATTCACTAAGACATGATTTGGGGAATCTGGCTAGAATTGAGGTCAAAAAAAACTGTCCCTCCGCTAAAGATTCCTTTGTTTTGGCTTTATGTATGAAATCTTTCACTGAACGTTTGATTTTGCCGATTTTTTTGCGCTAAAGGGATAGAAAATGCTGGCCCAACTCTCTCTCTCTCTCTCTCTCTCTTCTCTCTCTCTTTCTCTCCTTCTCTCTCTTCTTTTCCCTCTCCCCTTCTCTTCTCTCTCTCTTCTCTTCTCTTATTTATATTTTATATATATTATATTAATTATATATATATATTTTATTCCCCACAAGAGCTCCCGGGTTCACCAATGTGAGATTTTTCCTATTTATTTTCCCATGAATTTGCTACAAA
>CM054143.1:6474567-6493028 GCA_028751875.1 Rapana venosa | reverse complement strand
TTAGGGTGGTTCTAAAGAGTTAAGGTTTCTTTTAATTTTTGTTCATTGCTTTTGCAAATCTGGTCTGTTTTTCCCATTTTTTTGGGTGGGGGATTCCCTGTTAATTTTTTGTTCTTTTCTAAAGAAACCGGGTTTGTTGTATTGTTTTTCTCTTTGGTTCCCCCCATGCCCCTCTGTGGGGTTGGGGTCTGCTTTCCTTTCTTCCCCTTCTCTCTTTAATTTCACTCTCTTACTAAATTAAAGGGTTGAGCAAGTTTTTTCATTCAGGCCATGTTAGGGGGAAAATCATTGTTTTACAGTCCCTTTGGGGGCATTTTTAATTGGTTAACTCTGTTTTTTCCCCGTTCTAAGGAAGCGTCTGTTAGAAACGAAAAATTTTGGAGAAGGGTTTTTTTCGAAGTTGGGGAAATTTTTTAAAACCCTTTTGATAAGGTGGGGTTGGGGTTCTTTCATAAACCCTAAAACCGAGGTGTTTCCTTTTTTCCATTTTAAAGGCCCCCGCGGCCGGGTTTGCCCTTGGCAAATTCTGAAAAAAAAGCCACACTTGGGAAAAAATTTACATTCGAAAAAAAGAAAAAAAAAAAAGGGTGGCGTTTTCACGCGCTTTCCCGGTGGCACCCCGTTTCAGTACCTGCGTGATTAAAGTGGAAAAAAAATAAAAAAACTTAAAGCTGACAGTGGTCATTCACAGGCCCCCCCCCCCCTTTTCCCCCCCTTCCCCCACCCCCCTTTCCTCTGTAAAGCGATTTTTCTTTTGCGGGTTTGGGTTTTTTTTAATTTGGAAAAAATTTGTTGTCATGATTGGTGTGTGGCAAATTTGCTGGTCGTTTCCAAAACTTCATTTTCAAGGGTTTAAAAGGGCCTGAAATTTAACCAATAAACGGTTTTTAGGTTTTTAAATTTTCTTGTGGCTGTCTGGGCTTTTTTTCTTCTGATTAAAAGGGTGTTGTTTTGTAAACAACAGATTCCCAGAAGAGAAACAAAGTTTTGTTCCCTGTTTGGTTTAAGTGTAATTAATTTTTGATAGATTTTAGTTAAAGAGATTTTAATGTAAAATTTGTTTAATAAGTATTTTAGCCCAAATTCTGGGACATTATTACGACAATTCAGTTGATGTTTTGGGGAAAGGGGTTTTTCCCTTTTCATTTTGTAGTTTTGGTTATCGTTACTTTGTATACTCTCTTTTTTCTTTTGGTTAATTTGGTTTTGGGTTGAGTGATGAAAGTTTTTGGGTTTTTTCTACTTTGCAAATGTTTGACGAGGTATAGCTATTTTTGTGGCCCCTTTTCACTGTTTGTGTTCCCTATTTAAAAGATGGATGAGTAGTTACCTAATTTGTATTTTTTGTTTCAGGGATGTTGTTGATAATAAACAATAAAGGTGTTAGCATAACACCCCTGCGTGGCCTCACTCATTCTTGATGCCAGGCCCAAACATTTTGGGTATGGGGGGCCGGAGAGAATAGACCTTTCTTAGTTGCGCTTCTCAATGAAGGAGGGGGCGCAGGGTTTCCCTCCACCCTCCAACCTCCATGCGGGGCTCCGGGCACCATACCCCCCTCAGCGGGCGTCCCAAACCCCCTGTAAAGGGGGTGATTTTAAACACGCCCCCGGGGTTTGAACTTCAAAAAGCTAAGGGCCAAAGGGCGGACAATTTCCCAAGAGAACTTAACGCTGTGTGTTCGAGCCGGGCGAGCCACCAAGTGGGGAATTCGGCTGGGTCGGGATGGGAGGGAGGGCTCCGCCAGCGACATTGCCCAAGACACCCATGAAATGTCCACTACAAGAAGAACATCCGGATCGGTCGTCCCCGGTTTCAGGCCCGCCTCTTCCGCGGCGGGAGTCCCGGGGGGGAGTGAAAACTATGCTGCGGCGACCAACTAAGACCATTGTGGCAGAAAAAAATACGTCATCGGCACAGGGAATGTTAAAACCTTAAGAGGGCAGGAAAACGGGGAAAGCGGGAAACGAAATGGGGAATATCGGGGGGAACACCCTTGGGCATATGCGAAATGAAGGAAAATTTTGGGGAAATAAAAAGCAGGAAAGTAAAAAAGTTTTAAAAAGGAGAGGCCCGCATGAACATGGAGGGGAACTTCCAAACCCAAAAAAAATGAGTTCCCCAGGGATTCCCCCATACAACCGACTTTAATACGCCCCTTCAACATTAAAATTCTACAGCATATGCCCCAACAACGACCATATGATGAAGATTTGAAGAATTTTACAGCCATTGGGAAAAGTTATTGATGATACACCAAAGAAAGAATCTTGATAGGTTTTTTTTTAAATGAAACCTTTCTTCTTGAAAATTTTGATATTCAAAGCTGAAATCAAAGGTGGGGGAAATGGTAGAAAAGGAAAAGGCACTTGGGGGGTGAATTTAACAACCTCCAACGCAGGGTTAAGACTATTTGAATTGTAAGGTGCAATGAAAATTAAAACCCAAAACCTTTGGAGCACACAAAGCTTTTTAGGAGATAGAATAGCATACCCCAGGGGGAGAATACCACCCAGAAGAAATAATTGGTACAAAGCCTTTCCAAAAAGTAAAACCAAAATTTTAAAAGGTCGACATGGGCAGGACCATGGCAGTTGAGACTTTTGCAGAAAATTTAAAGGAACAAAACGGGGAAGTTCCCGAAGAATTTTCAATTAGATAAGCAAAACCCAAAAAATAAGAATCCCAAGCAAACTTGGGGAAATTTGCCCCCCTTTGGGCACAAGAAAAAACATGAAATGGAAAGTATGATAACAAATTAAAATGACCCTTAAATGAACAGGAAAAGAGCCCTTGAAAAAAGAGGTAATAAAAAACCGGGTTTCCGGGGAAATCCTAGGCTTTTGGGATAAGCGCAAGAAGAAGAGTCAAAGCGAGTGCAAAGGGGGCAAGAAAGTAAAAAAAGAACCAAAAAGATAAAGAAGGGAATAAAAGATGTAGGGAAAAGGGATAGAGAGAAATGTGATAGTAAAACCCCAGCATCGAAGAAATAAGTAAAAGGCCTATCAATGGTAAAAGACCAAACTGAAAAAAACATTTTCAAAACCCCCCATACAAAAAAAGGGGGAAAAGTGTTGCAGAAAGGAAAAAAAAATGAAAAATAGGAAATTTGGGGGAAAAAAACCCGCATAAGAACTGGAGATTCTGAAGTGCTAAAATTTTTCCCACCTCTCTAAAACAGCCTCATGAGTTTCTGAGAGAGGGTTGAAAAAAGCGGGTTCATTCTAAAACCGGGAAAATCTGCGATGTTTGATAACGTCCAAGGAAAGGTGCAACAGGAGGTGATCCATGTATAGACGTACTCCATCAATCTGAAACAAATCGGCAGAGGGAGTAAGGCCCAAAAACGGGACACAACCCTTATAATAAAACTTTCTAAAAAGGCAACCACAAACAAGCCAAAACTACTCCCCAATTATCCATCAGTACCCAAACACAGTGGTAAAAATCTTCTGAAAAAGCTCAAACCACAGGCGAAAGAATCATCGCAGAAAAACAAGCTTTTTTAAAGACTACGCTACAAAAGGAAATTTTTTTAAAACAAAAACTCAAATGGCAAATATCCCAAACATAAACGGCCCCTCTACCAGTTTTCACGTTTTTAAAAAAGTTTTTCGACAGAGTTTGGACGGCATTGGGGAAACTAAACCCTCTAAAACATCAATCCCAACCCAATCAACGTCGCAAGAGCCCAATGAAATGCAACAAATGCAGTTTTCACAACAACTAGGTGATTGTTTTGGGGCCCCGCTCTCCCCTACCCCTCAATCTTTTTCTTGAAAAAATCTGGAAAAGCACTAGAAGAACATAAAGGAACATGAGTATTGGGGGCGAACATCCCAAACGGTGTTTTTGCTGATGATATTGACGATTAGGGGCCACAAGAAAGAAAAAAACAGATTAGTGAACGCATAGAAAAATTCAAAAAAAATTTGGTAGGAAAAAGGGGGGGAAAAAAAGTGATTAAAGGAGCATTTCACTCAGAAATCAAATCAAAGACAGGAAATTAAAAATGTTCAAGATTCAAATATCGGGGTCTATCGTACAGGGGGGATAAAAACCCAGAAATATTCAAGCCCTGCCCAACTAAACCCGAAAAGACAACCAAACCACTTTAGAACAGAAAAAATCGCCATCATTTCCAAAAATAGATGTGCATCTTGGTTATCAATTTTCCCTTACATGCAGGGAACAGGACCATCACAGTGGACTTGGGAGCTGTAGAAAAGGTGCTTCTGTAAAAGCATTCCTTTACAAAAAACATCACAATGAAAGCAAGAGGGGCATCAGAAATAAAAAGGGGCCCTAACTGCCCTTTTCAAACATGTCAGAAAGAAAACTGAAGGGTTGGTCATGCACATGCCCCCGGTCTTGCTAAAACAATCCGAAGGCCAGTGAGGGGAGAAAAAAAAGAGGCAGACAAAGGAAAAAGGGGGAGGACCCAAAAAGAGTGGCAGCCAGGGAGTAGAGACCCCTTGGGGGGGCTGAGAGACCGAGGACGGGGGAAAAGGGGGGTTGACAAAGCTTCGAAGGCCCCCCAAAAGGATTCCGAATCAAGGGATCGGGCCCGTACGGTGTGAGGTATAACACCCCTCCCCCCCCCAAAAAGCGGGAACCTTCCTTCACATGTTTTGACAAAAGAGAAAAATTGAGTAAAACATGTACTTTAAAAAAATTATTAACTACGTTTTTTTCTTGATCACTATTTTTTTTAATACTGTTATAGAAATAAAAAATTTTTGAATTCCCAAACTTTGTTCTTCTCTCCCCTTTCTCTCTCTCTCCTCCTCTCTTCTCTCTCTCTCTCTCTCTTCCCCTCTTTCTCTCCCCTCCTCTCTCTCTCTCTCTCCTCTCTTGAAAATTTTGAAATTAAAGGTGAAAAAAAAATGATGCAATCTTTCTTTTTTTTTGTTCCCCCCCCCCCTCTCTCCTCCCCCCTCCTCTCTCCTCTCTTCTTTTTTTTCTATTTTTCCCCCTTTTTTTATTTTCTTTTTTTTTAAATTTGGGAATAAGTATTCATCTTTTATTTAAATCAATTTCCCCTGTGGGAAATTTGTTATCTATAGTGTTATATTTAGTTAATTGTTGGGTAAAAAGAAAAGTTGAGGTGGGGTGGGTTTTATTCTACACGTTTGTTTTTTTAAAAATCTCCCGGGCAATTTTAAATCAGGGTATTCAAAACAAACCCCCAACAACTAAACAACCCAAAAAAACTCAAAAAAAACACAAATTCCAAAATCACAACACCGAAAGACAACCCAAAATTTAAAATTTAAGCACAATCTGTTGCCCATACCACGATCGTTTTCTTTACGAAAAAGGGGGTTTCCCCCCCGCAAAGGCCAAAAAAAAAATGTCTGGGGAAAAAAGATTTACCGGGAAATCACTGGCACGTTCCCCCTTTTTATGTTTCCCAAAAAACCATCCCCCATTATTGCTATTTTTTTTGACGATTGGTATGCTTTTGGTTTTGTAGCTGCTAAGGAAAGATTTTCCCCGTTTCTGATGTAACGTCTTGATGAAAAATTGAGGGTTTTTAAAAGTGTTGGGTGAAGTAAGGAAACTTATCCGAGGTTTTTTACCTTCACAGGAACCCCAAAAGGGACCAGTTTTAAAACTATTTTTTCTTTATTTCTTGGGTAGTGTTCCGAGAATCACCAAAGGTGACATTTTTTTTTTTTTCAAAGGATTTTCCCCCCATTAGTAACCCCATCCCACTTTGGTACAATGTCTAAATTCAACACCGTTTGAGACAGGTCTTTTATTATTATTGTAGTTCTTTTCTAGCATAATGACCTACTTTCATGAATGGGAGAACGGGTTTAACGTGTGCGGAGGTGGTTCTGCAAACATTCGCAAATAAGCCTTTTTTTGCTTTTGTTTTTTTTTGTTGTTGTTTTTTCTGAAGGCTTTTTTGGGGATGATTTCACACTGTGTGGTCTTATCAGAAAATTTCTGGGTTTTTCTATGATAAAGTATTTGGTATTAGTTTCTCCCTGGAAAAGTCCCCACAAACGCAATTTTGGGGTGATGGATTCCCGTTTTAATCCCAGGCTGTCATTTGCGAGCCCAAACTTAATCACCGAGCAAGGCCGTTTAGTCAACATTTTTTTCCCAAAGCTGTCTAATCCTGAAATTTTAAACTGTTTTTTGCCCTAAAATATGGGCCAGGAAAATATGCATCGTTGACAATGGATGCTATATAACCCTTATGTGGCAAGGCTGAATCAAGGTGGGCCTCATACAATTGGTTTTTTTTCGTATTTAACTTCTCAAATTGAGTATCTTATGTGGGAACCCTCTTTCTCAAGGCCTACCAAACACGGGGAAATCAAGTTGGAGCTCTTCTGATTCACATTAGGGGAAAGCCACTTTTTTAAAAGTTTCTTATACATTTGTTTTTCTTCGAATCAATTTGTGTCGTGACTTCCATGCGACCTTTTATTTGATATTTTGCAAGAGCGTTAGGCAGCCCCCGGCACAAAACACAACACACACACACACCCACACACACAAACCCCACACACACACATCACACCCAAAAAACACACACCAAAAAAAAAAAATAAGATGATGAATAGATAGATGATAGATAATAGTAGATAATAGTAGATAGAGAGACGCAGACAGACAACAGAAGAAAAATAGATAGATGAAAGGATGATAATAGATAGATAGATAGATGGTGTAGTGATAGAAGATAGAGATAGATAGATAGATGAAGATAGATGGGTTTAAAGGTAATGGTAGATAACAAAGATGGGCATCAACATCACAGGTTTTTATCTCCCTTTTTTGTAGTATTTTAGTAGTATGTTGTATTATGTATTTTTAAAATGGTATGTATGTGTTGTATTATCATGTATGTATGCATGTATATAAAAAATTTTAAATTTTTATATATAATCATATAATACAACACACAAAAAATATATATATATATATATTAATATATATATATAAAAATATATATATATATATATATAAAAAATAAAAACACACACAAAACACAAACCCCAACCCCACACACACCCCCACACAACCCCCTGGATGTTTCATGGAACTCTTTTTTCAACGATCTGTCAAACGAATTTTTTGATCATAAATTTTTTCAAAATGCTCTTTGGGGTGGGAAACCTGGGGTAAAAATTTAAAGCACTGATCTAGTGTATCCCCTGCCATGATTTATGTGAGATCTGTGTTTTAAAATATGACCCGGGATTTTTTGCGTTTAGGGAGATAATAAACTCTCAATTATAAAACCCAAAATTATCTTGCTGCTTAGTTTGTTTTTTTCACTCGGAAAATGTCCAATCGCCTGATCAGTCCCGTTTTATTTAGTCTTTTTTTTTGGATAACTTGTTTTACGTGTAAATAATATAATCAGGGTACACAACTATTAATTTTGAGCACTTATCACATTGGCAAGCTAAGTGATCCCTTTTCTGATAAAATCTTCTTTTCTTACATCGCTAGGCAATTAACAATTCTTTGTCATGATTATTATGGTTTAAAAAAATTTTGTAGGGAATATATTTCCGGTTGTTTACAAAAGGAAAATGTTTTTCCCCAAAATTTAGAGTTTTTTTTACATCTTGTGACAAGGGGAAAATTTGTTTTTTTGTGTTTTGGGTGGGGCCTTGTTTGGTTTTCCACTTGATGGTAATTTATGTCTGGCTCCAGATAGCTACATTACCTTAGGGGGGCTTAGCAGTTTTTGTCCGGGGAGGTTCTCAGAACAGGCACACTGGGGAAAGAAAAATGACCCCAAAACTAGGCTGAAAGCCCCGGGGTTTGCCCATGGCGCCTACATTGATGGGGTCCCTGTGGACCTCCCCCTCTGAGAAGGACCTGACGAATCTGGGTATGCGGGGGTTGGGGATTGAAAACACTGTTTGAAAACTAACAGGAACCACAGAAGATGAGGAGTGAACAAGTTTTTCAGACTGGGATTAAAAGTTTTACAATAAAAAAAAAAAGTCTCACCCGTCTTAGCAAAAAAAAAGGAAGCCATTTCTTTAAAAAATTTTGAGTCATTAAATCAATCTAAAATACAAACTGCTTTGTTGAAAGTCCAATGCCAAAAAAAGCCTCTAGCAAAACCCCCGATTGCAAGATCCCTTCACAGATTAATTACGCATGCAGCAATACAATAGTCACAAACCCACACCAACAACCCCCACAACACACACCCCCACACAAACCCCACACACACGACACACACAAAACCCCACAACACACACACACGCACACACACACCCAAAAACACACACGCAGAATACAATTTAAAAAAAATACTTTTGAAAACCATACCAAAAAAAGATGTAATAAAACTTTTTAAACACAACAAAATCAGCATTGGGCTCTGGCAAACACCGCTCTGACAAACTCTTTACTCAACTTTAAAATCGTAATTAGAAGATGGGCAAGAAAAATTTTTATCATCTTTGTGTTCTTTTCTTGACTTCCTCTAAATTTTAACACTTAAAACCCAAACCCCCTGTTTGAAGCATGCAAATTCTTCCCCCACTTAATCCTTTTCGCATTTCGGAAGATAGGGATTGTGTCCGGGGGAAACAGTTTTCAAAATTTTCAAAACCGCATACACAGGGGACGGTGTAAAAAACACGATGTTTTTCCATTATCCTTCGATAAAAAAAAAAAATAAATAAAAAAATAAAAAATCCATCCCCCCCTCTCTCTTCACTCCCCTCAACCCCTTTCCATTTCCCCCCCCCTCTCTTCCTTCTCTTCCTTTTCTCCCTCCTTTTCCGCTCTCTCCCCTCTCCCCTCTCTCCCTCTCTCCCTCTCTCTCTCCTCTCCTCTTCTCTTTTGAAGTTTTTTTTTTTAATGTGTGTCGGTGGTTCTTTAGGGTGAAATTTGTTTTGAAAACACCCAATGCCGCAATTCACGGTCAAATGCCCAAAGTGGCTCCTGTTTTGTAAATTAAAACACTTAAACGACCCAACCCAAAAAATACAGGGAAACAAATGACAGACTCAAAAAAAACAGTGCAAAAACCCCGCAAAATTTTGCGTTACCAGCGATTTTGAAATTTTGTGAAAAACAGATCCAGGTTAAATTGTATGCAAAAGATGTTTTTTGTAGGGGAAAACAGTTTGTTTCCCCAAAGATTTTTTCCATTTTTATATTTCAAAACTTCTCAATCATAAATCCAAACTTATTATATAAAAATCTTTCTTTTTTTAACTTAAATCTCAAAATTTTTAAAATAAAATAAAATAAAAAAATTTTTTAATAAAATTAAAAAAAAATAAAATTTTAATAAATCTGTGGGAATTTTTTATACCTGAAAATTATGAAAACGTCCCTTTTTTTAAAAGTTGGAACAAACTTTTATATTAAAAATAAGCTTGTTTTTTTTTATTTACCTCAAATAAAAGTTTCCCATAAAATAAATAAAATTTTTTGCATGGGGCCCCTCCTGGCATATGGTTGGAATCCTGGCCCCCAAAAAAAGGAAAAATGAAAAAAAAAAAGAATTTTTGGGGTTTTGTGTGTTTTTTGGGGTTGGTGTGGGGGTTGTGTGTCCCCTTTTTTTGGGGGGTGTGTGTGTGGTGTGTGTGTGGGGGTGTGTGTGTGTGTGGGGGGTGTGTGGGGGGTGTGTGTTGGGTTTGGGGTTTTTGGGTTTTGGGGGTTTTGGGGGGTTGGGCAGCCAAGGGTTCCCGGGAATTCAAAACCAAACCAAAAAAAAAATCACAGTTTGGGGAAAAAAAGGGGGGATAATAAATTTTTTAAAAGATTAAACCTTTTTGGGCCCCGCCCAAATTTTTAAACCGTTTAGTGTTTAAGACCCATTTCTTCTTTTTCCTTTCCCCTCCCTTCAAATATTTGTCACCATATGAGGGGTTTTTAGACTGTTACAAGTGCTTTTGTTTGAAACGGGGAAACCAGCTTTTTGGGGAAACCAGGGTTGGGAACTTTACACGACCCCCACAGGGCCCGGCTTAAGTTTCTAATTAAACTAGACCTTTTTGCTAGGGGAAGGGGGGGTTTAATTAAGGGTTTTTTTGAATCTTTTTGGGGGGGAGAAATTCGTGAGATGTGGCACGGAGCTGCGGGGCCAAAGGGGAATAATTTAAAAATTAATAATTTAAAAATAAAAATAATAATAATGTATGGGGAATTTTTTTATAAGGGGTTTAAATTTTTTAAAGCAACAAATCAAAGCGCATATACCCGCTGCCTCAATGGGGAGGGTTGCTATCAGGACATCTTACATTTTTGGGGAGGGCGCTATTTCTTTTCCCTTTCCCCAATAACAAAACAACCCTTAAAAATACCACCTTCCTAGCATAGCCTTTTTTAAATTTATAAAAATTATTTCTCATATTTTGCACAGAAAAAATCACGCAAGACAGCAGCGACTAAAGGACAAAAATTACAAATTCCAACAACCTCATCGCGTCCAAATTTGGAGTAACAGCTTTTTTAATATTTCAAAAACTTTTCCCACTATCCAGCCTCTCCTCATGATTTAGGCACGGGGTGCACCTGACTGGCAGCTGCACTGGACTGACAGCACGTGACTGTGGCTTTCCAAAGTTTTAGGTATCATGCCCCCCCATTTCAAGCATGTTTTTTACCCGATGAGAAAATGTCTCCCTGGAGATAGGGTCATAATGCTTAATACAGCTGATAAACAGTTGTAAACCTTTCCGGATCGCCCTTGGGACCTCTATGGAGATGTTTCACCTGACACAGTTTATCATTGTTATGGAATGACAAAATATGTGCTGGCCCTGTGTGAACACCTGGCTTTGTATGCTTTTGTTTCCCACAGAAAAAAATACACATCGATTGGGATAAAGTTTGATATCATGCACTTTCAGTGCATGTAATGCTTAACCTCTTTGTCCTGCTAAGAGAGACAACAACATTACAGTTCTCAAAGTCAACTGTTTGAGTGCCAAATGAAGTATTTCTGGCCACTCAAGCAAATGTTCCAAAATATGATATGCATTCCGTATCTCTGGGTACTTTGGTAGTGCTGGGCGTCTCTCAAACACTCCTTTACATAATCTACAAATGTCAGAATAGGAACCCATTGAGTATCTGCTGGTACCATCTGGAGAACAATATGCATTCAAAGCACTTATTGCACTATTCACGACACTATACACTGCACCTTCAGAGTACAGGGAAGCAAGACAATTTGCTATATTTACAGGGTCAAGTGTAGACTCATCCACACAATTGTTGTTGGAGTAGTTTTTTTTTCCACTTCTGGATATATAAATTATATACAACCCCAGTTGCTGATCACCAGGATCCCAAAATCTGGTCTGCTGCAGTATCTATCAATCCTCTTCCTCCAAACCTTTCCCTGTTATTGTGCATGCCAGAGGATGTCCCCCCCCCCCCCCCCCCCACACCTTTTTCAAGAGGATGTGTCTTGTGTGGATGGCTTGGAAGAAGAAGAGTACCCTTTACTGCTGGAAGGGGAACAAGTTCTGCTGTCAGGATACTGGAAAGAACTGGACACCAGACTTGTGTTCCCCAGATAAAGACAATCAATACGCCTGTGGTCTGTTCTTGGCGTACCTTTTGGACAACTTGCAGAATCACACTGAAAGGAGGAAATGCACAGACCTCAGTGAATTTCCATGAAATTGAAAAGGCATCCACTGCATGGGCTTCTGGGTCAGGTCTGTAACTGATATAACTTGCAAACTGCTTGTTTATCCTTGAAGCGATCCACAGACTTTTGCCTGCAAATGTGAAAGTGCATTATGCAGCATAGCAGGGTTGAGCTTCCATTCAGCATCCAGGTTTATTTTCCTGGATTCTGTATCAGCTGCCACATTGTCTCTCCCTGGTATAAATGCTGTTGAAAGGCAAATGTTCCTAGCAATACACCATTCTCATAAAGTAGAAGTAATGTCATCGCATGATAGTGAATGGCTGGTACCAAAATGTTTAATACAAAAAACAGCTGTAGTGTTGTCTGTCAAAACTTGAACTGCTTTACCTGTTGTATCCTTCTCAAAATACTGCACCGTAACTAGAATTGCTTTAAGTTCAAGATAACTGATATGGTATTCTGCTTCAGCAGGAAGGCATGCACCACCAGAGTGGTGGTCCTGAAATGAACATCCCCAACCCTCCTTACAGGCATCTGATGTAATAGTCACTTCAGGCTCTGGAGCAGACACAGGGCTGGAGGCACTATCGATATTCTCAATCCACCATAACAGTTCCTTTCTTGCTGGAGGAGAAAGACTCATGAGACCATCAAAGTCTATTCTATTATACCTAAGTGCAAGTTTCTTGTCATTTTCTAAATGATGGTAGTACAATGGTCCACATCTTACAGCCGTAAAGCTAGCTACCATAGTTCCTACTTCTTTTTCTTCTTTGCGTTGCCTGGGTTATGTTGTGAGGCCAGATCTTCTGAGGAATTCAGCAGTTGCCTGCAGGTCATCCACCGTGCCGTACAGTTTCTGCTCCAGAGGCGTGGGCTCAGGCCACACTTCCAGCCTTAGCGTCTGGAGAG
This sequence comes from Rapana venosa, assembly GCA_028751875.1. Lineage (NCBI taxonomy): Eukaryota > Metazoa > Mollusca > Gastropoda > Neogastropoda > Muricidae > Rapana > Rapana venosa. The sequence goes on along the minus strand of CM054143.1, from coordinate 6,480,511 downwards.
TCCTGCAGTCTTGTAGGATGTGGGCCGTATCCTGTTCTTCTTCTCCACAGGGGAACATAGCAGATGGTGCAATTTTCAATTTTCTGTGGAGATGTTTATTCAGCCTGTTGTGCCCTGTGTGTAGTCTAAAAATGACCACCTGTGCCTGTCGTGAAAGCTTGTGATAAGGGTCTGGTAAGAGTGGTGATCTGAAGAGAGATTTGATGATGGTTTTCATCTCCATTAGGTTGACAGGATTGTTCTCTTGCTCCTCTCTTGCCCCTATTTTGGTCATCTTGTCTGCTTGTTCATTTCCTTTAATGTCGCAGTGGGAGGGGATCCACTGGAGCTCTATGCGTAAGGCGTTAAGAATGTGCAGTGCCTTCTCCAGATCTTTCAGTTGCCCGGCATTATAGGACTGCATCACAGAGAGTGCGTCGGTCAGGAAGACGACTTGGGTGTTGTTGTCCACTCTGCTGTTGATGACATTTGCTGCATGGATCAGGGCTTCTACTTCAGCCTTGTAGTTAGTACAATGCAGGCCTGTTGGAATAGCTTCAGCCTGCCATTCTCCACTAGGGTACTGAATGTAGACCCCCGCACCTCCACACTTGACAGCATCAGTTGCTGATCCTTTCTTGGGGGTATCTTTCTTCCAACATGGCTAGTGTGAGAGTCTTTTTTACAATTTCGCTCTGCTCATTTTTAGTTGTTATGTGGGGGACAGAGGTATTTACTTTGGTATCAGTTCTTCTTTCTTCCCATGGTGGTGTGTCAAGTGAGAAAGAGAGAGGTTCGACATGGTCTGGAAGCTTTGCTTGGTATTTTCGTACTAGGCCTCTAGTTTCAAGGGCAAAGCTAGATCGCTTTAGCCCTGCCTGAGGATAGTTGTTTTATCCTTGTCTTCATTGGGTGATCTGTAGTGCTCTCGTATTTCTTTGATTGTACCAGGGCCTTCTGTTCTCTTCTTGTGGATAGGGGAGGAATGCCAGTCACTTCTTCCATTTTGTTGATTGGTGTAGAATTTATTGCCCCTGTTATGATTCTTAGTGCTTGATTTTGGACCTTGTCAAGAGTTTGATGATGAGTCTTGGCAGCTGTCATCCAAGAGTTAGATCCATATTCAAGGTAAGGTCTTACTGCTCCTTGGTAGACTGTCTTCAGTAATTTTGCGTGTGCTCCCCAGTTGGTTCCGGCCAGTTACGGCATGATGTTGAGTTTTCTTCTGGCTTTGTTCTCTGCTTCATTTATATGGGCTTTCCATGTCATTCGCTTGTCAAAAGTGACTCTCAGGTAGGTTTGATGATCCTCAAATTTTAGCGTGGTGTTTCCAAGGGTAAGTTTCCCAGGTTTTGCTTTGGGTGAGAGCATGAAAAGAGTCGCTGTGGACTTCTCCCTGTTGATTGTTACGCACCAGCTTTCAGCCCATGCTGCAACACTCTTCAGGGCAAGTTGCAATCTATAGGTTGCTGTTGTTGCATGCTCTTCGTTGCTCCTGAGTACCAGGTCGTCTGCATAAAGCGCGGCATGGACACCTCTTGGTAGTTCAGCGACCACATTGTTGATGAAGAGGATGAACAAAGTGGGTGAGAGCTCACCTCCCTGGGGAACACCCTGCCTCAGTAACACCTTTTGGCCACAGTGGCCATCCACCCACACTCTTGCTCTTCGGTTGTGCAGGTAAGATTTGATCCACCGGTACATGTTGCCTTGGATGCCATTTCGCAGGAGTTTCACAAGGAGGCCGTCTTTTCAGACCTTGTCAAAGGCCTTCTGTAAATCAATAAAGACCGCCAGTGTGACCTTCTGAGACTGGAAAGCATCCTCTATAACTTGAGACAGGTGAGTTGTTTGATCTTCTGTACTTCTGTACTGTCTGAATTCAGCCTGCTCAGGCGCCACGATGCCCTCAGACTCCAGATAAAGCTGTAGGCGCTGGTTTACAATACGCTCCATGGTCTTACAGACACAACTAGTAAGGCTGATGGGACGGTAGCTTGCAGGTTTGCCTTTGTTCTTGCCTCTTTTAAGTATGGGAATCATTGTAGCTTCCTTCCAGCACTGCGGAACCTGCCCCTCTTTCCAGCTGAGGTTGAATATGTCCAAAAGAGTTTGGAGCGACGAGTTGCCTAAATGTTGTAGCATCTCGTTTGTGATGTTATCAGGGCCAGGAGATTTCTTTTTCCTCAACTTCTGGATGGCTTGTTTCATTTTGGCCATGGAGAGGTCTTGTTTCATGGTATCATGTGTAGGAGGATTTTCTGCTAATCTGTCCTTTTTCTCTGTTCTTACTTCCTTCTGTAAGTGCTTGGTAATGGTGGTGCTGCTTTCTTCTGCGTAGGTGCTTGCAAAGGTGTTTGCAGCTACCTTTCCTGTTAGCATCTGTCCATCTTCCTCTAGGGTAATCTTCTGGCCCTTGGTACCTTCATCATTCATTGCCTTCATTAGACGGTAGAATTTGGCGGTATCCTTCTCCATATTTAAACTTGCCGTCTTTTCCTTCCAGCCTGCACGCTTGTTCTCTATCTTTGTTCTTAGGTGTTTGACGGCACATTCTTTCAGCTTGATGTTATTTTCTTGGTTCGGCTGTGTCTCAGCTTTCTCTCTGGCTTCATTAAGAGCATCATGAGTCCGCTGCAGCGCTTCAGACCAGTATGGCTTGTAGTCTTTCCTTGCTCCCCTTGGTATGCACTCCTTAGCAGCTTGAAGGATGTTGTTGTTAACCTCCTTCACAACTTTGTTAATGTTCCTTCCATCTGTCTTGATGTTTCTTGTCAGCGCGTTCTTTATAATCTTGAAGAGATCCCATTTCCTTTTTTTGTAGTTCCATCATGGGTGTTGGGCATGTCCAGGCATTTTAACACCCCTAATGGTGAGGATAACTGGGCGATGGTCACTTCCACCTAGTTGATGTTCAACCTTTCTGCTGATCTTTCTGTGGATGTCATTAGTGCAGAAAGCCAGGTCCGGTGTGGTGGTTGTAAGCCAGCGGCGGGAGTAGAAGGTCGGTGGATCAGTGGGATCATTGACAAGGATTAGGTGGTGTTCATCTTGCCAGTTCTCTACTTCTTCTCCCCGTGAGTCCAAGGTATTGTATCCCCAGCTCTGGGACCGGCTGTTGAAGTCACCAGTGATGAGGAAGTCGCTGTCGGGGATCTGAATGCTGTTCAGTGCTAGCAGCTTGTTGTCAGGGCAATAGTAGTTGACGATGTTGAGGATGCTGTTTGAGGTGGACACCTTGACTTGAAGATATTCTCATTCTTTCATGTATCTAGTTGTTTCACTGGCGTTTAGATTGTTTTGTGACCAGGTTTAGCACTCCTCCTTCCTTCTCCCTTGACGGTCACTCCTGAACACTGATAGCCTCTAATCTTGAAGTCTTCCTTCCTGCAGATGTGTTCTTGAATGCAGCAGATGCTTATGTTGTTCGCATGTAGGAACTGTTGGAGATCTTCCCTCTGGTTGAAACCCCTTCTGCATTCCATTGCATGATGTTGATTGAGGGGGGCTCTTTCTTTGGTTGGCCAGTCGCTGTCCTTGCTCGCCTCCTGACTCCACAAGACGAGACGAAGGACCTCCAGTCGCTTTGGGGTGGGTTCCTTTGAGGCTGGAACCGGGGGGGCTGCACTGCCTGGCGGATCCCCACAGGGCGAGCACCATTCGATTGATCTGGTCTCCAAACATCATTTTAGGCTATATTACATGATGTCGTAGTTTGGTTGGAGCGCCTGACGGCCCGACACCTCTGATTTCAGCTCCTTTGCGCATGACAGGTTTCCTCCTGGGTGTTCTTCGAGTTTTTTTCTCTGCATGGGTTTGAAATCAGAGTTTTCCGCTTCCTAGGGGATTTGGTCAGCAAACGGGCTCCACCTACCCTACCTGGTTATCCGCCAGGTGCTCGGTCTCCCCACAGCAGGTCTTTGCGAAAACAGGGGACACCAACGAGTAGGTGCCTGCTGTGGAAAGTTGCGATAGGAGAGGCTATGCAGCACCCTTCTGAAGGGTACCCCTCTTGCCTGGCAAGCCAAACAAGAGGTTGCAGCTTCACTATCCCCGGGAAGCAGAGGTGTAGAGCGGATGCTCAGAAATGCACATACTTCCCTTCACAGGCGGGACATCCAGCACCATACCCTGTGGGTCCCCCATAGTTCCTACTACCTTCGCAACTTCCCTGATAGGTACTTGCTCCTTCAGCAGCTGTAAGCGACCTAATTGTAATTGTTCTTTCAACTCTTCTGTTAGAACAGGCACACATATTCTTCGACTCAATAATAATGCCAACATATTGAATAGTGATCTTCTTCTGTAGTTGTTTCGCCGAATCCGACCCAACGGACTTCGGCCAGTCCAAGTATGTCCCATTCGTATCTTCGAAGTTCATGGGTTAGCTCTTGGAGCTTCCCACATGCGTGCAAGGTACGGATGTTCCATGTACCAATGATAGTCCTTTCAGCCTGGAGTTTGATCGCTGTTGTTTGCGTCCCAGTCGCATATTTTCCACCTCCATCCTGGAACGCTCCAATGGAAGGCGCGGTTGTTGGTATTCCGGGCCTCAACCGATCCGGCATGTCTTTCCTTGCAGTGTTGTCCATGTAGGTATTTCTGTGGGCGTGGATTGCTTGGCGGCGCCCATCTCCTCTCCAAGCTGCTATTTGCCCATAGCTGGGGATTTTTGGGTCGGGTTATCTCCCCACTGAGACAGGTAGTACTGGGCTACAGGTTACCAGTAGCAGAGGAACACCTCTGACCCTGACTCTGACTCTGGTATAGTGGCGACGACTCCAAACACCAACACGGAGTAGGATTTCTTGTCAGCAAGAAGAGGACTAACAGTGTCATCAGCTGTACCCCAATCTCAAGCAGACTGATCTCCATGCGTGTCGCAGCAAAACCACACAACATGACCATCATACAAGTCTATGCACCAACATCAGACTACGATGATGAAGCAATCGAGTGTTTCTACGAAGATTTGGAGAGCGCCATCAAATCAACTCCAAAGAAGGACTTTCTCGTGATCCAGGGCGACTGGAATGCCAAGATCGGACCTGACGCTTATGACCAATGGCCAGGGACAGTAGGCCGTTTTGGCGTGGACGAAACTAATGATAGAGGTCTCAGACTTTGGAATTCGCAAGCAGCCACAATCTTACTGTCGCCAACACCTTATACCCCCACAAGACATCAAGAAGAACGACGTGGCACTCACCAAATGGAAAGACACATAACCAGATTGACTACATCTTGGCCCCCAAACGATTTAAGTCGAGTATCAACAAAGCCCAGACAAGAAGTTTCCCTGGCGCTGATATCGGCAGTGACCACGACATGGTACTCAAGACCCTACAGATCAAGCTGAAGACCAAGAACCAGAAGAGAAATCCCCCGTTTGCGGTTCAACATGGAAAAGCTGAAGGACCCCGAAGTCGCTGAAATCTTTAAAGCTGAGATAGGGGGCAGATTTGCAGCATTGAATTTCCTCCAAGATGACATCAACAACGTCACTGAGACTTTCAGCAAGACCATTCAGGAGACAGCGCTGGAGATCCTTGGGAAAGAGAGGAAAAAGAACCAACCGTGGGTTACCAACGATATCCTGGACCTGTGCGAACCAACGTAGGGAGCTAAAGCCAGTGGAGAAGTAAAACAAACCCAGAAACGGCCGAAGAGTATAGAACAGTCAGCAGGTCAATCAAGAAGAAGATGACTGAGGCCATGGGGAACTGAATGTCTGAACAATGCTCCAAGGTTGAGAAGGCAATGGCGAAAGGAGACAGCAAAGAGGCGTACCAGACCATCAAGGTACTAACCAAGTCCCAGCAGCCAAAGACCTCCGTTATTGAAGACAAAGAGGGGTCAGTCCTTACAGAGAGCGCCACTATCATTTATCATGAGAGATGGACAGAATATTGCGAGACCTGTACAACTACAAGCTGAAGGCTGATCCCAACAAACTTCACGGCAA
>CM054143.1:6455590-6474067 GCA_028751875.1 Rapana venosa | reverse complement strand
TGGGATTTGGAGATTTTGAGATGCGACCACTTTGGTACACTTAAGGTGGCAACATTCCGACAACGCTGGATTTTATTTTGTTTAATATTTGTTCACTTTATAGTCATAGCACGCACGCATTCACACACACACCCACACACACACCCCCCTATAATATATATTGTATTATGTTATATTACAAATATCTATATATAATCTATTGTATTGTATTGTATTGTATTCTATTCTATTGTATACCACTACTGCAGATTTTTCTACAAGAAATTCGGGCTGCTGTCCTCAAGGCAAGTGCCTCGCCACAAGGACAGTGCCACCCACTATGAAAAATAATTCCTGTCTGCACGTGTGTTTACCTCCCTTTAAAAATGGCCCGTTTTCCACATGATTTTTGTCAGTGGCAACTCTCTTGTTGTCGTGTGTTCTTTTACATGCACTACATTCATGTTGCACACGGAACCTCAGTTTGTCGTTTCATCTGAAAGACTTGCGCCCAGACCATCACTCAAGGTCTACTGGATAGGGGAAAAAACCTTGGGCTAAAACAGGGATCAAACTTGAACCTGTCACTTTCCAGGTGGATGCGTTACCTTTTGACCTCTGATTCATCACACCTATCTATCTGTCTATCCATCTATCTATCTATCTATCTATCTATCTATCTATCTATCTATCTATCTATCTATCTATCTGTCTGTCTATCTGTCTATCTATCTATCTATCTATCTGTCTGTCTGTCTATCTATCTATCTATCTATCTACCTGTCTTTCATAAATATAAAAGGCAAAGGTGTACACCCGGGGACTGGTTGTAAAAAAGCATTATCCTCGATATAAAAGAATAAAAGAATAAATAAATATCTATCTATCTATATATCTATCTGTCTATCTATCTATCTACCTATCTGTCTGTCTATCTATCTATCTATCTATCTGTCTGTCTATCTATCTATCTATCGTTCCATCGATCTATCGATCCATCTATCTATCTATGTATCTAGCTAGCTAGCTAGCTATCGATCTATCTATCTATTTATCTATATATCTATCTATCAGTGTGTGTGTGTCATATCATATCGTATCATATATCGTATCATATCGTATCATATCATATCATATTATATATCATATCAAATCATATCATAGCATAGCATATCACATCATATCATATCATATCATATCATATTGTATCATATCACATCATATCATATCATGCCATATCAGTGTTCAGAGTACTTGCTCTCTCCAGCTACAGTGAAGTAGCGTTGAGAGTGGTTACCTCTTCGATGGGTGACCGTTCGTGAGCCTTGACTTCAGTTCAGTCCCACTGTTCACCCAGCTGTAAATGGGCACTTGCTCTCTTCATTGGACAGGGAAGGTAAAGCAGCGAGGGAACGAAGATTGGCGCCGCCCTCAAGATTCTGGCCCCTGGAGAAGCTGAGGTCTCTGACATCTCACTCCCCTACGACCCCATAGGCTATGGGAACACCTGTACCTTTACTATATATTAGTATTTGGACGTTTTAGGCGCAAGCTTATATTTTTCATGTGTTTTCCTTTCATAAATATAAAAGGCAAAGGTGTTCCCATAACCTATGGGGTCGTTGGGGTGTGTGATGTCAGAGACCTCAGCTTCTCCAGGGGCCAGCATATTGAGGGCACCACCCATCTCCTCTCCCTCGCTGCTTTACCTTCCCTGACCCTAGAGAGGCAGGTACCCATTTACAGCTGTCTGAACTGGGGGAACTGTACTGAAGCCAAGGCGCGCAAACGCTCAGCCAATAGGTAACCAGGCTCGATGCTGCTTAACATTGGCTGGGGGAAAGCGAGTACTCTGACCACTGAGCTATCCCGTCCCCGTTCATAAATATAGAATACATCTAATATATTTAATTACTTGCCATTTTGTCAGAGGGCAAAGTTAGATTGAAACAAGGTACTTTAATACTGCGTTTAATGGCTCTTTGCTTTGCCAAAGAATTAACCAACTTTTTTTTAAAAATCCGCAATGAGAAGGGATCCAGCAAAAAGTTATTCTAGTGTCTGATGTTGCAATACAATGTATCCAGAATGTTTTTCTTCTATTTCCTTGCAATTATTTCCTTGCAATTATTTCCCTTGGAATGAACGTATGTTTCATGCTCTTCTCGTACAATTATTTACCTAGAGTAAACGTAGATTTACTTGCTATTCCCGTTCAATTATTTCTCCTGGAGTGAACATAGTTTTTCATGCTATTCTTGTACAATTGTTTCTTCTGGAGTGAATATAAGTTTTCATGCTATTCCCGTACAATTATTTCCCCTGAAGTGAATATAGGCTTTCATGCTATTCCCTTGCATTTATTTCCCTGAAGTGCACATAGTTTTTCATAACATTTCAGTGCATTTACTTCCCCTACAGTAAACGTAGTTTTTCGTACTATTCTTGTACATTTTTTCCCCTATGGTAAACGTAGTTTTTCATGCTATTGTTGAACATTTATTTCCCTTTGAGTAATCATAGTTTTTTCATGCCATTCTCGTACATTTATTTCCCCTATAGTAAACATAGTTTTTTCATACTATTCCCCTACATATGTTTCCCCTGGAATGAACAGAGTTTTTCATTCCTACCGCACACTTATTTCCCTTGCAGTCAGCATTGTTGTTTTTTTAATACCATTTCCTTTAAATTATTTCCTCTCAAATTAACATGGTTTTTATGGCATTTCCGTGACATTATTTCCCCTGAAGTTGACGTTGGTTTATGCCATTTCCGTACAATCATTTCCTCTGGAGAACATTGGTTTTTATGTCATTTTTGTGCAGTTAGTTCTGCTGGAGTTAACATTCTCCCGTAAACATTTCCCCTCGAGTTAAACATTAGTTTTCATACCATTCTCCTACGATTCTTTCCCCTAGAGTTAACATCGTTTTTATTCTAGTCTCCTGCAACCATTTCCCCCCAGAGTTCATAGTGGTTTTTATACCTGGAATTATTTACTCAGTAGTTGATGTATGTTTTTATGCTGTTCCCATACAACTTTTTCCACTGAAGTTAACATAGGCTTCTATTGTGTTCACATATAAATAGTTTCCCTGGAGTTAACATAGATTTTCATGCTATCCCGATATAATTATTTTCCCTGGAGTTAATATAGGCTTCCATTCTATTCCCTAGTTAATACTTGTCCTGGAGTTAACATAGGTTTTCATGCTATTCCAATATTATTATATTCTCTGGAGTTAACATAGGTTTTCATGCAATTGCCGAACAATTATTTCTCCTTGAGTCAACATAGGTTTTTATGTTATTTCTTTGCAGCTATTTCCCCTGGAGTTTTCTCCTTTTTGCCATTCTTCTTCAATCACTTCCCCGTGGAGTTAACATTTGTTTTATGCCACCCCCATGCAACTTTTTCCCTGAAGTAAGCATTAGCAACATGGAGTAGGATTTCTTGTCAACAAGAAGAGGACTAACAGTGTCATCAGCTGTACCCCAATCTCAAGTAGACTGATCTCCATGCATGTCGCAGCAAAACCACACAACATGACCATCATACAAGTCTATGCACCAACATCAGACTGCGATGATGAAGCAATCGAGCGTTTCTACTAGGATTTGGAGAGCGCCATCAAATCAACTCCAAAGAAGGACTTTCTCGTAATCCAGGGCGACTGGAACGCCAAGATCGGACCTGACGCTTATGACCAATGGCCAGGGACAATAGGCCGTTTTGGCGTGAACGAAACCAACGATAGAGGTCTCAGACTTTTGGAATTCGCAAGCAGCCACAATCTTACTGTCGCCAACACCCTATACCCCCACAAGACATCAAGAAGAACGACGTGGCACTCACCGAATGGAAAGATACATAACCAGATTGACTACATCTTGGCCCCCAAACGATTTAAGTCGAGCATCAACAAAGCCCAGACAAGAACTTTCACTGGCGCTGATATTGGCAGTGACCACGACATGGTACTCATGACCCTACAGATCAAGCTGAAGACCAAGAACCAGAAGAGAAACCCCCTTTTGCGGTTCAAAGGAAAAGCTGAAGGGCCCCCCCGAAGTTCGCTAAAATTTTTAAAAAGCTGAGTGGGGCAGATTTGCACATTGAATTTCCCCAAGATGACTCAAAACCCACTGAGCCTTCAGCAAGACCATTCAGGAGACAGCGTGGGATCCTTGGGAAAGAAAGGAAAAAGCCAACCGGGGGTTAAAAAACGTATCCGGGCCCCTGTCATCAACTTTTAAAGCAAAACCCAAGGAAGAAAAAAAACCCAGAAACGCCCCGAAGGAGTATAGAAAAGTCAACAGGTCAATCAAAAAGAGATGCCGGGGCCCCTGGGGAACGGGATGTCAAAAAAACAATGCCCAAGGTTGAGAAGGCAATGGCGAAAGGGACGCAAGGGGCGCCCAGACCTCAAGGTACTAACCCCAAGTCCAGCAGCCAAAGACCCCCGTTTTTGAAGACAAAGGGGGGTCAACTTACAGGAGCGCCACTATCATGAAAGATGGAAGAATATTGCAGGCCTGTACAACTACAAGCTGAAGGCTGACCGAAAAAAATTTCAGAGAAAGTCCCAACCACAGATCCCGAAAGCACACAGGTGCGGGAGGAAGAGGTAAAGAAGCAGTAAGACCCTTGAAAGGAGGCAAGCCCCCGGGGTTTTGACAACATCCCGGCGAGCACATCAAAAGGGAAATGACAAGGCATTAACAATATTGCCAACGCATTTGGACCCAAAAAAGGAGTGGCCCTACAGTGGCCCCCAATCCACATGTTCCATTTCCCCCAAGAAGGGAGACCTGAAAAAGTGCCAAAATTACAAAACAATCAGTCTGATAAGCCACCCAAGAAAAGTTAGCTACGCATTCCCTTAAAACAGACTAAAAAACCAAAAGCAAAAAGAAACCCACAAAGAACAGGCGGATTAGACCAGGGAAGCCCTGTCGAGCAGATCTTAAACACAAATGCTATAGAGAACACTCCAACACAATAAAAGCTCTACAAAACTTCATTGCTTCAAGAAGGCCTTCGACGGGGTTTTTGGGCAAAAGCTCTGGGAATCATGGAACTAAACTTCGAGGGGGCCTGTTAAAGTCTCCGGGGCCTGTATGACAGCTCCAACAGTGCAATCCCAGGGGTGGAAAATGGGGAAGTTCTTCCGGACTTCAGTTGGATTCGACAAGGCTGCCCCTACCCCCCTTTTTAACGTGTTTCCTGGGGAACATCATGCAGGAGGGCCCTCCTTGATTCAAGACCACAATCACAATGGGGGAAGGCCGTAGCAATCTTCGATTCGCAGACGAATTTATCTCATGGGCCGCAGTGAAAAGAACTCCAGGATCTCACCACCAGATGGAAACATCAGCCAAAGCCCAGGGAGGGGGCAACCCCGGCAAAGACAAGATCCCAGGAAAAATATACACCGCATAAGATGGGGCGAGACACTAAAGGAGGTTTGAAATTTTAGTACCCTTTGGGGCAGTATACCAAAGAAGGTACGAGCACACAAAAGGTGAAGATAATTTGTGGCACTCTCCTCCATGATAAGCTGGGGAAAAATGGGAGAACCAAACATCAGAAACCCACACTGGGGCGACCTAAAGGCACTCGTCAATCCCTTGCCTTTACGCTGTTGAAGCATGGACACTTATGCCCATCTAGAACGTCGAATTCAAGCCTTTGAGATGAAGTGCCTCAGGCGGATCCTGAACATCACCTACAGAGCCGTAAAACCAAAGACTACGTCGGCAGCAGATCGAGGCACTAGTGGCAAAAAGAACCATTGCAGATTCATCAAAAGGAGGAAACTGAAAGGTTTGGGGCCCCACAACAAAGGGATAAAAAGCCTGTCAAAAACAGTCCTGGGGAATGGGGAAGGAGCAAGGAGGCGGGGACGACCCGCAAAAAAAAACTGGTATCCGACTAGGGGGGGACCGCCCCCACGACCAAACCTCCCCGAAAGCGCCCCGGACAGAACCATTTGGCGCCACTTTTCAGCGCCGTGCGGGACCCCAACGGTCTCCCCACCAAGGGGTGAGCGAGTGAGTGAGAAGCATTAGCTTTTTTTGCCATTCCCCCCTTCTTATTTTCCTTGGAGTTAACATTGGTTTTTTTAGCTATTTTTTCTGCAATATTTCCCCCGGGTTAACACGGTTTTTAGCCATTTTTGTGAAAAAATTTCCCCTGGTATTATTAAAATACAATTCATGTGATTCTCGGTCAATCATGCGTCTAGGTTAATATAGATTTCTGCTAATCTGCAATTATTTACCTTTTAGGTAACATATGTTTTTTAATGCCATGCTTTGCAAATTTTCCCCCTGGTGTTAACGATGTTTTTTATGCCATTCCCCTGTTTTTTTTCCACCCCCAATTATTCCCCGAGATTTTCCCCCCTTAAAAAGAGATTTTCATGTCTTTCCCCGCAAATTTTTCCCTTTTTTTTGTTTTTATGCCTCACCGTTTTAAAAAAAATCCTCTTCCGTTTTTTCCCCTGGATTTCCCGTGGAGTTAGGAAACGTTTTTATGCCTTTCTCTTGCAATTATTTCCCCTGGAATTAACAGAGGGTTCCATATCATTCTAATGTTATTATTTCCCCTGGAGTTAACAAAGGATTCCATACCATTCTATTGCAATTATCTTCCCTGGAATTAACAAAGGGTTCCATAACATTTCACTACAACGAGTTCCCCCGGAGTAAAAAAAAAAATCCATTTCATTCCCCTTTCAATTATTTCACCATGGTTAACAAAGGATTCCATTACTTCACTGAAATTATTTTTCCCCCAAGTTAAAGCAGTTCCCTGGGTTGGATTTTTGTTTTCCCTTCCCATTCCCCTTGTTTATCCCCATCTTTTAACAATTCCCCGAATTTGCCCCCGGGGTTAACCCCAACTTTTCCCTTCCTAGAATTATTTCTCCGTCACGATTTTTTTTCCCCTATGGTAAACTAGTTTTTCATGCTAGTGTTGAATCATTTATTTCCTTTATAATCATAGTTTTTTCATGCCATTCTCGGACATTTATTTCCCTAAAGTAAACATATTTTTCATACTTTCCCCTACTAAGTTTACCCTGGAAGGAACAGAGTTTTTCATTCCTAACGCACACTTATTCCCCTTCAGTCAGCATTGTTGTTTTTTAACATTTCCGTTAATATTATTTTCCTCTCAAATTAACATGGTTTTTAAATGCATTCCGTGACTTTATTTCCCCTGAATGACGTTGGTTTTATGCAATTCCGTAGAGATCATTTCCTCTGAGATCATTGGTGTGAAGTCATTTTTTCTTTAGTCTGCAGGAAGTTAACTTCTCCCTAAAACATTTCCCCTCGATTAAACATTAGTTTTCCATACCATTCTCTCGACATTCTTTCCCCTAGAGTTATCATCGTTTTTATTCCTAGTCCTCCTGCAACCATTTCCCCCAGAGTTCATAGTGGTTTTTTATACCTGGAATTATTTACTCAGTATTGATCGTATGTTTTTATGCTGTACCTCATTACACCTGTTTCCCTCTGAAGTTAACATAGGCTTCAATTGTTGTTCACAGATAAATGTTTCCCTGGAGTTTACAATAGAGTTCAGCTAAGCCGATATATTTAGTTTCACCATAGTTAATATAGGCTTCCATCTATTCCTATTAATACTTGTCCTTGATTAACAAGGGTTCATGCTATTCCAGATTATTAATCTCTGGATTCTACTTTTTCATCAATTGCCGAACTTATTCTCCTTGCTCAACATAGTTTTTAATGTAATTCTTGCAGCTATTTCCCCTGATTTTCTCCTTTTGGCCATCTTCTTCATCACTTCCCCGTAGTTAACATTTGTTTATGCACACCCATGCAACTTTTTCCCTGAATTAAGCATTAGCAACATGAGTAGGATTCTTGTCAACGAAGAGAGGAACTAACATGTCATCAGCTGACCCCAAGCTCAGTAGACTGATCTCCATTCATGTCGCACAAAACCAAACAACATGACCATCATACATCTTGCACCAACTTCAACTGTGCAGATGAAACAATCGAGCTTTCTACTAGATTTGAGAGCGCCCATCAAATCAACTCCCAAAGAAGGACTTTCTCCGTAATCCAGGGCGACTGGAACGCCTAATCGACCTACGCTTATGACCATGGCCATGACAATAGCCCGTTTGGCGTGAACGAAACCAACGATTAGGTTCCTCAGACTTTGGAATCGCAAGCAACCAGCAATCTAACTGTCGCCAAAACACTAACCCCCACAAACATCAAGAAGAACGACGTGGCGACTCCCGATGAAAGAACATACCAATTGACTACACTGCCCAAAACGATTTAAGTCGAGCATCAACAAAGCCCCAACAAAACTTTCACTTCCTATAGTGCATACCACACATGTACTTCAATGACCCACAGACACTGAAGACCAATAACCAGAAGAAATCCCCGTTTCGTTCAACATGGAAAAGCTGAAGGGACCCCGAATCGCTGAAATCTTTAAAGCTGAGATAGTGGGCAGATTTGCAGCATTGAAATTTCCTCAAGACGACATCAAACATCCTCACTGAACCTTCAGACAAGACAGTTCAGGAACACCTGAGAGCCTTGAAAAAAAATAAATCAAACCGGGGTACCAAACGAGATCCTGGACTGAGCGATCAACGTAGGGACTATAACCAAGAAGAACAAAAAACCAGAAACTGCGAAGAGTATAGAACATCAACAGGTCAATCAAGAAAATACCGAGGCCAGTGGTACTATCAGAACAATGCTTCCCAAGTTAGAAGAGCAATGGCGAAAGAATACAGCAAGAGCGGACCAGACCATCATGGTTCTAACCAATCCCACAGCCAAAGACATCCGTTATTGAAGACAAAGAGGGTCAGACCTTACAGAAGCGCCACTTAAGAAGAGATGGACAGAATCTGGCAGCGAACTTACAAACGACAACTGAAGCTGATCCGAACTAACTTCAACAGCAAGATCCCATACATCAAGCCCTAACTCACCTGCTGAGAAATAGAAGAACAGTAAGATCCTTGAAAGGAGCAAGTCACCAGGGATTACACATCCGCTGACACAATCAAGAACAGAAGAGATCATGGCATTAACAATCTCAGCTGCCAACGCATCTGGACCACAAAGAGTGTCCTGAACGGTGACCCAAGCATCATAGTTCCACCACCTAAGAAGGAAAACCTGAAGAAGTGCCATAATTAACAGAACAAACATCGATAACCTATCCAAGAAAGTTATGCTACGCAATTGCCTTGAACAGACGAGAACGACAGCAGAAGAAATCCGAACGAAAAACACAGGTGTCAGACCAGTCGAAGCACTGTCGAGCAGATCTTCAACATCAAATGCTCATAGAGAAGCATCTCCAACATCAAGCTACAGCTTCGACAACAACTTCATTACTTCAAAACCTTCGACCTAGATGGCAAAGAAGAATCTGTGGCAAGTCATAGAGACGATAACTTCGAACGAGGACCTGATTCAAACATCCAGGCGCTGTAAATGACAGCTCCACCAACAGTGCAATCATCATGTGGAGAATTCGGAATTCTTCCACGTCAGTAGGAGTTCGTCAAGGCTCCCGCTATCCCCCCGTTCTTTTCAACTTTCTGAGAACATCATCAGGGGACCCCTTACTTCAAGACCACAATCACAATAGCAAAGGCCATATGCAATCTTCGATTCGCAGACGATATTGGAACTCATGGCCCAGTAAGAAAACTCCAGGTTCTTCACCACCAGACTGGAAACATCACCAATCCCACGTAAATGAGAACAGCACGGCAAAAGCAAGACCTATAAAATACTACACCACATCCAAGATGATTGGCGAGACCTAAAGAGGTAAAAACTGCTATCCTTCACACACAAAGAAGGTACGAGCACACAAATGAAATCAGACTTCTCACCTTCCTCCATGACTAAAAACGGCGAAAGTGTGAGAAACCATAACACAGACCCAGCACATAATCAGACTCTAAAGGAACTCGTCACAGCATAGCCTTGTACACTGTGAACATGACAATTACTACTCTAGAACTCGAATTCAAAGCCTGTTGAGATGATGTGCCTCAGGCCGAATCCTGAACATCACGCTACAGTTGGAAAAACCGTAAAACACAATGACTACGTCTGGCAGCAGATCAACACAGCTGCAAAATGAAGCCATTGCTAAGATACATCAAACGGAGAAACTAAATGTTTGGCCCCACAACAATGCACGAACACCTGCAAGACATTCCTGCAAGGTTAAGGGTGGGGAAGACAGCGGCAGGACACCTAGCAAAACCTGGATATCCGACATCAAGAGTGTCCGGCCTCACGTACAAACCTCCTGAAAGCAGCCCAGACAGAACCATTTGCGGTCCACTTGCAGCGTCTGCGGTACCCCAACGTCTCCCTCGAGCAAGGGAAAACGTTGAGTGAAACTTTAGCTGTCATGCCATTCCCCTATACTTATTTTCCATGAGTAAAACATTGTGTTTATGCTATTCTTACTGCAACTATTGCCCCTATGGCTACATGGTTTTATGCCATTTTGTGAAAGATTTCCCCTGTATATTACTACAAGTGTCATGTGATGCTCGTCATTCAATGGCGTCTTAGTTAATATAGATTTTCTGACTATCTCAATTATTTAACCATTGCAGGTACATATGTTTTTTAATAGCCATCGCTTTGCATTAATTCCTCTGGGGTTAACGGATGTTTGATGCATTCCCTTTTTTTTCCACCCCAAAGTTCTCCCCAGATTTCCCCTAGCTTAACGCAGATTTTTCATGCCAATTCCCTGCACTTTGTCCCCGTGATTTGCTTTCATCCACTCACCGGTTTTAAACAATCCTCTTCCAGTTATTCCCATGAATTTCCCGTGATTAAAACTTTTTACCTTCTCTTGCTTGGTGGTCCCCTAATAACAATTATCCTTATCATCTAAATGTTATTATTTTCCCCTGAGTTAACAAAGGATTCCATACCATTCTATTACATTATCTTCCCTGGATTAACAAAGGTTTCCATATCATGTCACTACAACGATTCACCCAGATAAAAAAAAAATCCTTATCATTCCCTTCAATAATTTCACCATGATTAACAAAAGGATTCCATAACTTCTTCTGCAGTTATTTTTCCCCTGAAGTAACATGCTATCCCCGGTTGGAATTTTGTTTTCCCTTCCCATTCCTCTGTTTATGCATAACTCTTGTTAAACTATAATTCCCGAATTCGCCCAGTTAACACATAAACTCTTTCCATCTCTAGCAATTATTTCGCCAGATCAGGAATTATTTCCTTAGATAAATAATACTAATAAATTTATGGAATTTATAAGCGCTGAATCTGAAGCAACAATCAAATCGCTCTATTTCATTTCATACCACTAAGTCACCAATTTCCCCCCGAAATTCGGGCTGCCTTCTCCAGGGAAAGACGGAGACGCGTCCCGCCATTAGCGCGCGCCACCCTTTAACCCTTTTTTTTTTCTGCACTGTTTTTGTTTCCCTATAAAGCATTTTTTGCTATAATTTGCAAGACAACTATCTTGTCACGTGTAGTTATCTCCGATTAATTACGTTCACACGACCTCGGTTTACGTCTCATCCGAAACTACCCCTACCACCACTCATTCTATTGATTGGGAAAAATTTACGGTCCAGTACGGGGTAAACCCCGTACAATTCAACCCACTTTCGCTTTTCTAACACGCTACCTCTAGACACCGAACACCTTTCCATACCGTCTCCCCCCCCCCCCCACCCTTCCCCCCCCAAATAAAAAAAAATCCTTGTATACATTGAATAGCCAAGCTACCATGTGAAAATGCGGCTGCTACTTTTGCGACACATATTTTTTTCCAACCGCCATCTTTTTTCGTTAAGTATTAACTCAGTATACCCAGGAGAACGCATCCCAATCAAAGCAGCGGATGAACTTGCGACCTGTAAGAGCTCCACGGTCAGACTGTTTTAAACTTTTAGTGCGATTGCCCTAATTAGTCCAGGACTGGGGGAGAAGAGGTAAAAGAAAGAGATGGAGGGGGTGAAGAAGAGAGAGACACAAAATGGGGGGGGGTTGGTTTTAAGTTGTCACTTTCTTTCCTTCTATATATTGACAACTTTGCATTACAGTGCCATTTGGGGTTGGGGTGTTGAGCATGCAGTACACTCAGTGAGTTCTTTTGTATTTAACACTTTCCCACCTTATCTGTTAGACGAGCTTATGTAGAACATAGCATTCACCTGCACAATGTGTGTGTGTGTTGTTGTTGAGTTAGTGTATTGTTGTTGTGTTTTCCGACGCATACTGCTCGAGGTTGTTTGTTTTGTTTGTTGTTAATTTTTATCTTATTTCTTTATATCAAGGATTAATGAATAAGCACTTATGTGCCTTTTTACCTCCATTCGCCTGGTATGCGGTTTTGTAAATTCGTCCAGTGTTCCTACCAGCAAACAATGCCACTCTTGACGTAAACGGACATAGTTAACGTGTGCGCAAAATTTCTGCTGCGTTTGCACACACAGGGCTCGTTTATAGTCTCAAAACCGAAGACTGTTGGAAGCAGTCTGCACGATTAACCCAAAAACTAACCCTTTACAATCGAACCCGTCTCAAATTGCAGCGCAGTTCTAAGCACTACTATCCCTCTCCTTTTGTAGAGTTTGTAGAATTATGTGTTCAATTTGAAACGATGCACAGTAATAGATTAACACAAATATTTTATGTGGCATTATAACGAACTTTTATGTGTTATTGGCGTGTTTATGTCGTTGTTTGTATGTGTTTTATGTGTTTTTGTATTTTTTGTATGTTGTTATAGTATTTGCATATTGTGGTCTGCAATAGGGTGCATGTATGTATACATAGCGCGCGTGTGTATGGTTGTGTTTGTTCGTCGTCTTTGTGTCTGTATAGTCAGAACAAACAAACAAACAAAAGGCAAAACTAAAACACAAACACATAATAGAACGGAGAGGACAGACATAGCATTGCCAACGAATACACATCACCACACGGTTTGTGCCCCAATATCCGCCTTTTCACTAGTATCTACATACACTATAGAAACATATAAACATTTATTTAAAACACAAAACAAGCTGCATTTCACTCTGCATCCTTCACCCCATTTTCTCCCTCAAACTCACACAAAAACACACACACACTCACACACACCACTCACACAATCACACACACACACACACACACGCACCAAGGCACGCACCACCACACAACAACACACACACACACACACACACACTACACTCACAGGCCTACATGAAACAAATATAAACCGTTCCCTTCGATAGCACAAACAACTTTCAACACGTAAACCCTTTTCCACTTTCGAAGTGAAACCATTTGTGCCGGAATGGAAAACCAATATACAAAACTCTCAGACACATACTGATGTTAACAAAGCACAATCTTATTTCACTATCCTCGAAATAAAATAAATACATAAAATAACACACACAACACAACACAACACAATTAATCCACAACACAACACAACACACAGACACAACACAATACACACAAACACACAACAAACACACACACACACACACACACGCCCATGCCGCGCTCGCGTCGTAAAATATCACTTTTGAGTGAACACTAAAATCAACTGCACAAGAAACAACAACACAAACAACATCACAACAACACACACACACTACACACCAACAACAACACAACACACACACACACCACACACACAAACAACCACCACCCCACCACCACCACCACCTCCACCACCAACACAACACCGCAAAACACACACACACACAAACTCAACACACACATATACAAACACCTCCCACACACACACACCACCACCACCACCACTACCACCAACACCACCACCAACACAAACAGCATTAGCATCTTTAAAATACAAAAATCCTGAATTCTTTTTTCTGTCACGTATTATACTTAGAACCTGCATTTCTACAGCGGGGCTTGCAGTACAGACAGACTTTTGCTGCGTTTGTCTCTGGCTTGGAGCAGAGACAGATAATATTGCTGTCATCCCTTTGGCACGTGATGAATATTCAAGAGAGATGACGTGATGTTCAGCGGTGATGACGTCCTGCTCAGGGGAAGAGGTGACGTGTGTACACTCGCCCTTACTTATGCGTCAAGGACCACGCTTGCGTAAGGCTGGTATGACGCAGGTGAGAAGAACTGCCGTTGCTTTTTTCTTTCCGTCAATGCAGCACCATTGTTGTATACTTGGTTTTGGGGATGGCTGGTGTGGTGTGGTGTGGTGTGGTGTGGTGTGGGGTGGTGTGGGGTGTGTTGTGGTGTAGGGTGGGGGGTGTAATGTGGTGTGGGTAGGTGTAATGTGGTGTGGGTGGTGTGGGGTGGTGGGTGTGGGTGAGGTGAGGGGTGTGTGAAGTGGTGTGGGGTGATATGTGTGATGTAATGTGATGGTATTGTGTTGGGTGATGTGTGTGATGTGGTGTTGGGTGATGTGGTGGTGGTGTGGTGTGGTGTGATGATGGGTGTGGGTGGTACCATGTGGTGTGGTGTGATGTGGATGGTGGGTGGGGTGGGGGTACTGTGGTGTGGTGTGAATGTGATGTAGTGTTGTGTGGTTGGTTCGGTGTGGTGTGAAAGCGTTTGGTGTAGTGTAGTGTAGTGTAAAACCCTTCTAGTTTTTTAGCGTGGAATATTTATTCCCATGAAACATTAGGGAAAACCTTTCGGCCCTTAATAGTACACATTCTTTTTTTTCTATATACACATGCAGAAGATCAAATTTAATACGCACGTTAAAGATCCTGTAATTCATGTCAGCGTACGATGAGTTAGGAAAACACAAACATACCTAACATACATTCCCGAATTGGGATTGCAGCAACCTTCATGGTGGGCAAAAAAAACGGTCCCATAGGCAAACTTTTACCATTGGTGAACACTGGAGCTTTAACTGAGAACGAAAACAAAACAAACCTGTCCGTTCCGACCTGTCCGTCCGAGGGAAAGAGACCAAATGCTGCAGGAAACCTTTGAAAAGTGTATAGAGTTGAAAGGTCACTACGTGCCCTGAGGCGTCAATCCTATTCAAAAGGCTGCGGCGCGCGCGCGCACACACACACACACACACACACATACACACACACACACACACACACACACACACACACACACACTTGCCCACACAACGGACCTAAATCTTAAAACGGGGGCGTTGTTTGGGTAGAAGTGTGAGAAAGAAAAGCATCTTTTGGAGCAAAAACAGGATCTATTCCAAACGTTCAGGTTGAACCCGGGGGGGCCACAACCCTTTGAACCCCTACTTTTAAATCCAATGACCCATTTTTTTTTTTTGAAAATTTGTTTGTTTGATTGGTTTTGTGATTTTTTTTTTGGTTGTTTTTTAGTTGTTCCTTCAGGGAGGGGGGGGGGCATTTTTTCCCCTGATTGCCCCAGCTGTGCATTTTGGGAGGTTGTCTGTCACTTCTTCAAGCTTTCAGGATCTGGAGATATGAGAAACATTTTGTCAAAAACCTTCGATGACATTTACATAGGATGGCACTCCCTCAGCCTGACTCCATGATTCGGCCAGTATGTCACTGTAAAAGGGGTTTTAGAAAGTGATGCTGATCCAAAACAACGTCACGAACACCCTCGAAGTGACCCAGCAGTAGGGGCAGGCCTTTCTGACTGGTAACCTCTCGGCAGTCTCCCTTGATCACTCCCCAAAGTGCATCGCCCCTGAGGATGCCTTCCACAACTTGTACCTATTTAAACTAAAATAGTAAACTCACCTTTGGCAGAAATTTTCCATCACTCTCAAACAGAAATGCACACCTCACGAAAAAGCACGACCCGGGTCCCAACATCGGGAAAAATTTTGGGGCCTGTCTCAAACTTACCCTTGTCTCTAAAGTACTAGAAAAATTGTTCTAAAACAGCTAAAAAATCCCCTTTCATCCAATGATTCCCTTTCCCACTTTTCAATCTGCCTATCACCCCAACCAAGCACCGAAACCACCCTAGCCCCAAATTTTGATACATTTCTACTTCTTCGAGCGGGAAAAAAATTCCCCCTCCCCCACCTTTTTTGACTTACTGAGCCTTTGAAACCCTAACACTCAATTCTTTTTTCCGCCCCCAAAATATTTGGGGTTAAAGGCACAGCCCCCACCTGGGTTTTCTTTATACCTCAAGACAGGTTCCAAAAGTTATTGTAAACAAATTTTTAATCAAAACCGTCCCAAAAAGGGAAAGTGGATCCCGCAGAATCTCCCGGGGCCCCGTTCTCTTTACTCTCACACTGCCCCCCACCTCCATATAATAAACAAACCACCCTATTACACATTTCTATCGAGAACTCACTTCAGTCGATCGGGTTTAAAAATTTCCTTCCCCCGACAAATAGTCCTACTGCCTTTAAAACATTCAAACGATGACCAAAAAAAGTTACAATAATGCCCAAAAACCAAAACATCTTATAGGGACCCCAAAATAAATTTCCTCTATCGCAAAACCTTCAAAGAATTCGCAATACGTCAGTTCCTTTTTCCAACCTTTTTGAATATTAGGAGTAGTTCTTGACAACACACTCTCTATGAAAAAATTCACACCCAGCCTCCCGTCTTGCTACTATCAATTAGGCCATAACGCGATCGCAAATATCTGCCACTGAGCAACTTCCAAGCTTGTCACAATCTCAATTTTTTTTCACGTTTAGACTACGTAATTCTTTTTTGGCTGGCCTACCACATCACTATCCACTTCTTCAACGCATAAAAAAACTCTACACCGACGGTCCAAAAAAAAAAAAATCAAACACATCACTCCTCTCTGCGATCTCTGCACGGGCTGCCTGTCTCACAAAGACGGGAAATTTAAAAACAATACCCTCTGTTTTAAAAAGTCCCCCACAAATCTGCATCCTCTTATCCTGTAACTTCTTCACTTACACTCCATCCCGTTCCCTTCGTTAAGCCGCAGATACTTTGTGCTTTGAACCCCAAATCAAACAAACCACTGTTGGCCTCCTCCTCCTTTTTCGGTCCCCACCTGGAATGACCTCCCTCTTTCATTTCGCCAAAACCCTTTCACTTAAACCCTTTTCAAATTCGCCTAAAAACAACCTTATTTCCTACCTGAGACTTTCCCCCCAAATTCTTCCCTAATTTTCAAAGCATCTTTCACCCTAAGTGTTTGTTCCGATGTGTGTGTGTGTGTGTGTGTGTGTGTTGAGTTTTGTTGTGGTGTGTGTGTGTGGTGTGGGGTTTGTGTGGTGTGTGTGTGGTGTGTGTGGTCGTGCATCGTGCGCGCGCATTTTTCTGAAATCGTTTTCTTTATTTTTAAGGAGGTTCATGCCTGTAAATGATTATGCAAGCGCTTCGATTTGTTGTTTTTTCAAGATTCAGGCTATAAAAATTCCAATTTTATTATTTTTATTATAAAGAGCCTATGTGGGGGAGGGGGTGGGGAGGGGAGGGAGGAGAGGGAGGGAATAGGATTTGGGGGAGACAGCAGGACACATACATGACAAGAAAACCCTCACCTTCACCTTTACGTTTACCTGTCCCCCATATCTTGACCACTTTTTGGGGAAGAACGAAGTTTTATGTAAGCAGCTTCCTCCACAGTTTCCCCCTGGACCACACACTTAAAATTGCTCACACAACCCACCAGAAGCTTCACACGAGCGCTGATTGGCTGAAAGATTGGGGGGAGCGCCCGTGTGGGGGTGTTGGTGTGTGTGGGGTGTGTAGTTTGGGGGGGTTTTGGGAGAGAGGAGATACATTAAAATTATATAATAATATATAAAATTAAATAAATATATATAATAATATGTCCACTTCATTTCAGGGCCACCCTCTGATGTTTAATATCTTTCCCACCATTTTTTTCTTAACGCCCCACGCAAAAAAAAAAATATAGCAACAAAAAAAAGTGTGTGTAGTGGGGGGTAGGGAAGGAGGGGGGAGGGAAGAGAGAGAAGAGAGAGAGAAGAGGAGAGAGAGGAGAGAGGAGAAAGAAGAAGAGAGAGAGAGAGAGAAGAGAGGAGAGAGAGAGAGAGAGAGAGAGAGAAAAAACCCGGCTAAGTTCTACTGGCTACAAAGCTGATGGAAGTTTAGTGGGCAGAGGTTGAACATTTTCAGACGTGATACCATGAAAATACACTGGGCAAATCTCGCGGGTAGCCCACCCCTTTCTAATTTACTGCTGGAGCGGACTAATGGCCATTCCTTCCTTCCTGTTTTTCCACCACTTCCTTTACGTTTTAAACCCTATCGGCATGGGCCACGGAAAACAAGGCCGCCAGGGTGGAGAAACGGTTTCAAAATCCAGTGATGCCCCTACGGTCTACAGGGCACATATAGGTGGAGGGGAAAAGGGATGATTTATTTTTATATTTATTTTATTTTTTCATTTCGGGATATGGAAAAGCCACTCTGGGCTTTTTTTAAAATCCAGTCCCCGTGTGGTGTGTGTGTGCAGTTTTTCAGT
>CM054143.1:6449680-6455090 GCA_028751875.1 Rapana venosa | reverse complement strand
ATAATTCCCCTTCACTGTTAGTTCTGTTCTAATTTAAATGCTTGTTTTACCACAAGCAGCAAGAGAGTACAACTTCTCCTTCTTATCCAGTAGACTCTTCTCATCTGTTATTTCTTCTTGACTAGAACCAGTAGATGTCATCAACAAAAGTTCGTCGCAATTCATGTTGTCTATTTTTATCAATATATTTTGTGTAAAATAATTGTTGTTGTTCTTGACAAGTTGTTGATAAGTTGTTGATAAGTTGTTGATAGGGTCTTGTTTATTTCTTGACAAGTTCTTAATATAGTTCTTGTTTTAGTTCTTGATAAGTTCTTGATAAGTTCTTGGTAAGTTCTTGTATTAGTTGTTAATAAGTTCTTGGCAAGTTCTTGATAAGTTGTTAATAAGTTGTTAATAAGTTCTTGACAAGTTCTTGATAAGTTATTGATAAGTTGTTAATAACTTCTTGACAAGTTGTTAATAAAGTTCTTGACAAGTTCTTGATAAGATATTGTTTTAGCATAAATTTCCATAATTTTATAGTTTTACCCATCAAAAATAAATTAGTATTACTTTCAGTTTTAGTAGAGAGATAGGGGAAAAGGCGATTCAAGGTAAACTGCTTAGTTTTTATATAAAACTATGCAAGTTTTTGGTTCGATGAGGCGAAGCCGAATCGGACCAAAAGTTGCCTGGTTTTGGATAAACAGTAAGTAGTTGAGCTTGAATCGCCTTTTTCCCTATCTCTCATTCGCCTGCCAAACATGTAAACCGTGAGGTTTCTGGGTTCGATTCCCCAGCCTCGCCCCTTCCTACCCCTCCCCCCCCTTCCCCCAATTTGACCCCTAAAAAACAACCCCACCCAAAAATCAAACTGAAAGTCAAAATCCTTCGGATGAGACTATAAACCGAAGCTGCCTGTGCGCGAACGCAGGCAGAACGTCTTGCACACACGTTAAAAACCCGTTCCACCTTCCAGAAGAGTAGGCCATTGTATGCCAAGGGTAGGAACGGACGGATGAACCAAAAGAAAACAACAACCCGAAAATAAAAAAAATACAGCATGCATACAGGTGTCATGTTTAGACACCATTCCTAAGACGGAATGCAGCTGCCCAAAAGTGATGGGAGGGAAACGGTCGCAACGCATACATCTCACCATTGGTAAAACCCAGAGCGTTAGGCTAGCCGAGGAACGGGGAAAACAAAATGAACAGAAAAGAAAAGAAAGGATTGGTTGGTTTCGTTTTTGTTTCGTTTTGTTTTCGTTTCGTTTTTGTTTTGTTTAGGTTGGGTTGGGTTTCGCTTAGTTTCTGTAGTTTGGTTTGGTTTGGTTTACTTTAAATTTTTTAGTCTAGTTTCTGTGAAGTTGAGTTTTTAGTTTCAGTTTAGTCTAGTTTAGTTTAGTTTAGTGTTAGTCTAGTTTAGTTTTAGTTTAGTTTAGTTTAGTTTAGTGTTAGTCTAGTTTAGTTTAGCTTAGTTTTAGTCTAGTTTAGTTTAGTTCAGTTTCAGTTTAGTTTAGTCTAGTGTATTTTTTTTTAGTATAGTTTAGTTTAGCCTTGTGTATTTTAGTGTGGTTTTAGTTTAGTGTAGGGTATTTTAGTATAGTTTAGTTTAGTGCAGGGTATTTTAGTATAGTTTAGTTTAGTGTAGTGTATTTTAGTATAGATCAGTTTAGTCTGGTGTATTTTAGTATAGTTTAGTTGTGACTAGTGTATTTTAGTATAGCTTAGTTGTGACCAGTGTATTTGAGTATAGTTTAGTTTAGTCTAGTGTATTTTAGAATAGTTTAGTTTAGTCTAGTGTACTTTTAGTATAGTTTAGTTTAGTGTAGTGTATTTTTATATAGATCAGTTTAGTCTAGTGTATTTTAGTATAGTTTAGTTGTGACTAGTGTATTTTAGTATAGCTTAGTTGTGACTAGTGTATTTTAGTATAGTTTAGTTTAGTCTAATGTATTTTAGTATAGTTTAGTTTAGTCTAGTGTATTTTTAGTACAGTTTAGTTTAGTCTAGGGTATTTTAGTATAGTTTAGTTTAGCCTTGTGTATTTTAGTATGGTTTAGTTTAGTATAGGGTATTTGAATATAGTTTAGTTTGGTCTAGTGTATTTTTAGTATAGTTTAGTTTAGTGTAGGGTATTTTAATATAGTTTAGTTTAGTTTAGTCTAGTGTATTTTTTAGTATAGTTTAGTTCAGTCTAGTGTATTTTAGTATAGATCAGTTTAGTCTAGGGTATTTTAGTATAGTTTAGTTTAGTCTAGTGTATTTTTAGTATAGTTTAGTTTAGTGTAGGGTATTTAATATAGTTTAGTCTAGTGTATTTCTAGTATAGTTTAGTTTAGTGTAGGGTATTTTAATATAGTTTAGTTTAGTCTAGTGTATTTCTAGTAAAGTTTAGTTTAGTCTAGTGTATTTTAGTACAGCTTTGTTTAGTCTTGTGTATTTTTAGTATAGTTTAGTTTAGTGTAGTGTATTTTAGTATAGTTTAGTTTAGTGTAGTGTATTTTAGTACAGCTTAGTTTAGTCTAGTGTATTTTAGTGCGGTTTAGTTTAGTCTTGTGTATTTTAGTACAGCTTAGTTTAGTCTTGTGTATTTTAGTACAGTTTAGTTTAGTCTTTTGTATTTTAGTACAGTTTAGTTTAGTATAGGGTATTTTAGTATAGTTTAGTTGTGACTAGTGTATTTCCGTACAATTTAGTTTAGTCTAGTGTATTTTAGTATAGTTTAGTTTAGTCTAGTGAATTTTTAGTACAGCTTAGTTTAGTCTTGTGTATTTTAGTACAGTTTAGTTTAGTGTAGGGTATTTTAGTATAGTTTAGTTGTGACTAGTGTATTTTAGTACAATTTAGTTTAGTCTAGTGTATTTTAGTACAGCTTATTTAGTCTAGTGTATTTTAGTATACTTTAGTTTAGTTTGGTTTAGTTTGGTAAAGTTTAGTTTGGTTTGGTTTGGCTTGGTTTACATTTGTTTGGTTTACTTTTTGCTTAGTTAAGTGTAGCTTACTTTAGCCTAGTTTAGTTTAGTTTGGTTTTTTTATATTAGTTCAGTTCATTTCGGGTTGGGTGTTTTTCACTTTACTTTTACTTCACTTCGCTTCACTTCACTTCCCTTTCACTTCGCTTTAGCTCACTGGCGATCAGTTCCCTTAAAGTGCAGTTCTGGGCTGATATCCTTGCATGGATGGGGGCCTTGCTTGAACTATGTTGAACTTACCACCTTAGCTTAGCACGACTGTTCTTTTCCTCATCCAAATCCTCCACCACCACCACCACCACCACCACCACCACCACCACCACCACCACCACCACCACCACCACCACCACCACCACCACCACCACCCACCACTGCTATGATTATGATTGTCCAGATGGAGAGAACGATCTATGGCTTCTTTGACCGCCGCCTTCTGGCCCCTGTCGATGGCTTTCCCGCTTTCAATGCCACCTGCTCCTGCAACTTTCCTCTCATTCCAATCGCAGACAGCAACTGTTCCTACTATGTGCACTTCCACCCGGGACAAAAGTTCCTGGTAGCGAGTGTACTCGTGGGTAAGTTGGGTGGGGTTTTTGTTTTGGGTTTTGGTTTGTGTGTGTGTGTGTGTGTGTATGTGTGTGTGTGTATGGGGGGTGCGGGGGGGGGGTGGGGGTGAGGGGTGGGGTGGGGGGGATTTGTATGTGCACGTTTGTACGTAGGCTGTCGCGCAGGTAGGCATGTCCGCACGCACGAGTGTGCTTGTGGTGGTGGTGGTGGTGGTGGTGGTGGTGGTGGGGGGTTCATGTATGCAAGTACGTGCATGCACGCATGCACATATATATACATGCATACGTACGTACGCACACGCAAACACATACACACATACATGCACTCATGTCCTCACGCACACACACACACCACACACACACACACACACACACACACACGCGCGCGCGCGCGCGCGCGCGCGTGCACGCGCACGCACACAGATAGATGGCTTGATGGAAAAAGCAAATCACTGCTCATTAAATGTACCATCTGGAAATAAAATCTTGACTTGGCTTGACTTCTCTCTCTTCTCTCTCTCTCTCTCTCTCTCTCTCCTCTCACACACACACACACACACACACACACACACACACACACACACACACTACACACACACACACCCACACACAACAACCAGCACACACACACACGCAGGCACACACACCACCACACACACACACACACACACACACACACACACACCACACACACACACACACACACACACACACACACACACATAGTCCTTCGGATGAGACTATAAACGGAAGCCCCGTGTGCCAACGCATGCAGAACATCTTGCGCACACGTTAAATCCTGTTCCGCTTTTTGGAAGAGTAGGCCATTGTGTGCCGGTGGAAACAGATGACAAAATTTACAAAACCGCATACACACGGGGACTGGATGTAAAAAAGCACATGCGTGCTTATTCCATTATCCTTTTTATTAAAGAATAAATATAATAAATAAATAAATAAATAAATAAATAAATAAATAAATAAATAAAACACAGAGGCGTCAGAGACCTCAGCTTCTCTAAGGGCCAGCACTCACTCTCCCCAAGCGAAGGTCAAGAAAAGTTGAGCGTGGTTAACTCTTGAATAGATGACCATTCGGGCGCCTTGGCTTCAGTACAATCCCCCAGTTCACCCGGCTGTAAATGGGTCCCTGCCCTCTTTCGGGTCAGGGAAGGAAAAACAGCGAGGGAGAGGAGATGGGCGCCGCCCTCAATATGCTGGCCCCTGGAGAAGCTGAGGTCTCTGACGCCTCGCTCCCCCAAACGAAGGCATAGGTTATGGGCACACCTTTACCATGAAATTTTTGTGTTGTTTTCATGTCTTTGTCACAGAATGCGAGGATGATAGTGCACACACACACACACACACACACACACACACACACACACACACACACACACACACACACACACAACACACCACACCACACACACATACACACACACAGACAAATACACACACATACACACACAGACACACACACACACCACACACATACACACACAGACACACACACACAGACAGACACACAGACACACAGACACACACACACAGACACACACACACAGGCACACACACATACACATACAGACACACACACACATACACACACATACACACACACAGGGACACACACAGACAGACACACACACACACACACACACAAATAGCTGTTTTAGAGCTAATTCTTTTTTTGGTTTTTTTATTCTGTTTTTTCCTCTCTTTTATTTATCTCTCTTTTATTTTACTGTACTATATTATTGTAAAATTTCATTATTTGAAATTTCATGATAACTAATGTGTGTGCGCGTGTCTGTATGATTGTGTGTGTGCGCACGCACGCAAGCGTAGGTGTATGTGTGTGTGTGTGTGTGTGTGTGCGCGC
>CM054143.1:6412180-6442180 GCA_028751875.1 Rapana venosa | reverse complement strand
ACACACACACGCACGCATACACACATACACACACACACACGCACACACACACGCACGCACGCACGCACACACACACACTCACTCACACACAGTGGCATGCACAGTATCGTGCTGTGTTGTATTGTTTTGTATTATATTGTGTTATATTGTGTTATATTGTGTTGCCTTGTGTCCATCCTGGATCGCCCACACAAAGGAAAAGAAGAAGAAGAAGAATTGCGAAATATTGCGAAGAAGAAGAATTGCGAAGAAACATTGCGAAGAAGAGGAGGAGGAGGAGGAGGAGGAATAATTGTGAAGAATTGTGAAGAAGAGTTGCGAAGAAGAATTGCGAAGAAGAAGAATTGCGAAGAAGAAGAATTGCGAAGAAGAAAAAGAATTGCAAAGAAGAAGAAGAATTGCAAAGAAGAAGAAACATTGCAAAGAAGAAGAATTGCAAAGAGGAAAAAGAAGAAGAAGAAGAAGAGTTGCGTAGAAGAATTGCGTAGAAGAATAATTACGAAAAAAAATTGCGAAGAAGAATTGTGAGAAAATTTGCAAAGAACTGCACAGAAGAAGAAGAATTGCGAAAAATTGCGAAAAAGAATTGCAGAGAAGAAGAATTACGAAAAACATGAAGGATTGCGAAGAAGAATTGCGGAGAAGAAGAACTGCGAAGAAGAGAAGAAGAAGAAGAAGAAGAAGAAGAAGAAGAAGAAAGAAGAAGAAGAAGAAGAAGAAGAAGAAGAAATGCTAAGAAGAAGAATTGAAAGAAGAATTGCGAAGAAGAAGAAGAATTGCGAAGAAGACGAAGAAGTGCGAAGAAGAATTATGAAGAAGAAGAATGTGAAGAATACGAATAATGCTATGAAGAAGAATGCGAAGAATGCGAAGAAATGCGAAGAAGAATTACAAAAAAGAAGGAGAAGAAGATGAAGAATTGCGAAAAAACATTAAGGATTGCGAAGAAGAATTGCGAAGAAGAAGAACTGCGAAGAAGAAGAACTGCGAAGAAGAAGAACTGCGAAGAAGAGAAGAAGAAGAAGAAGAAGAAGAAGAAGAAGAAGAAGAAGAAGAAGAAGAAGAAGAAGAATTACAAAAAAGAAGGAGAAGAAGATGAAGAATTGCGAAAATTTGCGAAGAAAAGAATTGCGAAGAAGATTAATTGCGAAGAATAAGAATTGCAAGGAAGAAGAATTGCAAAGAAGAAGAAGAAGTACCAAAGAATTGCGAAGAAGAAGAATTGCAAAGAATTGCGAAGAAGAATGCGTAGAAGAATTGCGAAGAAGAAGAAAAATTGCGAAGAAGAAGAAGAATTGCGAAGAAAAATGCGGAGAAGAATTGCGAAGAAGAAGAAGAAGAGAAGAAGAAGAAGAAGAAGAAGAAGAAGAAGAATGCAAAGAAGAAGAAGAATGCGAAGAATGTGAAGAAGAATTGCGAAGAAGAAGAACAAGAAGGACAAGAAAAAACAAAAAGCAAGAACAACAAGAACAGCAACAACAAGAAGAAGATTCTGTGTCTTAAGACAACTAAGGGTAATAAAGATGATAATGACAGTAATGAATGACAAAGACCAATATCATTACAGACAATATCGTAATGACAACAAGCGGTGGTCTAGAGGTAACGCGCCTGTCTAGAAAGCGAAAAAGTCCGGGTCGAAAGTGTGCGGTGGTTCAAATCCCGTTTGGACCCGAAACTTTCCCCCCCCCATCCATTAGACCATGAGTGGTGGTCTGGGCGCAAATCTTTCGTATGAAACGATAAGCCGAGGTCCCGTGTGTTACACAACATTTTCAGCGCACGTAAAACAACCCACGGCAAGAGAGTTGTCCCTGGCAAAATTCTTTAGAGAAAAAAGCCACTCTGATAGGGAAACAAATACAGCTGCAGACAACAAAAAAAAAAAAAAAAAAAAAAGGGTGACGCTGCTCTTGTGGCGACGCGCTCTCCCCGGGGAGAGCAGCCCGAATTTCACGCGGAGAAACCTTGTGACTTAAAGTGGTATAAATAAATAAACAAAAATGTAATGATGATTAATGCTTGCTGATATTATGTGCAGACGGGCCTTCAAACATGACACTGGTTGGGGAAGACGATGTGAGGACGTCTCTCTCAGGAACTCCCACAGGTGTGTGTGTGTGTGTGTGTGTGTGTGTGTGTGTGTGTGTGTGTGTGTGTGTGTGTGTGTGTGTGGTGTGTGTGTGTGTGTGTGTGTGTGTGTGTGTGTGTGTGTGTGTGTGTGTGTGTTGTTTGTTTGTTCATTTATTTATCTATTTTATTTATTTCCTCATCACCCTGCCAAAGCGTATATAACCTGTGTGTGTGTGTGTGTGTGTGTGTGTGTGTGTGTTGTGTGTGGTGTGTTTGTTTGTTTCATTTATTTATCTATTTTATTTATTTCCTCATCACCCTGCCAAAGCGTATATAACCTGTGTGTGTGTTGTGTGGTGCTGTGTGTGTGTGTGTGTGTGTGTGTGTGTGTGTGTGTAGTGTGTTTGTTGTTCATTTATTTATCTATTTTATTTATTTCCTCATCACCCTGCCAAAGCGTATATAACCTGTGTGTGTATATGTGTGCGTGCGTGTGTTGTTAGTGTGTGTGTGTGTGTGCGCGCGCGTGTGTGTGTGTGTGTGTGTGCGTGCGTGTGTGTGTGTTTTGTGTGTGTTTGTGTGTGTGAGTGTGTGTGTGTGTGTGGATGTGTGTGTGTGTGGATGTACATTTTCAGTTTGTTAACATTGTTAATTGCTATTGGTTGTATGTGTAAGAATGTGTTTGAATGTAAGCGCTTTGATTTGTTTGTTTGTTTGTTGTTGTTGGTGTTGTTGTTTACAAGATGTAGAGCTATATAAATTCCTTTTTATTATTATTGTTGTTGTTGTTGTTTTATTATTATTTTTTATTATTATTATTATTATTATTATTATTGATGTTGTTGTTGTTGTTGTGATGATGATGATGATGAAGAAGAAGAAGAAGAAGATGATGATGATGATATTCTTTTATTTCGAGGCTAATGGAATTAACAAACACTCATGTGCTTTTCTTTTTACATCCAGTCCCCTTGTGTATGCAAATTTGTACATTTTGTCACCCGTTTCCACCGGCGGCACGCAATGGCCTACTCTTCCGAAAAGCGGAACGGGTTTTAACGTGTTCGCATGCAAGATATTCCGTTGGCGTTCGCATACTAGAGGGACCTCGGTTTATAGTCTCACATGAAGGACTTTTTAAGGGGAAGTGGAGTCGGCACTGATGTTAACTCCAGAAGAAAAATCCTCTTGAACGAGATTCGAACCCGGGTCAGCAGATCACGAGCGCAATACGCATCACTCTAACCACCAGGCTATCCCGTCCCCTCCGCGTGTGACTTAAAAAATTTTTTTTTACTGTCATTATTGTTGTTTGTTGTTGTTGTTGTTGTTTCATTTTCGTCTTCATTCCTCCGCCATAACTCCAAGCTTCACTAATGGTGAGAGTTTTGCGTATTCGACCGGTTTTGGGGGCCGTCATGACTAGCCATAGTGCGTCTTCTGGAATGATGTTTAATGAAACACGACACCAGTGTGTATGCAGTTTTGACATTTTTGTCATCCGTTTTTACCGGCACGGAAAGGTTTACTTTTCAAAAAGGTGGAACAGGGCTATAACCGTGTGCGCATGCAAGATGTTCTGCGTGCGTTCGCTCGCACACGGGTTTTTAGTCTCATCTGAAGGACTTTTTTTTTTTTTTTTTAGGGGAAAGTGGAGTCGGTGCAAGATGTTCCGCGTGCGTTTGCACACGTGGCCTGGGTTTATAGTTTCATAATTATTATCCGAAGAACTTTCGGGTGGTGTGGAGTCAGAACTGATGTATTATACTCCAGGGGAAAGTCCACTTGATAGGAAGCCTATCCCCCGTGGAGATGTCAGTATAAATAGCGTCCCCACCTTCTGGACATTCTGTGCTAGAAATTTCCTCTTTTCTATCAGTCTGTTTTTGCCTTCTTCTTTTTCTTCCCGCCACCTCCTCCGTGTCTATTTTCTGCCTTCTTGGTCCATTCTCCTGCCTTTTTGTCTCCCCCCCCCCTTACCCCAGAAAGGCTTAAAAAGATAAAACATTTGTCTTATGCCGAAGTCGGATGTGCTGGGACTGACTTGTCAAGGTGCTTAACGGCAGCATGACGCCTTTTCGCTCATAAAACGGACAAGACTAGTTGCTGTGTGCGCGTTCAGTGAAGAAGAAAAAAGAATGGGTTGCCTCGGTGGTGGCTCAATCTCAGGCCCCTAAGGTTTGTAGACTTTTTGTTGTTGAAAACTGTAAAATGAAGGTCAAAAATTATAAATGCGTCGTGTTGTGTTGCCTCTGATTTGTTTGAACGTGCGTTAAAGTATGGATCTAACATGGGTTATACAAAAAGGGAATATATATATATATATATATATATATATATATATATATAATAGACATGTTTGTTCTTATATAATACATACACCTACTGTTATTTTACACAGGCACGCATTCGCACATCAAGAAAAAACCCAAAACAAAACAAAACAATAATTCTCTCTTCTTCTTCTCCACCCCCACCATCCCCAACCACTACCCCACCACCCCCCACTCCACCACCACCCACACACCACCCCAAACCCCACCCACCCCACCACCCAACCACCACCCCTAACCACCCCAACCACCACCACCACCCCATCACCCCATCACCCACCCCACCCCCCACCACACCCCAACCACCACCCCCACCCTTCCCACCCAAACCCCCACCCCACCACCACCACCAACCACCCCCTTACCCCCCCCACCACCACCCTACCCCACCACCCCCTCCCCCCAACCCCTCCAACCAACCACCCCCCTTCGCCAACCCCGCCCCTCCCTCCCCCCTTCCCTCCCCCCCACTGCCAACTCTCTACGTCACCCCCCCCCCCCCCCCCCCCTGTCAACCCACTCTACACCACAGACATGAACCTCTACGAATGCCGCAACGGGGAAACCGTAGACATTCCAGAAAACGGGCAAGCCGGCCTAGTGTGCAGAGCCACGCAAGGCGAGCCACCCAGCCCGCACCTCAAGTGGGTAGTCTACCCAGACGGTCCTCAAGCTTCTGCTGCTTCTTCTGCTGCGGCGGCGAGTAACGCGACCTGCAACGTGTCATCTTGCGAAGTGTGGGCGTCGGGTCATCTGGACATGCTGGCTGTCAGGCCTAACGCTTCTGCCAGCATCTTGTACCTGAGCTTGTTGGGCAAGAGGGACTACCATCATAGGGCGCAGTGTTGGGCGTCTTCGCGCCAAGTCTGCGTGGTCCGTTCTGTGTGTGAGTTGCTTGTGTGTTGTGTGTGGTTTTTTCCCTCCCCCCTAGTTGTGTGTGTGTGTGTTTGTGTGTGTTTGTGTGTGTTTGTGTGTTTTGTGTGTGTGTGTGTGTTTGTGTGTGTGTGTGTGTTTGTGTGTGTGTGTGTGTGTGTGTGTGTGTAGTGTGTGTGTGTGTGTTTGTGTGTGTGTGTGTGTGTGTAGTGTGTGTAGTGATTTTTGGTTTTGGTTTTGTTTTGTTTTGTATATTTTTTAAGAATTTATGTGTCATAGTTATGGGCAAAGCCATCTCCACTAGAATCCAATTTCTGCCCAATTTCCGAAACAGCAGCTGCCTCCTCTGCTGTTTTTGGAGGTCATCGTCGAACACAACGGACAAACATAATTATAATATATGAGATATTAATATAATACTGATAATGTTCAGTGTGAGTTTTATGTGGTTCTTCTTTAGATGAACATGACTTATTATTTTTTGGGGGAAGACTTTTACGTGTAGGTTTTTGTAAAGTAACGATTAAAAGTGAATTTTTTTTTGGTTTTGTTTTTCTGTTGTTTTAAAAAAAATGTTTTATCGTTCCTCGGCTAGAGCTCTGAGGTTCATCAATAATAAGATTTTGCCTATGCCACCATTTTTGCCCACCATGAAGGTAGCCGCATTCCTTATTCGGGGATTTTTATGCTGGGTATGTGCGTGTTTTCGTGTAAGCCATGAAACACTGACATGAAAAACGGGACCTTGAAAGTGCATATCTTTCGGATTTTGCATATATACGAAAGAAATGAAGGCGCACTGGCAAGTCTGCACTTGAAGTTGATCTGGAAGATCGTAAAAAAAACAACCACACTGAATTCACCAGATGTCTGCGCAGAGATTCGAACCACAAACTTCATGGACCCGTGGGATTCAAGTCGAACGGTCTTAACCACTCGGCTATAGAGCGTCCGTCGATGAATTGCTGACAGGCATCTGCATTTGCCGTCTATGATTAAAATTACAACGAGTGACGGACGCACTAGCCGAGTGGTCTAAAGCGTTCAACTTCACTCCCATGGGTCCATGAGGTCGTCGTGGGGGTTCGAATCCCAGGGACTTCTGGTGAGTTAAGAGTGGAGCTTTTTATGATCTTCCAGGTCAACTTCTAGTGCAGACCCGCCAGTGACTTCATTCTCTTCATGTAAGTATATGAAGATATAAGATTAAATATGCCACGTTAAAGATCCCATAATTTACCTCAGCGTTCTGTGGGTTACGGACACATGAAACGTACTCAGTATGCATCCCCGAAATCCGAATGCGGCTACCTTCATGGTGGAACACAAACATTCCAATTAAAACGGTCATAGACACAAAAATCTCACCATTTGGAAAACCTCGGAGCTCTAGCCGAGGAACGTAAAAAAAGTTTTAAAAAAAGGTCAAGGTGTCCCATAACCTTTAAGGTCGTAGTGGAGTGAGGCATCAGAGACCTCAACTTCTCTAGGGGCCAGCCATATTGAGGGCGGGGCCCATCTCCTCTCCCTCGCTGCTTTACCTTCCCTGACCCTAAAGAGGGCAGGTACCCACTTTACAGCTGGGTGAACTGGGGGACTGTACTGAAGCCAAATCGCACAAACGGTCCCCCATACAAGTGGTAACCACGATCGATGCTGCTTTAACCTTAGCTGGGGGGAAAGTGAGTGCTCCGACCACTGAGCTATCCCGTCCACGAATATGTTGTGCTGTGTTGCATGGATTCCAGATTCCGCACAGCTGACCAACTGCCAGTTCGACTTCAACACGACGACCTACACTGTCCAGGGCAGCTGTGAGGTGACCAAGGTGTACAGCAGCGATGGTCAGTACTCCTGCAATTGGATCCAACAGGTCAACCACGAGGTAAGCCATCGCTGCCCAGCTCAAACTGTTTTATTCTGTATTTAGTATTTTTAAGATTTTATATCATCAGTCACGGAAAGAGATTTCTCTGCGTGAAATTGGGCTGTTCTCTCCCCAAGGGAGAGAGATGAGGAGAGAGAGGATAAGAGAGAGAGAAGAGAGAGAAAGAAGAGAAGTAGAGAGAGAGAAGAGAAGGAGGGGGAAAAGAGAGAAGAGAGTGCGTCGCCACAAGAGCTGCACCACCCATCATTATTTTTCTTCTTTTTCCTGTCTGCAAGTGTATTTGTATCTTGGGTTTTTCCCCCCACATAATTTTGCCAGCGACAACTCTCTTGTTGCCGTGGATTCTTTTACGTGTGCTAGCTAATTAATTATGTGTAACACACAGGACCTCGGTTTATCGTCTCATCCGCACCCAGACCACCACTCATGGTTTAATGGATGGGGGGAAAAAATTTTTGGCCCCAAACGGGATTCGAACCACTGCACACTTCCGACCCGGACTTTTCGCTTTCTAGACAGGCGTGCTACCTCTAGACTACTGAATATAGGTCGGGTGTTTTTTTTCGTTTCTCGGCTACGAGAGCTCCGAGGTTCACTAATGATGACTTTCACCCAAACACCCTGACTGGAATATCTGCCACCCCTATCACCTATTTGTGCCTACGAATACCTAGATTCAACCAATCCACCGTTGGCCGCCGCTCTTTCTCTATTTCGGGTCCATCGACCTGGAATGAGCTCCCCCTCTCTCTTTGCCAGAAACATAGTTACGACACTTTTAACTCCAGCCTCAAGACATATTTTTTTCAAACCTAAGATTTCCCCCCTCCTGTTTCATATCAGAACTATCCCACGTTCACTAACCCATGTCCTATCACCCTGCTAAAGTATACGAGTTGTGTGAGTGTGTGTCCGCTTTTGAAAAACATTTGACTGTTGAAATTTTATTTAATAGATTTTGTCTGTAGCGCACCATGTTTGTTATATCTGTTTTGTTTAAACTATTGATTATTTATCATTGATTGCATGACTGTGTAAGATTAGGTTGAATGCATGCGCTTTGATTTGTCTTTGCAAGATATAGCGCTATATAAGTTCCATTTATTATTATTATTATTATTATTATTATTATATTATTATTATTATCATCATCATCATCATCATCATTATTATTATTATTATTATTATTATTATTATTATTATTATTATTATTATTATTATTATTATTATTATTATTATAATACACTGTAGATCGGTGGTCTAGAGGAAACTGCACCTGCCTAGAAAGCGAAAAATCCGGGTGCAAAGTGTGTAGTGGTTTGGTCCCCGTTTGGGCCTGAAACTCTTCCCTCCCCCCCCCCCCCCCCCCCACATCCACTAGACCATGAGAAGTAGTCTGGGTGCTAGTCTTTCGGATGAGACCATAAAGCCGAGGTCCCGTGTGTTACACATAATTATTTATCGCACGTAAAAGAACCCACGGCAACAAGAGGGTTGTTCCTGGCAACATTCTGTAGAAAAAATCCACTCTGATAGGGAAGCAAATACAGTTGCAGACAGGAAAAGACAAAAAACCAAACAAAAACAAAACGGGTGGCGTTAGTAGGGGGCTTAGTAGGTGGTGTCCTGCGTATGTTAGCTCAGAACAGGCACCACTGAACACCACCAAAG
Source organism: Rapana venosa (assembly GCA_028751875.1). Taxonomy (NCBI): domain Eukaryota; kingdom Metazoa; phylum Mollusca; class Gastropoda; order Neogastropoda; family Muricidae; genus Rapana; species Rapana venosa. The sequence continues at coordinate 6,433,342 of CM054143.1, read as the reverse complement.
TGACCCAGCAGCAGTGCACGGCCCCTCTGGCTGGTGGCCCCACGGCGGCCTGATAGTGATGGGCTCCCTGTGGACTTCCGACCCTGAGGATGAGACATAACAAATCTGGGTATGGCTGTGGCGGGGAGATTGGAATGAGCGGCGTGAGAACAGTAGGACGGGGGTCGTCAGAAGATGAGGCAGCAAAAAAAAAAACAAGAAAAAAAACACGGGTGGCGCTGCTTTTGTGGCGACGCGCTCTCCTTGGGGAGAGAACGGGAGGTAATGAGTTTCACGCGGAGAAATCTTCCTTGACTTGGATATACAATACGATAAAATACAGTAGAATACAATACAATACAATACAATACAATACAATACAATGCCATTCAATACAATACAATACAATACAATGCCATTCAATACAGTACAATGCAATACAATACAGTACAGCACAATACAATACAATACAACACAACACAACACAACACAATACAGTACAACACAATACATTACAATACAACGCAACACAATACAAGACGCAATACAATACACCACAACGCAAGACAACTCAACACAATACAATACAACGCAAAGCAATACAGTATAGTACAATACAATACAGTACAGAACAACACAACACAACACAACACAAACCCAACCCAACCCAACCCAAACCCAAACCCAAACCAACCCAACCCAACCCAACCCAAACCAAACCCACCCCCAACCCAAACCAAACCCACCCCAACCCAAACCAAACCCAAACCAAAACCCAAACCCAACCCAAACCCAACCCAAACCCAACCCAACCCAACCCAACCCAACCCAAACCCCCAAAACCCCAAAGCAAACCCTAACCCAAACCCAACTCAAACCCAACCCAAACCCAACCCAACCCAACCCAAACCCAAACCCAACGCAAACCCTTACCCAAACCCAACCCAAACCCAACCCAAACCTAACCCAAACCCAACCCAAACCAACCCCAACCCAACCCAAACCCAAAAACACCCCAACCCCAACCCAAACCTCAAACCCAACCCCACCCAATCCCAACCCAAACCCAACCCAACCCAACCCAACCCAAACCCAAACCCAAACCCAACCCAAACCCAAACCCAACCCAAACCCAAACCCAAACCCAACCCAACCCAAACCAAACCAAACCAAACCCAAACCAACCAAAACCAACCCAAACCTAACCCAAACCCAACCAAACCCAAACCCAACCCAAACCCAACACAACCCAAACCCAACCCCAACCCAAACCCAACCAAACCCCAACCCCAACCCAACCCCAACCCAAACCCAACCCATACCCAACCCAAACCCAACCCAAACCCCAAACCCAACCCAAACCCCAAACCCAAACCAAACCCAAACCCAACACAACGCAAAAGCAGACCTGATACCTCACCTCTCGCGAAAGGCGCCCGAACTTAGACACCTCTCCTTCCCAAGAACCACCCTACCCCCCAACCCCCTCTCCTCCTCCTCTCTTCTCCATCCTTTTGTGTTTTGTCAGAACACCACGAGCTTCCCAGCCACCAGCCTTACCCTGAAGGCCTTCCAAGACCCCCTCAGCCGCCTGTCCTACAGGTCAGGGGTCTGCGAGGTCACCTTCCAACTGCTGAGGGTCCCCTCAGGCTCCTACGTCTTCAGCATCAACGTCAGTCCCGGCACTAGCGTGCTTGTGGCCACCTTGACGTTCGGTCAGTCAGCAGTTTGGTTATTCATTCATTTATTTATTTGTTTGTTTGTTTGCTTTGTTTGTTTTTTTTATTTATTTATTTTATTATTTGTTTGTTTGTTTATACTTTTTTGGGGTTTAATGTCACTTAAAGTTTACTGGAGATTTCTCTGCGTGAAATTCGGGCTGCTCTCTCTCTCTCTCTCTCTCTCTCTCTCCTCTCTCTCTCACTCCTCTCTCTCCTCTCCTCTCTCCTCCATCCTCAAGGGCGGGGGGGGGGGGAGAAGAGATAGAGGGGAGAGAGAGAGAGAGAAGAGAGAGAGAGAGAGAGAGCAGCCGAATTTCACGCAGAGAAATCTCCCGTGACTTAGGAGAGAGAGAGAGAGAGAGAGAGAGAGAGAGAGAGAGAGAGAGAGAGGAGAGAGAGAGAGAGAGAGAGAGAGAGAGAGAAGAGAGGGAGAGAGAGAGAGAGAGAGAGAGAGAGGAGAGAGAGAGCGAGAGAGAGGGAGAGCGAGAGGGAGAAAAAGCGGGAGAGAGAGAGAGGGAGAGAGAGAGAGGAGAGAGAGAGAGAGAGAGAGAGAGAGAGAGAGAGAGATAGAGAGCGAGAGAGAGGGAGAGCGAGAGGGAGAAAAAGCGAGAGAGAGAGAGAGAGGGAGAGGGGAGAGAGAGAGAGAGAGAAGGGAGGAGAGAGAGAAGAGGGAGAGAGAGAGGGGGGGGGGGGGGGAGAGAAGAGAGAGAGGGTGGGGGAGGAGAGAGAGAGAGGAGAGGTTGGAGAGAGAGAAGAAAAGACAGAGAGAGAGAAGAGAGAATATATATATTAAAAATATAAATATTTTTATAATAATATAAGAGAGAAGAGAGAGAGAGAGAAAGAGAGAAGAGGAGAGGAGAGAGAGAGTAACGAAAACGATAACGAATAACGTTTTTATCAAGAAAGGCCATAGCCCCATTGAAGGGGTTTTACAAAATGACACACATAAATAATAAGTTATACTCAAGCCACACAAACATTTTAATCCAACTAACAACATTTAGTACATACACACCAAGTTACCGTGTTTACTGTGTTATGAGATCAAACTACTTCTCCTTTCAAAGACTTATAGATAAACATAGCAAGAATTTTCATAACATTTCATTTTGAAGACAGGAGCATAATCATTCTAAAGGAGCTGGTCTGCAATAATATTTATCAGGAATAAACCTCTTCTTAAGTCATCCAGTGCGGCAAAAAAAATAAATGGACTTCCCCTTTCATCAAGTTAACTAGGACATATCAAGTTTTTCGCCCCTTTTTATACTTTGACATGACTGTTTTTAGAGCACCAATTTAAATTTGTCAGGACATCTAAAAAATTGTTTCTTCATTTAAATAGGGTTTCTTAAGGTTATTTGTTTTAAAAGCTTTTAAAAAAAAAATGTTTTCTAATATGGGGTTTTTCCCCCTAATTTTTTTCGCTGTTTAAAACAAATAAAAAACTTTTAAAAACTGCTTTGGGTTATTCCCACCAAAAAAACCCCCCAATTTAAAAAACTTGGGATTTGTTCCCAAAGTTATTTTTACCTTTTGATCAATAGGTTTTAAATTTGGGATTTCCCCTTCACTTTGAAAATTTTAACCCTTTTAAATAAAAAAACAGTTTAAAAATTTTGGAAATTTAAAAGGCCCATAAGAAATTAGGAGCTTTTATCAACAAACAAAAAAACCTTAAAAAAAGTGTAATTTTTTCAATTTTTTTAAACCCCAATTTAAAAGACCTTCTTTGGGCTAAAATCTGGACCAAAAAAAAAATAAAACCTTTGTAATTATTTTAAACTTATTAACAAAGAATTTTTCATAAACATTTCCCCTTGCTAAAAATCTTACGGGGAAAAATTTTTGTTTTGGTAAAAAGTAGTCCAAAAATTTTGCTTTACAATTAATTTGTTTCCAAACCCCCTTCGCAAAAACCTTTACGAAAAACTTTTATTTTTTTGCCCAATTCATGTTTTTTTCCAAAAAAGGGGCTTTTTCATTGTTTTGAAAAACCAAAAAACATTTTCAGCCAACAAAACAAATCATCGAAAGAGAAAAATTATTCTATAAAAATCTTAAACTTTTTTTTCCCCAAAATTTCGACTATTCTTTTGATAAATAAAAAAAAATGGGGGGACAATAACCCTTTTTTACGGCCTTAGTCTGTTTAAAAACCTGAACAGCCCCCCCCTATTTGCAATCTTCAAAATTTTTTTAAGAAAAAGTTTCCCCCTGTTCTATTTTTAAAAAAATTTCCAAAAATTTTTGTTAAAAAAGCTTTTTAAAATTTCCCCAAAAAAAATACAAATTACGGTTATTTTGTTTTTTGAACACGAAAAAAATTTTTTGGGCCTGTCATTTTTTAAACCCCGGGTTTTTCCTTTATGAAAATTTAAACCCCATTTTAATCTTTTTTAAAAAAATTCATTTATTCCACATAAGAATTTTCCTTTAATTTTTTATTGCTTATTTTTTGTAAGCGAATAATTATTGTTGTATTTTTGTGGTTAATCCCTGTTCAAACAAAACTTTTTTAACTTTAACAAAAATTACCATGCCTCCTATTTAAAAAAAATTTCATTTAAAATTTTGGGTAGCTTACCTTTTTTAAATTTATTGCCCTTTGACTTCTTGTTTTTTTTGGGGCTTTAAAATATTGTTTACTCTTTTGGGGGAAAAAACCATTTCTTGGCATCACTCCCTTGTTTTCTTTTCTTACTTTTTTAAAATTTTCTTACATTTTTTTTCGATTTTTTAAACTTTTTAATTTAGGGTTTCTTTTTCCCCCCCAAAATTTGTTATTTAAGAATCATTCCCTGTTAAAAAAATCATTTAAATTTTTCTTTCTAAAAAAACAGTTTTTTTTCCCTCTAGCTATACAATTCAGCGTTCATCCCCAAATTTTTTAATTTTAAAAATTTTTTTTCTTTTTTTTTTCTTTTCATCTGTATGTTTTTTTTTTTTATTGAGACTAACCTTTTTTTTCGTTCGACTTTTCTTTCAAAAAAACAACATTTCAAAAAAAGGGTTAATCTAAAAAAAACACTAAAATTTTACCCTTAAAATCACCCCAGCAATTCCCAAATTTTTCAAAATTTTCCTTTTTTTTTTTTTCCCCTTGGCTTATATTTTTCATTGTTTTTTTTCCCAAAATGGGTCAATCCTTTTTTTTCCAAAAGAAAACGGTTTAAAAAAAATCGAAAAGTTCTGAAGCAACAAAATAAATTTAATGCCAATCCTGCGGAAAACCCCTCGTATCCTTAGCAAACCTTTTTAGAAAAAACTAAGGAAAACCCATTATTTAAACGTTTTCAAAAAAACCCTTTTTCGGAAACGGGAATTTTTGCCGGTTAATTTCAAAAAGAAAATTTGTTGAAATCTCAGGTTGGGAATAACCGGTTTTTAAAATTCCCCACTTATCTGAAACTATCTTAAAAACGTAAAACAAAACTTTTCAACCAAAAGCCTTAATCAATAATCAACACCGAAAAGGGTGATTTCAGGAGGTACATAGCCCATAATATAAAAAAATAGGAGATTTAAACCTTTTTTCAAGAGAAAAAAACCAAATGAAAATTTTTTAATCAAAAATTTTTCACTGCTTCTCAGGGTTTTTTAAAAACAAACCCCCCCTGCCTGGAAACATAAAGTTAAACAGGTTAAAAAACCCTTTTTTAAAAAAAAAATACCCTTTCAAAAATGTTTTCAAGAACCGTCAAAAAAACAAACCCCAAAAAACAGGATCAGTAACTTGGGTAGGTGACATTCCATAGAAAAGTTTTTTTACTAACTTCCCTTCATACTTTAAAGGGTGTAACTTTTCCCTTAATTTTGCACAAAAAAAAGTCGGCTTTCCTTTTTTTTACCTTTTTTTCCCTGCAAAAGGGTCGCAAAGGGGTTTTTATCACGACAAATGCAAAGAAGAGGCCCATTTTGGTTGCGTATTAGTTTGACGTTCATGTACAGGTTTTTCCCAAACCTACTTTCCCTCTTAAACTTCAACTCTTTTTTTTCCCCCTGTTTTCCCCCCCACCCAAAGGTAAATTTGGCACCTTTTGTTGAGGGCCTATCCTAGCGCTTTAAAACTTGTAAGCAAAAGAAATTTTGCCCTGACACAGGGGTCTACACCATTGGCCTTTTGTTTTTTTGGCGGCTTAGTGGGGGGTGCTTTTCTTTCGTTTTTTGCCCGAGGAAAATTCTCAAAAAAACACTTTTACTTCCCTCATTTCTTTGCCTTGAGGTTTTGTTCTTCCTGTAGGAAGGCCCCTTTTTGTGGGGTTTTTTCACTAGTCGGTTAATTTGTCTAAACCCCATAATCCGTTTTCGTTCTTACCCCTCACTTTTCACACTTTTTCGTCTATTTCTCTCTTTAAAAAACTTTTCATTTGTTTTGGTTGGATCTTTTTCTGTATTTTCTTTTCAATGTTCAGTTTCCTTTCCTTTTTTTTTATTTTCCAGTTCTCATTATCGTCAGGTTGATTCATCTCAGGGGGCTTCCCTTAGCCAGTATGGATTCTTTTATTCAAATTTTTTCGAAAATTTGGTCATTTTATCGTCCATTAATTTTGTCATGCGATTGAAATTCATGACATCTCCACTCTCCCCCCTGACTGCTGCCCGGCCGGCCCGCCTTCCCCGCAAAGACTCCTCCTGTGTGGCTCCATGTGCTGGTCGGGACGGGTCTCCCTTGCTGTGCTTGGCTGGGGGCCCCGGGGTTTTGTTAAAACATCCCCATTGAAAAAACAGTTTTCTAAAAAAAATTACGTGAGGGTCAGTTACATACCCCCGGAAGGTTTTGTCTTTTGGCTTCAATGCGGTATCTTAGTTGGCCTTTCCTTTTCAGCCCGGTGAAACATGAAGGCGGTATACGCCGACAAACACCCACATGTCCCCTGGATGAGGGTCAGTGGCAGGGCCCCTTAGTCGCATGGCACGTTTCAGGTTGGTTGGTCAATTGAGAGAGAGAGAGAGAGGGGAGAGAGAGGAGGGGGGAGAGAGAGAAAAGGGGGGAGAGGAGAGGAGGGGAGGAGAGAGAGGAGAGGAGAGGAACACGTGCACAAAAAGTGCAACCTTTTTTTTTTTAAAAAATTTTTCCCTGTTAAAACTGTATTTTGTTCCAAATTAGTGTGGGGGGGGGGTTTGTTGTTTTTTTTTAAAGAATATTTTAAAAATTTTGCTGGGGGACAACTTTTAGTTGCCGTGGGTTGTTTTTTACGGCGTGGAAAATTTTTTTGTTTAAGAAGGGTCCTTTTTTATCGTTTCTCAAGATAGCACAGATCACTACTCCTGGTTTTTGGATGGTTTTGGGGTTGGGGGTGGGGGGGGGGGGGGGGGAGGGTGGGGGGATTTTTGGGGCCCAAACGGGGGATCGAAGCCCTCATATTTCCCCGACCCGGACTGTTCGATTTCTGGGCAGGTGGGGTTTACCTCTAAAACCACCTTTCCCGAGTTCTTCCAGGGATTTTTGGGGTTTTGGTTGGATTCCCCACCCCCATTGATTTTGGGGGAACCCGGGGAGGGTTAAAAGGTGAGATTTTCAATGCAGTTTTTTTTGCCTGTTTTAATCCCCCCCTTGTTGCCGTTAAAATCGTTAAAATGTACGAGGTCACTCACTCCTCTCAGTCCCATGCCCCCAAAGGGGAGGGGGGAGGGGAGAAAAGCGCCAAAATCTTTTTTCCTTGTTCGGGACCCTGTGTGGCTAGTGAAGGTGTTGCAGGGGTTGGGCGGTCCGTTTTTGACGTTCCCAACCCCATGATTTTTTTTGGCGGCCTCTTCTTTTTTGCCTTCAACCGTTCCTGAAAAGAGGTTTTTGCTAAGGTTTTGTGTCTTGTGGGTGCCCAAAAACACATCGTTTTTTCCTCTTTGGTAAAAGGCAGAGGTTTTGGGGGGGCCCACAGCTTTTCGATTTCTTCTTTACTAGTTGTTGGTCGGTGTTCTTTGTTGATATTTTGAGGGTCTTCTGTGGATTTGTTCTCGAATGCTTGGTTTCTCCCTTAGCTTGCTGAAAAGGCCCTGTTTCACACCCCATAGGGGTAGATTCCGATGGATTGAGAGGTGTATTGGTGAGAAGTGATGGTTTCTTTTTATGATCCTCCAGTTGGGTAGAGAATGTTGCTGTTGCAGTGCGAGCTTTTACTTTTAATTTTTTGATGTCCATTTTTGTTTGGATGGGGCCCAAATATTTGTTGGCCACCCTTTTTAGTATTTTTCCATTCTCTTTTTTCCCTGGTCTTACGGCTGTTGACCGATCTTTGATTCTTGTACTGACCTCCATGCCCTTGCGCTCGCTCGATTGATAGACATCGTGAGGTTTTGCATTCTTGTTTGCTGCCGCCCCTGGGCAAAGTCACCGCAAATCTGAGGTTTCAAAGAGGCTTCCCCAATGGAGTGGAAGTGTGGTGGTTTTTGCAGTGTCTTGTCGATGTTTTTGAGGAAGAGGAAAAAAGTCGAAGTGACGCCCTGATAAATAAGGCTCCGTGGCGGCGGGGCTATAAACAACAGATTGGATTGCGTTGCGACCGGGTTTTTGTCCCATGAGGCAGCCCCATACCGATGGGAGATGTCTGCTGGGGGTGTTCGTAGTTTGGGTTTTTTGATTGTGCGGTGTGTTTATACAGGAAAAAATGAGGCCCCCGGGGAGGTCTGTGCGTGAAGGGCTTAGTGGCGCCCTCATGGGCGAAATCTTATCTACTGAGAGCAATGGACTTGACTTTAAGTTGACCGGGGGTGGTAACCCCCCCCCCCTTTAAAAACCCAACCAAAAAAAAACACCCCCCCAAAAACACACACAACACAACACACACACACACCACCACACCAACACACCCTCACATACACAACAACACACACACACACACAACACACACCAAACACACACACACCCCACACCACACACACACCCCCACACCACCCACCCACCCCACACCCAACACCCCCACACATGAAAACGAAGAGAAAAACGAAATTTTATGGGATTAAGTTATTTACATATTTTTAAAAAACATAATTCCTCATTATCTTAAAATTTTACGTTGGCTCTTTTTTAGACAATCTCAAGCGGTCCGATTCGTCATCCAACACTAAAAGTAAAAAAGTCATTTTATGTTGGTAAAAAAGTCTGTTTTCAGGAATATGCTTTTCATGGGTTTGAATTTTGTTTTATCTCCCCACATTTCTTTCACATACTACTTTGTGTGAATTCAAACGTTTTATATGCCTTAAATCAATAAATTAAAAGCATCTCCTAAAAAAAATATAAAAATCAAAATTTTATAAATTTTGTGCTTAAGAGGAATTTTTGTTTCCTTTTGTGGGTTCCTTCACATAGGTTATTTTCTAAAGAGTGGGTATCGGGGGTGCGAAGAAAAGGTGCCCGTAATGCAAAGGGGGCTACAGTAGCTGTCCCTCTATCCAATTTCAGGGGTTTCATTGTTAGAAAGCTTCCTTAAACAAATTCATAAAAAGCTCGGGAAATCAAGCGACTTTTCCCTTCAATCCCATGGGAGAACGTATTGAATGCATTGATCACTTGAGATTCATACAAATGGCAAAGACAATCAAGGCATTGTTTTTCGGATAAGTTAAAAGCATTCCAACAAAATTTAGCAAGGATGTTAAATGCTTAGTGGGGAATATATTTGAAATACCCCTACATTTGAATGTGGAAAATTAAAAATTTTCTACCTGCTTTTTTGAAAATACCCTTTACGAAGTTTTTTAACAATGTAAAACTACGTTTTAATTGAAAAAATTTTTGTTTAAATCCTTAAAGGGATTTTTGTAGTTGTAGTTCTGTTTGCATTTCTTTTCCCTTTTCCCCCCCTTTTTTTTCTAATTAAAAAAAATGTTGTTCTTTTTCTGTTTTTTTGTTAAGAATACACTTTTGTTTTTTCCCTTGTTATTACTCTTTATCAACACACACACACACACCCCACACCACACAACACCACCACACACACACACACCACCACACACACACACAACACAAACACAACCAACAAAAACAAAAACACACACAAAACACAACACACAACCACAACACCGCACGCACCCCAAAAGGTAAAACTATCTATCTATTACCTTTATTCATTCCGTCTCCTATTTTGGGCCGTCTGGATACTTTTAAATGGAAAGACGTTAAAATTGAAAACTTACTGATCACACACCCCCACACAAAACCACACACAACAACACACACACCCCACCACACACTAAAACACACACACCACACTCACACACCCCTACACACAACAAACTACCCCCACACACTTACAGACAGAACCACACACACCCCCACTCACAAACCACCAACACAAAATCACAACACCAAAACAACAACACAGCCACCACACAACAGAAAACCAAAAAACCCCCACCCACAAAAACACCCCCACACACAAAACCAGGAAAAAACACAAAACAGACACCACACAACACCCCACAACTACCAAACCCCACACACACAACACACACAACACACACACCCACCAACACAACACAAAAACACACACACACAACACACACACACAACACACACACCACACACACACCACCAACCCACACCCACACACACACACACACACCAACCCACACCCAAACCCCCAAACACCACACAACCCACAACCCAACCCCCACACCCCACACCACCCCCCAACCCCCACCCCCACACACCACCCACACCCACAACACCACCAACCACACAAACCCCCACCAACACACCCAACACCACCACACACACACACACACACAACACACACACCCCCCCACACCTCCTAAACCCCAGACCAAACTTCATGGACAGTGGGAAAAGAAGTTAAAAAACAAACAAACCCACACACAAAACCCCAAAAAAACAAAATATTGACCTCGGCTAAAAAACGTTCGTCAGTGTTGGGTTTTTGTACTGTTCTCTCTTGTTGTTGTGGGGTTTTGTTTTGGATGTTTAAGGTACTGACAACGTGCGCTGCAGGTGGCTATATGTCATGCCAAACTCGACGGAGTTCCCCAAGGGAGGTATAAGGTGATGATGATGATGAGATGATGATGATGATGTTGTGATAATAAATAATATTATTAAAAATAATACTTACTACTACTATACATACTACATACTAATAAAAATGTAGGAAATTTTTTTTGCGCTAATATAATAGTGATGACAAAAGAGAATTGATGCGTTGGGGCTGTGTACTGTACTATAGTCTGCTGTGTGCTGCTGCTACTACTACTACATTCTGCTGCAGTTCTACTGTGTGCTGTGCTGCTGTGCGCTGTGCTGTGCTGCTATCTACTATACTACTACTATTACTACTTTTCCTGTGCTCTTTATGTATGTGCTCTGCTTCTATTATTTCTACTCGTGGCTGCTGCGTGTGTTGCTGTGTTTCTTTCTCTTGCGGCTGCTGCTTTTCGCTGCTATTATTACTACTGTGCTGCTGTTGCTGCTGCTTATTTTTACTACTGCTACTGCGCTGATGTTGTGGATTCTATATGCTTGGGTGTTTTGCTGCTCTAAATTTTCTACTCGTGTACTGGCTACTATACTGCTCTATCTACTGTGCTGCTGCGTTCTACTACTACTATACTGCGGCTGCTGGGCTGTATACTGCTGCTGCTGCGCTGCTGTACTACTACTGCTGTTGCTTATTTCTACTACTGCTGCTGTCTGGCCCCACTTCATATGCTGCGCTGGTGCTGCTGTGTGCTGCTGCTGCTGCTGCTGCTGCTGCTGCTGCTACTTTACTTACTACTACTACTTGCTGTTGTGCTGCGTGCTTACACTTATATACTATACACTATAACTATACTCTTAATATTGCTGTTATGCTGCTGCTGCTGCTGTGTGCTGCTGTCTTCTCTCTTCTCTCTTTGCTGCTGCTGCGTGCTGCCGCTGTGCTGCTGCTGCTCTGGCTTGCGCTGGCTGTACTACTATTATACTACTTTGCTGCTGTGCCTATTTTTTAATTTTTGAACAACGATAACAACAAAATGGTAATAATATAAATAGAGATGAGATGATGATTATGATGATGATGAGATGATGATGATGTATGATGATGATGAAGAGATGGTGGTGGTGGTGGGGATGTGTGTGATGTGTGGGGATGTGATGATTGATGATGTTTTATGATGATGATGATGTGGAGAGGCGAGACATATCATATCACAATCACATCATCAATCTCATCATCACCCCCCACCACACCACCACCACCCCACACCCCACCCCAAACCCCGCCACTACCTTTTTCTGTTTTCTCAGAATATTGACCACGACCGCCACCAGCACCACACCAGAGATGACCCCAGGCCCCCCCCCACCCCCCCTTTCCCCCCCCCCCCGTGCCCAGGTGTTTTCTGCTCTTAGTTCTGAGCCTTTGGGGCACCTTGTGGCCCTTTATTTTGGTTTTTTTGGGGGGGAAAAGATGATTAAAAAAAAAATTTTCTTACTTGAAAGGATTTCTTGGGTCAAGCACTCGCTTCCCCCGCTAAAGGTAAAACGGTCGGCGTGGGTTCCACTTGGGGTGGGTGACCCTTTTTCGCGCTTGGGTTCATACAGTTCCCGTTTCCATTGTAAATGGGTACCTGCCCCCTTTAGGGGGGGAAGGGAAAAAGCAGCGGGGAGAGGAGATGGGGGGCCGCCCTCAATTGTGGCCCCAGAGAGTGAGTCTCTGACCCCCGCTCCCCCCGACCTTATAGGTTATTGGTTACCCTTTAATAAAACGTTTGTGTGGTGTGGGGTTTTTTGTGTGTGGTGTGTTGTGTGGTGTGTGTGTTGTGTTTGTGTTGGGTTTTGGTTTTGTTGTGGTTGGTGGTGGTGTGTTTTTTCCTCATCATCATCTCTGTGTGTGCCTGTGTTGTGTTTGTGTATGTGTGAGCTGTGTGGTGTTGTGTGTGTGTGTTTGTGTTGTGTTGTGTTGTGTTGTGTGTGTGTTTTGGTTTTCTTTCATCATCTCTGTGTGTTGTTGTGGTTGTGTGTGTGTGTGTGTGTGTGTTGTGTTTGTTGTTTGTGTTGGTTGTGTGGTGTTTTTCGTGATGTGTGGTGTGTTGTGTTTTGTTGTGTATGTGTTGTGTTTGTATGTGTGTGTGGTGTTGGATGAGTAGAGAGGAGTGTGTGTGATGGAGGTGTAGAGTGAGAGAGAGATGAGAGAGAGGAGTGTTATAATTTTTTTTGTTTTCTGTAGTCATATTTTATTGTTGTATGTTTTAATGTTTTTTTTCTAAGTAGGTTAGAATGTAAATTAGAAGCGCTCTGATCCTTTCATTTTCGTGTTGCTTGGCTTTTGGGTGAGGGTGAGGGTGGGGTGGGGGAGGGGGAGGGGGAGAGGGGTAAGCTTAATGTGTTGAGTCAATTTTCTTGTGAAGTCAGAAGACTATTGTTTGTTTCTTTAATGCAAATAATGCTTGCGCTGCGCTAGCCTGACTTGACCCGAATCGTACTTGGCGTGGGAGAGAATGTTTTTTTTCTATGTTTTGAATAAAAGAAGGAGGGACTGGACGAGAAGGAGAAAATAGAAAGAAGGCAGAAATAGCAAGAAGCAGAAATATAAGATTTCGTAAATAGACAGCAATATCTATGAACATACAGAATATAGAAAGGAATACAGAAATGCAGAATACAAAAAGAGATTGATACATGAATTAGACAAGAATACAGACAACTAGACTAAAAATACAGAAACTTAAGCAGAGACAACAGAAATAGCAAAAATCAGAAAAAAAACAGAAGGGGCAACAGCAAGAACAAACTACGACTCCAAACCCACTCCACAACCAAACACCACCTACCCCGACCCCCCACACATGACCACAAAATGTAACTTAACGAACAATAGCAGTAATATGGGGAAAAAAAAACCAGGGAATTCTAGCAAGAATTTCAAGAAAAGTGAGGACTGATAAAATAAATATACTAATAATATCAAAATAAAATAAAAATAAAATATATGATATAGACAGAATATAAAAAAGAAAATACGAACTATAACAAATATAAAATAAAATAAAATATATAAAAACATACAGAAAAATAAAAGAATGAATGAAGATAGATAAAGAAAGAACATAGAGAATAATAGAAATCGAATAACAAATCAGAATACAGAATAGACAGATATTCGACTGCAATACAATAGACAAGAATCAAACAAGACAGAATCGAACTAACAATACATATAACGATCGACTAGCAATACTCAGGACATGACCACAACAAACAAATCAACAAACAAAACAAAAGAAAGAATGCAGACATGTAATAGATAGTAGAAGCAAGAATAGACTGCAGATAGGATAGAAAATAAGTAATAGACAAAAAAGCGAATAGAAGAATCGGAACTAGAAGAGAACGGACAGAAAGGAAGAGAACAGAACATAGAAAGAAAGGAAAGAAAGAAACAGAAAAAAAGAATAAAAAAAAAGAATAAAGATAAAAGAAAAGAAAGAAAAGAAAATCAAAGTACGATAAAACAGAATAAAAAAAAACAGAAATAAAATAAAAAGAAGAATAAAATAGAAAAAAAAAAAGAAAAAAAGAATAAAAAAGAATAAGGAACATGGAAGACAAAAATGCAGATAAAAAAAAAGACATACAGAAATAACAAAATAAAAATAAAAAGACATCAGAATAAAAAATACAGAATTAAAAGTAAATGTAACAGCAAGAACAGATTACATCCAATCCCTCTCTTTGGCGTTTGTTCACTTCAGGACGCCACAAACGATACCAAATGGAACCCTTAAATAGGGAGAGAAAAACACCCAGGGAATCAGACAATTTCAGAAAGTCGTGTCTATTTTATAAACTAATTATACATAATAATAAATATTACATACCACATCACCACACACACACTACACCATCAAACAAAATAATATATAATAATAAATTTAGATGGGAATTTTTTAGAGTAGCTGTATGGGGTGTGGTTGGAGTCAAGGAGGTGGTGAGTGGGGGGGGGGGGTATGGGGTTGGGAGGAGGGAGAAAGGGTAGAGGAAGGGGATGTGTTGAGAATAGTGAGAAGAGAAGTGGTGGGAGATGCTGGAAGAAGAAGAAGGGTTAGGTGAGTAATTGTTGTTGTGGGGTGAAGTTTTTGTGGGTTTTGGTGTTGTGTGAGGGACGCACAAGAGTGTACCATGTGGGATGAGTGGTGAATGGTGTATTGTGGTGTATGGTTGGATGGTTGTGAGGAGGAAGGGGTGGCGTTAGGATGTGATTTTCGGGGTGTACAATACACAACCAACAAAAAAAAACAAATAATAATATAAATGGTATATAGTTGGGGGAAGAAGGGTAGGATAGGGTGGGTTGGTGTGGGGGTGGTGGTGTGTGTGTGTGGTGGGTGGGAGAGGGGGGGAGGGAAAGGTAGAGAGGATTGTTATGAGGGATGTAATATAGTATCTGTGGAGACAAGAAGAGAAGAAGAAGAAGAAAGTGAATGGATATTTGTGGGGGTGGAATGAGGGGTGGGAGGGGTGGGGTGCGTGTGTGTGTGTGTGTTGTGTGTGATTTGTTTAGTTTGATGTGATGGGGTTGGAAGATATAAGATTATGTGATATGTTGTTGTTATTGTATTTATTGTTTTGTTGTGTGGTGTGGTGTTGGTGTGTGTGTGTGTGGGGGGAGAGAAAGAGGAGAGAAGAGAGGAGAGGGGAGGTGTGTTGTGGGGGGGGGGGGGGTGGGTTCTTTTTTTTAGTCTTTTCAACAAAAAAACAAAACAAGAAAGATAGTCAAAAATAGTGTGATGGCTGTGTGTGTTTTGGTGTCGCGCGCGCGGGTGGTGGTGTGGGTGGTGTGGTGGGTGGTGTTGTGGGTGTGTTAGGGGGGTGTTGATTTTTTTTTGCGCAAGACAAACACAGACCAGTACAAAAGAAAGGTGGCTCAGCTGGGTTTGTTTTTTTGGTTTTTTGGTTTTTTTGTGTGTCTTTTGTGAATCTGGTGTTTTGTTGTGTGTTTTTTGGGGGATTTTCTGTGTGTTTTCTTTTGTCTCTTCATCACAAAACTCAAATAACCGAGCTTTCTATCATGGTGTTCCTTCGTTCTGGTGCTTGTTTTTTGTGCTGCCGTCGTTTTTGTGTTTTTTTGTGTGTTTGTGTGTGTTTTTTGTGTTTTTTTTGCCGAGTCATACATGTCATGGTTTCTTTTTCTCGGTTTGTGCCTTTTTTCTTAGCATCCTCGGTCTCAACAATCCAGCAAGCATCAACCGAAAAAAGGCTGTTTTATTTCTTGTGATGTACCCCTGTGCGTGCTTGTCTCGCCCGTTGTTCTTGCTTCTGTGCTGTCTTTCTTTCTGTGTCTGTGTGTTTTTTTCCTGTGCTGTCTTTCTTCTTTCTGGTGTTTTCTTTCCCTTCGCTTTCTTACTCCATGTGCTGCTACTTCTTTCCCTATGTGTCTTCTTTCTCCGCTGCTGAGCTGCTTCTTGCTTTCTCGTCCTGCTTTCTTTCTTCTCCTGTGTTCTTCTTTCTCCTGTCTGCTCTTTCTTTCCTTCTGTCTTCTTTTCTTTCTTTCTCCTGTGCTGTCTTTCTTTCTTTCTCCTGTGCTGTCTTTCTTTCTTTCTCCTGTGCTGTTTCTTTCTTTCTTCCTGTGCTGTCTTTCTTTCTTTCTCTCGTGCTGTCTTCTTTCTTTCCTGTGCTGTCTTTCTTTCTTTCTCCTGTGCTGTCTTTCTTTCTCCTGTGCTGGCTTGTTTTGTTGATAGTCCCTAATCAGGGCAAGGGCCGGATGAAAAAAAAAGTATCTATCTATCTATCTGTCCCATAGTCTGACGACCGTGGGGGCACCCTCAAAGACTCAACAACCAGTTCCCTCCATTCCTCTCTCTGTTCTGCCTTTCTCAGGGTTTTTGTTGAGTTCTAGGCCTGTCCATTCGCTGATGTTATCCTCCCAGCTCTTCCTTGGTCTGCCTCTTCTTCTTCCTCCTTGGACAGTGCCTTGTAAAATTGTCTTTGCAAGTCCTTTGCATCTTGTGACATGCCCATACCATTGTAAGTTTAAGTTTAAAAAGTATGCGCATGCTTATTCTGTTACCCTTGAAAAATAAAGATTCATTCATTCTTTCTCCTGTGCTGCTTTTTGTCTATCTTTCTCTCCTGTGCTGTCTTTCTCTCCTGTGCTGTCTTTCTTTCTCCTGTGCTGTCTTTTTCTCTGCTGTCTTTCTTTCTCCTGTGCTGTCTTTCTTCCTTGTGCTGTCTTTCTTTCTCCTGTGCTGTCTTTTTCTCCTATGCTGTCTTTCTCCTGCGTCTTTCTCTCCTGTGCTGTCTTTCTTTCTCCTTGCTGTCTTTTTCTCCTGTGCTGTCTTTCTCTTTCTTGTTTTCTTTCTCCTGTCTGTCCTTTTCCTTGCTGTCTTTCTCTGTGTCTTTCTCCTATTGTCTTGTCTCTGTGTCTTTCTCCTGTGCTCTTTCTCCTGTGCTTCTTTCGTCCTTTTCTCATGTGTCTTTCTCTATGTCTTTGTTCCTTTCTTTCTCCTGTGCTGTCTTTCTCCTGTGCTATCTTTTCTGTGTCTTTCTCCTATGTCTTTCCTGTGTCTTTCTCCTGTGTCTTCTTTCTCCTGTGTCTTTTTCTTGTCTTTCATGTGTCTTTCTCTCTATCTCTTTCGTGTTCCTCTGTGTCTTTTCTTCTGTGTCTTTTCTCCTGTGTCTTTTTCTGTGTCTTTTTTCTTTCACTATTCTTTCTTTTTCTGTCTTTTTCTCCTATGTCTTTGTCTCCTGTGGTTTTTTTTGTTCCTGTGTCTTTTTTCTCCTGTGTCTTCTTTCTCTGTCTTTTCTCCGTGTTCTTTTTTCTCACGTGTCTTTTTCTCCTGTGTCTTTTCTTCCGTCCTGTATCTTTTGTCTCCTGTGTCTTTCTCTCCTATGTCTCTTTCACTATGTCATTTGTCCTGTGTCTATCCTCATTGTCTTTTCTCGTGTGTCTATTCTCTATGTCTTTCTCCTGTGTCTTTCCGTTTTCTGTCTTTTTTCTGTTCGTTTCAATTGTGTCTTATTCTCCTGTCTCTTTTTCTCTGTGTCTTTGCCTCATGTGTCTTTCTCCTGTGTCTTTTCTCCTATGTTTTTCTATGTCTTTCTGCTATTTCTCTCTCCCGTGTCTTTCTCTTATGTCTTTCTCCAGTCTTTTTCCTTTGTCTTTACTCCTGCCTCTGTTCTTTTTGTTTTTCTCAAGTGCCTTTCTCTTTGTCATTTCTGCCATTTGGTGGGTGGTTGGGGGGGGTGGGGGTGGTAAATTAGAGGTTATATTCGTTTCGCAAATAAAAGCATTGAAACACATCTGACATGATCAACATAGCACATCAAAACAAATTTGGTATGTTTTAATAATTGTACTCAGTTAAACGTCAACATAATCTGTATGGCGGCTAATGATACATACAAAATAATGACCAAAGAATAAGGCCAGGAAATAATGTATGATTGAATAAAATGATAACAGCATTCACATTCACAGGTAATGAAAAGGATGAGTAATTTTCCCCGCGAAGACAAAGTCTGCTGAATACATAATATTTATGCAAACGTTTTGAAAAAATGGCTGTACTCGTTTGATTTTCATCTTTCAATGCTCTACATGTCTGTCTCTGTCTGTGTCTCTGTCTGTCTCTCTGTCTGTCTCTCAGTCTTTCTCCCTGTCTTTCCCCATGTTTTTCTCTCACATCTTTTCCCCTTGACGTTTGTCAAAGTACCGGTGACATTTTGTGAATACAATGAATTGATGGTGTATCGATTTAAAAAAAAAAGTACTCTTGCTTGATGATTAACAGCGTTTTGTAGAAGATAAATTGCAGTGCATACGGGTTTGTTTTATTTTTTTATATTGTATAGAAGAAGGCCTCTCTTTCTTTAACGTGTTTCAGTTTTACAGACAGACAGACATACAACATACATAATTTGGTAATTTCATTCCTTTGGTATTGTTGAATGCATTTTAACAAGCATTCATGAACATTTCCTGGAGGATTTTTTATGCTTTCTTCAAACAATTTATAGTCAGTGGTTTTTCTGTTATGGTTTTTTTAGGTGTGAGATGTATGATAAACTACGATTATAATTATAAAGTTAATGTTACAATATAATATATAGTATATATTATATAAATATTAAGATTATATGAATATAATATAACTTATATAGTATATTATATATATTGGTCACAAGAGAAACATGGATTTTGTGTTTTGATATCGACAATATTTACTCTTTCTTACGTGTGCTTTCTCCCGGTGTATTTTATCGAAAGCAGTATCGTTAATAGAAATGTCTGATGCAATTTCTCAAATGAAGAAGGTTTTTTGTTGTTTGTTTTTTCAAATGCACTTTGGTCTAAACAGCTGTTTTCAAGCCAGAATGGTAGCAGAAACGGTTAAGACGTTCACCTGCCTAACAAGTAAAACCGTGAGGTTCTGGGTTCGATTCCCAGCCTCGCCCTTTCTTCCCAGTTTCACGAGAGAAAATCGACCTGAAAGTTTAAAGTCCTTCAGGTGAGACTGCAAACCGATACCCCTTGTGGGAACGCACGCAGAACATCTTGCACACACGTGTTAAAAAAAAACCCGTTCCAACTTTCGGAAGAGTAGGCCATGTCGTGCGGGCAGGAAGGGATGCCAGCATTTCCAAGAACACAGGCACGCAGGTGGCATGTTCAGACACCATCCCCGATGTCGGACTACAGCTACCTCAATGGCGGGGATTCAAGGAAAAAAAGGTCGCTTATGCAGATATGTCACCATTGGAGCTTTAGCGAGAAACGAAGAAATAAAATCAACCGAAAAAGAGAGAGAAAAGAAACTGATTAATCAGAAAAGGAACATAATCCTTGTACGCTAACAGAGCAGGAGGCTCAACAAGCTAATAGCTGTAGGCGTGCTTCATCCTCAATTCAACCAAAGTCGGTAACACTGGCAGCTGAAAATATTGGTATCATTCCTTTCCACATTCCAAACCTCTAAATGGATCGGTGCCCAAATTTGTCAGCATCAAAACAGTTCTTGTAACATAGTGTAATTGAGACGTGTGCTTTACATAGACATGTAGACTATCGTATTGAAGCTAATATTTGTCGTAAAAGAATGTCTCTGGCGGGTTGATAAAGACTGAAAACCTTGTGTCCATTTTTGTGTCTCCCCCCTCGCAACCCTAGTTTTTAGGAGAAAAAAAAGGAGAGTAAAAGAAACCAGATTATTAGCATCATAGGAACCAAGTCTATTTTGGAACGTTTTAACTCGTCTTCTTATAGTTGCCTTGCTTGCTGTTTCCTACTGCTTGATATAGTTATTGGGGGGGTTTCAGACTGCTTGTAAAACTATTATCTGTAAGCTTTGTTTCCATAAGGGGGACGAGATAGCTCAGTGGTCACAACACTCGCTTTGCCCATGCTAAGGTTAATTAAGCAGCGTTGAGCGTGGTTACCAAGTGGATGGGTGACCGTTTGTGCATCTTGGCTTCAGTACAGTTCCCCCAGTTCACCCAGCTGTAAATGGGTACCTGCCCTCTTTAGGGTCAGGGAAGGTAAAGCAGCGAGGGAGAGGAGATGGGTGCCGCCCTCAATATGCTGGCCCCTGGAGAAACTGAGGCCTCTGACATCTCGCTCCCCAACGACCTCATAGATTGTGGAACACCCTCGATAAGACTTCAAGCAGTTGGCATGATTACTTTTTGTGTTGTAGTTTGGGATGAATGTGTAGAATATTTGACTAGAACTAAAGACAGAAAAAACTCGTTTTTAGGGGGTCTTGTGCTGGACTTGTGAAAAGCTATGGGAGCTGGGACATGTTTTGGTTTTAGGTGCTATCATTTGTCTATGACAAAAAGTGACAACAAGGTAAATTGTTGCAGACGTAAAAAGGTGATGGTGTTCTCAAAAAACCTAGTCGGTCGTTAGGGAGCGAATTGTCAGAGACCTCAACTTCTCCAGGGGCCAGCAATTTGAAGGCGGGCCTATCTCCTCTCCCTCGCTGCTTTACCTTCCCTGACCCTAAAGAGGGCAGGTACCCATTTACAGCTGGGTGAACTGGGGGAACTGTACTGAAGCCAAGGCGCGCAAACGGTCACACATCAACTTGGTAACCACGCTCAATGTTGCTGAATCAACCTTAGCTGGAGGAATGCGAGTGCTCTGACCACTGAACTGTCCCGATGTAGATATTATGTAGTCAAAATGTGACATGACATTGAGCCTATTTTACTCAGTTGCATATTATACATAGTACTATTTTTTGACGGTAGGATATAATTATTATAAACATGGTTTATACATAGTACTATTTTTTGACGGTGGGATATATTATTGACATGGTTTATACATAGCACTATTTTTTGACGGTGGGATATATTATTGACATGGTTTATACATAGTACTATTTTTTGACGGTGGGATATATTATTGACATGGTTTATACATAGCACTATTTTTTGACGGTGGGATATATTATTGACATGGTTTTGTCTGTTTGAAGCTTTGCTATGTTATCTTTAAATCATTTTCTCCTAAAC
>CM054143.1:6394680-6404680 GCA_028751875.1 Rapana venosa | reverse complement strand
TCTGATGCCTCGCTCCCCTCCATCACTCCATAAATTTGCATCTTTCGAGATGACAGCTTATCTCGCATGTAGGGCGAATCTTAATAATGACTGATAATTAATGCTGAAATGATATCATAGTCGGTAATGATAGCATTGTATTGTATTACCGTTATGATTATGTCGTGGTTTTGTTGCCCTCGGTAATTGAATCTTATCTGTATTCTATTAGTAGTGCTTGCTTGTTGTGTCCGATTTGTCTCTTTTCTTTCTGTCTCTCTCTGTGGGATTTTTTATTTTGCGCTCTCTCTCTCTCTCTCTCTCTCTCTCTCTCTCTCTCTCTCTCTCTCTCTCTCTCTCTCTCTCTCTCTCTCTCTCTCTCTCTCTCTCTCTTCTCTCTCTCTCTCCTCTCTCTCTCTCTGTCTCTCTTTCTCTGTTTCTCTCTCTCTCTGTTTCTCTCTCTTTTCTCTCTCTCTCTCTCTGTCTTTCTCCTCTCTCTCTCTCTCTGTCTTTCTGTCTTTCTCTCTGTCTGTCTTTCTTTTTTTCTTTTCTTTCTTTCTCTCTTTCTTTTTCTTTCTTTCTTTCTCTCTTTTCTTTCTTTCTTTCTTTCTTTCTTTCTACTTTCTTTCACCTTGTGTCTGTCTGTCTGTCTGTCTTTCTGCCTTTCAGTTTCTTTGGATGAAAAAAAGTATTAATTTGTACTTAGTCTGTTACTCTCTGAAAAATACAATTTTGTTTTGCTCTTCTTTTCTGTTCTGTTATGCTCTCTCTGTCTCTGTCTCTGTCTCTCTCTCTCTCTCTCTCTCTCTCTCTCTCTCTCTCTTGTTTCTCTCTCTCTCTCTCTGTTTCTCTCTGTTTCTCTCTCTCTCTTCTTCTCTCTGTTTCTCTCTCTCTCTCTCTCTCTCTCTCTCTCTCTCTCTCTCTCTCTCTCTCCGTCAGTGTGTGTGTATGTCTGTCTGTGTCTGTGTCTGTGTGTCTGTGTGTGCGTGTGCGCGCTCCAGCACACACACCACACACACCACACACACACACACACACACACACACACACACACACACACACACACACACACACACACATTGTGCTCTGTTCATACGAGACTTCTAAGTGTCAGTCCAGTCATCTGTATATATCATAATTATACGTCTCTGTCTTTGAACTAAGGCCTACTAGCCTAGATGTGAGCTATATCAATGTGATTTCTTCTTTCAGGATAACCAACCATGGGTCTGTTTCTGAGTCGTCTGGTGTCCTTGTTTGATGAATTCCGTAACGACCCTGCCAGAATCCTTATGGTGGGCTTAGATGCTGCCGGTAAGTAAAGTGAGGCTGATTCAAATATTAGTTGTAGCATTTTTGCTCACGTTGAAGAACCCACGACAATTCGATGTCGAGATTTAGGCGATGGTGAAAAATGTTGTAGTTCCTGAAAAAAAAGTTTTCTTTTAATAGACAAATGATAAGTAAGATATAGGTGTGGTTATGTTTCAGGATTAGGGAACGGGGGGTAGGGGGTGTGTGTGTGTGTGTGTGGGGGGGGGGGGGGGGGTTCTTATTCGCTGTCATTCACAACTGTTACGATTTCACCTTATAGAAGTTTTCTGTTGAAGATATTGTTAGCTGAATACAAATCATACAAAACAATACAAAAATCAATAATACGATACGTTAAAGAATAAAAAAAATCAGTACATATATGTAATGAATAATTTAAACAACAATGCAATAAAATCCTTCAGTAAGTACATCATTACAAATGATATATAGATTCCTAACTAAACGTTCTTGTGTCTTTCTGCCTGCCTCACACACACTCTGCCCACACAACACACACACACACACACACACACCACTTTTCTCTCTCTTCACGCACATCCCATCCCTACACACACACTCTCTTCTCTCTCTCTCTATCTCTCTCTCTCTCACACACACACACACACCACACACACCACTCTCTCTCTACCACACTTTTTTCTCTCTCTCCACACATCCCATCCCTACACACACACACTCTCTTTTCTCTCTCTCTCCACACATCTCCCTCCCATCTCATCTCTCTCCTCCTCCTCTCTCTCTCTCACACACACTTTTCTCTCTCTCGCACACATCCCATCCCTACCCACACACACTCTCTTTCTCTCTTTCTCTCTCTCTCTCTCATCTCCTCTTTTCACTCTCTCTCTCTCTCACTCTCTCTCCTCTCTCTCTCTCTCTCTCTCCTCTCTCTCTCTCTCACACACACACACACACATGAGCTCGGTGCACAAAAACCAAAACAACAACAACAACATAATTATAATAACAAACAAAAACAACACTGACCACGACAACAGAGACAAAAAACAACAACAAATAATGAAGGCATCAACGATGAAACGATCCCTTCAACCCGCAAAACTGACCCTTGTAAAAGGTAAAGGAGTCCCATAACCTATGCGGTCGTAGGGGAGCGAGGCGTCAGAGACCTCAACTTCTCTAGGGGCCAGCATATTTAGGGCGGTAGCGCCCATCTCCTCTCCCTCGCTGCTTTACCTTCCCTGACCCTTAAAGAGGGCAAGGTACCCATTTACAGCTGGGGGGAACTGGGAGGGGGGGACTGTACTTGAAGCCAAGGCATGGCGCAAACGGTCATCACCCCATCCAAAGTGGTAACCACGCTCGACGCTAGTCCTGCTTAACCTTGGCTAGGGGGGAAAAAAGCGAGTGCTCTGACCACTGAGCTATCCCGTCCCCCGAAAACCTGACCCCTTGTGGTGGCTTTGTTCTTCAGGGAAGACCACGATCCTGTACAAGATCAAGCTGAACGAAGTGGTCACTACCATCCCGACCATTGGCTTCAACGTGGAGACGGTCACTCCGGTCAAGGGCTTGACCTTCACTGTGTGGGACGTGGGGGGCCAGGACAAGATTCGCCCGCTGTGGAGACACTACTACGAGAACTCGCAAGGTAAGGGATGATAATGATGATGATGATGATGATGATGATGATGATGATGATGATGATGATGATGATGATGATCATAATAATAATAATAATAATAATGATCATCATCATCATCATCATCATCATCATCATCATCATCATAATAATGGAATTTATATAGCGCTATATCTTGCAGAGACAAATCAAAGCGCTTTTGTTGATGTGGTGGTTGTGGTTGTTGTTGTGTGGGTAGGTAGGGTGTTGGTGTAGGTGGTGGGTGTGAGGTGGGTGGGTTGTGGTGAGGGTTGGGGATGGGGGTGGGTTGGGTGGGAGGGGGGTGGTTGGGTGTGGAGTGTGTGTGTGTGTGGGGTGTGTGTGTGTGGGTTGGTGGGGTGGGGGTGCTGGGTGGTGGTGGTGGTAGTAGTGTGTGTGTGTGTGGGGGGGGTGTATGTGTGTGTTGGATGTTGTTTTGGTGTTTGTTTTGTGGGGGTGGGGGTGGGGGAGAGTTGTGTTTGTTCCCCTTTTCATTCTTATCTCTCTTCTTTTTCCTCCTGCTCCTTTTTATGTTGATGTTGTCGTTGTTGTTGTTGCTCTTGTGTTATTGTTGTTGATGCTGCTGCTGCCGCCTCTGCTCTTGTTCTTGTTCTTGTTCTTCTTCTTCTTATTGTTATTTTTGTTGTTGTTGTTGTTGTTCTTCTTCTTCTTCTTCTTTTCCTTCTGTGGTGAATAGCACAGACAGACACAGGGTGATGATGATGATGATGATGATGATGATGATGATGATGATGATGATGATGATAATGATGATGATGATAGTGATAATGATGGTGACGACGATGATGATACTGAAAATAACTATGATGATGATGATGATGATGATGATGATAATAACGATGACGATGATGACGATGATAACGATGATAATGATGGTGACGATGATGATGATACTGAAGATACCTATGATAATGACAATGATGATGATAATTATAGCGATGATGACGATAACGATGGTGACGACGACGATGATAACGATGATGACGATAACGATAACGATGGTGATGATGATGATGATGATGATGTTGCAGGCGTCCTGTACGTGGTGGACAGTGCTGACAGAGAGAGGATGGCGGAATCCAGGGAAGAGCTGATGAACGTGCTCACCTCAGACGAGATGCGGGGAGTGCCTGTGGTGGTGTTGGCCAACAAGCAGGATCTGCCTGGTTAGTACCTGTGTCTGTGTGTGTGTGTGTGTGTGTGTGTGTGTGTGTGTGTGTGTGTGTGTGTGTGTGTGTGTGTGTGTGTGTGTCTGTGTGTGTGTGTGTCTGTGTGTGTGTGTCTGTGTGTGTGTGTCTGTGTCTGTGTGTGCCTGTGGTGGTGTTGGCCAACAAGCAGGATCTGCCTGGTTAGTACCTGTGTCTGTTTGTGTCTGTGTGTGTGTGTGGTGTGTGTGTCTGTGTGTGTCTGTGGTGGTGTTAGCCAACAAGCAGGATCTGCCTGGTTAGTACCTGTGTCTGTGTGTGTCTGTGTGTGTGTGTGTTGTCTGTGTCTGTGTGTCTGTGGTGGTGTTAGCCAACAAGCAGGATCTGCCTGGTTAGTACCAGTGTGTGTGTGTGTGTGTGTGTGAGTGCCTGTGTGTGTGTGTGTGTCTGTGTGTGTGTTTGTGTGTCTGTGTATCTGTGTGTGTGAGTGTCTGTGGTGGTGTTAGCCAACAAACAGGATCTGCTGGTTAGTACCTGTGTCTGTGTGTGTGTGTCTGTGTGTGTCTGTGTGTGTGTGTGTGTCTGTGTGTGTGTCTGTGTGTGTGTCTATGTGCGTGTGTGTTGTCTGTGTGTCTGTGTGTGTGTGTCTGTGTGATTGTGTGTGTGTGTGGTCTGTGTGTGTGTGTGTGTGTGTGTGTGTGTGTGGTGTGTGTGCCTGTGTTTGTGTGTTTGTGTGTCTGTTTTTTTAATGTTTTAAAAAAAAATATTTTATTCTTTTATATCAAGGATAATGGAATAAGCACTTATTCGCTTTTTAAAAAAAAATCCAGTCCCCGTTTGTGTGTGTCTGTGTGTGTGTGTGTGTGTGTCTGTGTATCTGTGGGGGTCTTAGCCAACTTCTCTGTGTGTTGTTTGGTTTGTGTGTGTGTGTGTCTGTGTGTGTGACTGTGTGTTTGTGTGTCTGTATCTATGTGTCTGTGGTGGTGTTAACCAACACACAAGATCCATCTGGCCAGTTAGTCTTTCTCTCTGTCTGTCCGTCCCCCCTTTCACCCCCCCCCCTATCTTGCGGGGATGCCGTTAGTAAATATAGCATCCCCACCTTCTTTCAGTGCGAGGATTTTCCCTCTTTTCTATTCACTCTCTTTGTTTCTTCCTCTTAACCCTCTTTACACAAAATTTATTCAATCCAATTCATTCATTCTACCGAGAAACAACAAAAAAAAAACCACACAAAAAGAATGGAACACTTACATTCGAGCAATCACAGATAGAATGAACAAACGACTAAGTAAGTAAGCAAGTAAGCAAATACGTAAGTAAGTCAGTAAGTCAGGCCTTGAGCTCCTGGGCTTTATCACAGTTCTTGATTAATTTTAAACCATTGTTGCTTGGGGGCAACAGCAAAAGTGAGAGGCTGTATGACCAGTGGCTTTCTTTCCCACTCATGGAATTCCACTTTACAGCTTAGTCTTTAGTGATCGACTATGATTCTCAAACCAGGAGGCTTGACTTGCCACAGTCCTTATATCGTGCTGCAGCCCTGGGGGCTGGTTGGCCTTTAGAGGAGAATATCTCCAACGCTGACTGTCCTTATGCCCACTTGGCCGAGAGAGTGGGGGATGTACTGTGGGCAAGGCATCTCCACTATAATCAAATTTCTGCCCAGTTTCCGAAACAGCAGCTGCCTCCTCTGCTGTTTTGGAGGTCATCGTCGAACACGACGGACAATCATAAATAAATGAATAAATGAATGAATAAATAAATAGATAAATACATAAAGTAAGTGAGTAGTAACTAAGTAAGTAATGATTGGTTCATTGATTGACTGATTGATCACTTGACTTACCGATTGAGATTTAACGTGTGTGTGCGCAGGCGCAGTGAGCGTATCGGAAGTAGCGGAACAGCTTCAGCTAGGTAAACTGAGGAACCGGAAGTGGCATGTGCAGGGGACATGCGCAACGACGGGGGACGGCGTGTTTGAGGCTATGAAGGAGATGGCACGACTGGTGAAAGAATTCAAGAAATCTTCCTCCTTTTGAGTTGTGAGTCAACTTCTGAAGGACCAAGAGAGAGTATGAGAGAGAGACAAGGACAGAGTAGAGATGAAGAGAGGAGGAGAGTAGAGAGGAGAGAGAGAGAGAGATGAAGAGAGATTTGAGAGAGAGAGAGACGATGAGGAGAGAGAGAGAAGCTTGAACTTGAAATGGTTAATGAATGGCACTTTGGCAAATACAAAGAGAGAGAGAGAGGAGAGAGAAGAGAGAGGAGAGCGAGAGAGAGTAGAGAGAGATGGGAGTAGAGAGGGAGAGAGAGAGAGGGAGGGAGAGGAGGGAGGGAAGGAAGGAGGAGAGAGAGGAGGGAGGAGAGAGGAGAGGGAGAGAGAGAGGGAGGGAGAGAGAGAGGAGGGAGGGAAAAGAGAGAGAGAGGAGAGGGGAGAGAGAGGAGGGGAGAGAGAGAGAGAGAGGGAGGGAGAGAGAGAGAGGGGGAGAGGAGAGAGAGAGGGAGGGAGAGAGAGGGGGAGAGAGGAGGGAGGGAGAGAGAGGGGAGGAGGGAGGAGGGAGAGAGAGAGGGAGGAGAGGAGAGGGGGAGGAAGGGGGAAGAGAGAGAGAGGAGGGAGGGAAAGAGAGAGGGGGGAGAGAGAAGGGAGAGGAAGAGAGGGAGAGAGAGAGAAGAGAGAGGAGAGAGAGAGAGAGGAGGAGAGAGGGAGAGAGAGAGAGAGAGAGGGGGGGGGGGGAGGGAGATGAGAGAGAGAGAGAGAGTGAGAGAGAGAGTATTACCCAAACTTAGGTGATTTATTCATCAGATTATTACTCTCTCGTTAGGGCGAGGAGAGGCACAGCAGAAAATGAACCGAACTGTACATACATTGTGTGGTGTGTGTGTGTGTGTGTGTGTGTGTGTGTGTGTGTGTGTTGTGTTGTGTGTTGTGATGTGGTGTGTGATGTGTGTTGTGTGTAGTGTGTGGTGTGTGTGTGTGGTATGTGTGCGTGTGTATGTGTGTGTAGTGTGTGTGTGTGTGTGTGTGTGTGTGTGTGTGTGTGTGTGTGTGTATGTGTGTATGTGTGTATGTGTGTATATGTGTGTGTGTGTGTGTGTGTGTGTGTGGGTGTGGTGTGTAGTGTGTGTGTATGTGTGTGTGTGTGTGTGTGGTTCAGATTCAGATTTAGAATATTTTATTGCCATTTAAGTCATGTAGACTTATTTGACACAACAACAAAACAAACATCAGTGATAATTATCAGTTTGGCTCAAATTGATGTGCACTAAAAACATGTTGCATTCTACTTTTGTTTTTCTCAAAACATTCGTACACATAATTATCTGATGATAATAATTATTTGCTTGATGTGTATGTGTGTGTGTGTGTGTGTGTGTGTGTGTGTGTGTGTGTGGTGTGTGTGTGTGTGTGTGTATGTGAGAGAGATAGTGAGTATGCGTGTGAGTGCTTTTGTGTGTGGTGTGTGTGTGTGTGTGTGTGTGTGTGTGTGTGGTGTGTGTGTTTTTTCTTTCTATTTTGTACGTTTTATTTCACTTTTTAATGAATGCATTATTATATGACCTTGTACAGTAATATCATTGTTATCATCATTATTGTACAGGAACACGGGTTAGTTTAAGATGCAAGTGATGAGTTTGTACAGTTTTGAAATGAGTAGTCAATAATGTGTGATGTTTTATGTATTTCGAACGATATCAAAAACGGATTGAAATCAATACATTTTGGTATTATCTGATTTTTATTCTTTCTTTTGAGTTGTGTCCTTTTTTCTGAATGGTGATTGCGTGCATGTTTGTATATGAGTCCGTGCATCTCTTTCTCTCACCACACACACACACACACACACACACAACACACACACACACACACACACACACACCACACACACACACACACTACACACATACACCACACATATCACACATACACGCACGCACGCACGCACACACGAACGCACGCACACACACATAAACGCACACACGCGCACGCGCGCACACACACACACAAGTTTGACTTTGACTTTGACACACACACACCCGTTAGATTGCAAACACACATCAAAACGCATTCTTGGAAGCACGCACACCTATGAACACACACACGCGCATACAAGTGCTCTCTCTCTCTCTTTCTCTCTCTCTCTGTCTCTCTCTCTCTCTCACACACACACACACACCACACACGCGCGCGCGCGCACACACACACACACACACACACACACACACACTCGTGCGCGCGCGTATACACATAAATACTTCAAGTATGGAAGCATTTTAACATGAATGTAAGCACGTATGCTCACACGCACGCACACACGAACGTATATACACACACGCACACGCACATAAGCAAGCACATGCGCGCGCGTCAGTGAACATATGTACGCCCTCACTCGCTCACCACACACACACACACACACACACACACACACACACACACACACACCACACACACGCACACGCACGCATGCAAGCACGTACGCACACACAGAGGCATACACGTCCGCACGCGTGCTGTATATAATATATATATATATATATATATATATATATTATATATATATATATATATATATATATATATATATATATATAGCAGAGTACTGCGAGGAGTGAAGGTATAAGAGAGGTGAGGGTAATATATGAATATACATCCATATTATGCATATTGATCTCTGTGTGTGTGTGTGCGCGCGCGCGCGCGCGCGCGCGCGTGTGTGTGTGTCTGCGCCCGGGCGCACGCCCGCGCGTGCGTGCGTGCGTGCGTGCGTTCATGTCCGTGTGTGGGGGATATATATTTTTCTTGATCTCTTTTCAATTTCGGTTAAAGCTTTCTGTATTTTTTGGTGACTTTTTCCTAAAATACACACTTTCCTCTTTTGCTTGTTTAACTTCTTACCTGCCTATTCTCCTTCAAGCTGACACAGTTAATGAGGCCTCCTTCCCCCAGCCCCTTCCCCCACCTACCCACCCCCCTACAGTTATTTCCCTCCACCCCCCTTCTCCCCACCCCCCCCCACCCCTCCCTAAACAGAAGTGACGACATGTTGATACGTGTTTGACTGATAGATTGATTTGATGGATCGATTACCTGGTCGTTGCCAGATCGATCATTCTACTAAAGTTTCGATCGATTTGTGGGATTTGTAGAAATGATTGTGGAGGAAGAGATTTTTTGGTTCTTATTTTACTATGCTGCTGTAAATGATGTGTGTGACCTTGTTGGTATTCCTTGCCAAGGGACAGAATCAATATAAATTCAGTGGGAGGAAGAGAGTTATTGCTAGATTTGCTTCCCTTCGCTGACGTGTTTACTTTTATTTTTCTTTCTTTTCTTTTCTTTTTTTTCTTTCTTTCTTTCTTTTTTCTTTCTGTCTTTTCTTCTTCCTTTCTTTCTGTCTTTTCTTCTTTCTTTTTTCTTTTTCTTTCTTTCTTTCTTTCCTTCTTTCTGTACTTTCTTTTTTCTTTTTTTCTTTCTTTCTTTCTTTCCTTCCTTCTTTCTGTTTTTTCTTCTTTCTTTCTTTCTCTTTCTTTCTGTCTTTTCAAAGAGCAAAAGAAAGAGACAAATAAAGGGATGATAATCAGTGTTGCCCTATTCGGGATGCTAAGTCCTTCGGATGAGACAATAAACCGAAGTACCGTGTTCAAACGCACGCATGACATCTTGCGCACACGTTAAAACCTGTTCCGCTTTTAGGAAGATCAGGCCATTGCCTGCCGGTGGGAACAAATGACAAAATTGAAAGAAAAACTGCACACACGCGGGGACTGGATGTAAAAATGCACGACAATGCTTATTCCATTATCCTCGAAATAAAAGAAAAAAAATATATATATAACCTCTCTCTCTGATACACACACACATAGCTATACACACACGCGCGCGCGCACA
>CM054143.1:6382180-6384680 GCA_028751875.1 Rapana venosa | reverse complement strand
GGAGAGAGAGAGAGAGAGAGAGAGAGAGAGAGAGAGAGAGAGAGAGAGAGAGGAGAGAAGAGAGATAGATTGGTATTCCATAGACAGATCGGGGTCTTTTCGCTCCACTGATTTTCCTGACAAGCCAATTCTCTGTCAACACACTCCTGAATGGCGCCAGGAAGATTATCAAATCCTTTTCATGGCATTGTCAGCCAGCCAGCCAGTCCGTCAGCCAGTCAGTCTGTCAGCCAGTCAGTCAATCAGTTCAGTCAGTCAGTTCAGTTCAGTAAGTCAGTCAGTCAGTCAGTCAGTTCAGTCAGTTAGTCAGTTCAGTCAGTTCAGTCGGTCAGTTCAGTCCAGTCAGTCAGTTCAATCAGTTCAGTCAGTCAGTAAGTCAGTCAGTCCAGTCATTCAATTCAGTCAGTTCAGTCAGTTCAGTCGGTCAGTTCAGTTCAGTCCAGTCAGTCAGTTCAGTCCAGTCAGTCAGTCAGTCAGTCAGTCAGTCAGTCAGTCAGTCAGTCAGTCAGTCAGTCAGTCAGTCAGTCAGTCAGTCAGTCAGTT
Organism: Rapana venosa; assembly: GCA_028751875.1. NCBI lineage: Eukaryota > Metazoa > Mollusca > Gastropoda > Neogastropoda > Muricidae > Rapana > Rapana venosa. The sequence continues at coordinate 6,384,137 of CM054143.1, read as the reverse complement.
TAGTCAGTCAGTCAGTTCAGTCAGTCAGTCAGTTCAGTCAGTTCAGTCAGTCAGTCAGTCAGTCAGTTCAGTCAATTCAGTCAGTCAGTCAGTCAATTCAGTCAGTTCAGTCAGTCAGTCAGTTCAGTCAATTCAGTCAGTTCAGTCAGTCAGCCAGTTCAGTCAGTCAGTTCAGTCAGTCAATCAGTCAGTCGGTTCAGTCAGTCGGTTCAGTCAGTCAGTTCAGTCAGTCAGTTCAGTCAGTCAGTTCAGTCAGCCAGTGCAGTCAGTCAGTCAGCCAGTCAGTCAGTCAGTCAGTCTGTGAGTAGATCTGCCCGTTTTAAAAAAAAAAAAAGATATTCTGTATCCTCATTAAAAAAAAAGGAGGTAAAGGAGTCCCATAACCAATAAGGTCGTAGGGGAGCGAGGCGTCAGAGACCTCAACTTCTCTAGGGCCAGCATATTGAGGGCGGCGCCCATCTCCTCTCCATCGCTGCTTTACCTTCCCTGACCCTAAAGAGGGCAGGTACCCATTTACAGCTGGGTGAACTGGGGGGAACTGTACTGAAGCCAAGGCGCGCATACGGTCACCCATTCAAGAGGTAACCACGCTCGACGCTGCTTAACTTGGCTGGGGGAAAGCGAGTGCTCCGACCACTGAGCTATCCCGTCCCCCGTATCCTCATTACTATTCTTTTATTTCGAGGCTAATGGAATAAGCGCTCATGTGCCTTTTTTTTTTAAACATCTAGTCCCCGTGTGTATGCAATTTTGTAAATTTTGACATCCGCTCCCACCAGCACACAACGGTCTACAAGCAGAACGGGTTTTAACGTGTGCACAAGATGTTCTTCGTGCGTTTGCACACAGGACCTCGGTTTATAGTCTCAACCGAAGGACGTTTTAGGGGAGAGTGGAGTCGGCACTGATGTTAACTCTGAAGGAAAAATCCTCTTGAACGAAATTCGAACCCGGGTCAGCAGATTATGAGCGCAATGCGCATCACTCTAACCACCAGGCTATCCCATTTCCCCCTGTCAGTCAGTCAGTCAGTCAGTCAGTCAGCAAACCAGTCAGTCAGTCAGTCAATGGCCCATTAACGTCATGTCATTTCATTGGTGAAGAGGTCGGCTGATAAAACCGTCGTCTTCTTCTTCGTTGAACGCTCAGACAGCAACTATTGTCTGTTATATGAGCGAAAATGCGTCACGCAATACGCTTCTAGTTCTATCGCTCTCTCTCTCTCTCTCTCTCTCTCTCTCTCTCCTCTCTCTCTCTCTCTCTCTCTCTCTCTCTCTCTCTCTCTCTCTCTCTCTCTCTCTCTCTCTCTCTCTCTCCTGACTCTCTGTCTGACTGTCTGTTTATCAGTCTGTCTGTCTTCTCTCTCTCTCTCTCTTTCTGTTTCTCTCTGTTTCTCTCTCTCTCTGACTCTCTGTTTGTCTGTCTATCTGTCTGTCTCTCTATCTGTCTGTCTGTACGTCTGTCTGTTTGTCTCTCTTTCAATCCACTTAACCCCAGCCAAGAGAAAGAAAAATAAAATCAAAGAAATGAGACCCACAGATTGGCATTAGAACTCAGCACAAACCACTTGGCAAGTACCCGGGCGCTTACAACTACCCGATATTTCACGGGTGGCCGCCTCTTCTTTCACATATATATATATACACCATTCCCATACCCATCCCCACTCTTCCAGAAATCCACCCTGCCCTCCCACCCTTCTTTGAATATCGACACCCTCTCCTCCCCACCCCTTTATTTTTTCTTACCTGCCCCTATCAAGTTTGTCATGCTAGAATACAGAGCTGTCTGGCTTCATAATAATGTACTGTATGACGTAAGCTAACAGATTTTTTTTTTTTTCAATCAGCTTCGTGTGTCGCTGAATTCCATACACAACTCATGCTAATCATTTATTACAGATAGACTGAACGTTGCATTAACGAGATAGCCTGGTGGTTAGAGTGATGTGCATTGC
>CM054143.1:6337180-6377180 GCA_028751875.1 Rapana venosa | reverse complement strand
ATAATTTCATGACAGGTTTTGCACTGTGACGTGATCTTTTGCTGTTGCACCCTCCCTGGTGCAGCGGAAATCATGACTGAAATAGTTGATGGTAGAGGTACAAGGTGTTCCCCCATAACCTATGAAGTCATTAGGGAGCGAGCTGTCAGAAACTTCAATTTCTCTAGGGGCCAGCAATTTGGGGGCGGCGCCCATCACCTCTCCCTCGCTGCTTTACCTTCCCTGACCCTAAAGAGGGCAGGTACCCATTTACAGCTGGGGGAACTGGGGGAACTGTACTGAAGCCAAGGCGTGTAAATGCGCTCCCATCCACTTGGTAACCACGCTCAATGCTGTTTAACTTCAGCTTGGGGAACGTGAGTGCTCTGACCACTGAGTTATGCTGTCCTTAACTTTACCAGATGATACTACTGTCTTGAAACTATTGGGTAACATCATCATTGGTGTGTGTGTGTGTGTGTGTGTGTGTGTAACATGTGTGTGTGTGTGTGGTGTGTGTGTGTGTGCGCTGTGAGCGTGTGCGTGTGTATACGTCAATGTGGGAGGGTATGCTTGTGTATGTACATGTCATGCAGTGTATACCTCCTGTTCTCTGGTAAATGGAAACTGTCAAACATTAATTTTCTCATACATCCTCTTCCGCACTGTAATTGGGGGGGGGGGGGGGACAGGCGGGATAGCCTAGTGGTTAGAACATTGCGCTCACAATCTGACGACCCGGGTTCAATTCCTGTTCAAGGGGATATTTTCCCCTGGAGTTAACATCAGTGCAGACTAATATCTCCCCGAAAGTCCTTCGGATGAGACTATAAACTGAGGCCTCGTGTGAAGAACATCTTGTGCACACGTTAAATCCTGTTTCGCTTTTCGTAAGTGTAGGCCATTGTGTGCCGATGGGAACAGAATGATGACAGAATGGAAAAAACTGCATACACACGGGGACTAGATGTAAAAAAACACATAAGTGCTTATTCCATTATCCTCGATATAAAAGAGTTTTTTTTAAAAACCCATCAAAACATTACCCCAGAGAGGGGTCAACGCTCCATTCTGCAATGTGTGCATACACGGGAAAGCACCACCAGCTTTTTTGATAATGGCAGTGCAGCCATTGTTCACATCTAGTCTGTCATTCTTTACAACCATGCAGTAGTCATTTACAGCTGTGCAATGTATGTTTGTCCGTCGTGTCCGACGATGATCTCCAAAACAGCAGAGGAGGCAGCTGCTGGTTTGGAAACTGGGCAGAAATTTAATTATAGTGGAGATGCCTTGCCCACAGTACATCCCCACTCTCTCGGCCAAGAGGGCATAAGGACAGTCAGCGTTGGAGATGTTCTCCAAAGGCCAACCAGCCCCCAGGGCTGCAGCACATAAGGACTGTGCGAGTCAAGCCTCCTAGTCAGAGAGTCATAGTCGATCACTAAAGACTAAGCTGTAAAGTGGAATTCCATGAGTGGGGAAGAAAGCCACTGGTCATACAGCCTCTCACCTTGCTGTTGCCCCCAGCGTCAATGGTTAAATCAAGAACTGTGATAAAGCCCAGGCGCTGACGGCAGACAGCAGCGCAATACAGCCATTCTTTAAGCAATAGTCTTTCTTTACAACCGTACAATACAGCCATTCTTTACAGCAATACAGCCATTCTTTACAGCAATACAGCCATTCTTTACAGCAATACAGCCATTCTTTACAGCAATACAGCCATTCTTTACAGCAATAGTCATTCTTTACAACCGTACAATACAGCCTTTCTTTACAACCGTACAATACAGCCATTCTTTACAGCAATACAGCCATTCTTTATAGCAATACAGTCATTCTTTACAGCAATACAGCCATTCTTTACAGCAATACAGCCATTCTTTACAACAATACAGCCATTCTTTACAGCAATACAGCCATTCTTTACAACAATACAGCCATTCTTTACAACAATACAGCCATTCTTTACAGCAATACAGCCATTCTTTACAGCAATACAGCCATTCTTTACAACAATACAGCCATTCTTTACAGCAATACAGCCATTCTTTACAACAATACAATACAGCCATTCTTTACAGCAATACAGCCATTCTTTACAGCAATACAATACAGCCATTCTTTACAAGAATACAGCCATTCTTTACAGCAATACAGCCATTCTTTACAGCAATACAGCCATTCTTTACAACCGTACAATACAGCCATTCTTTACAGCAATACAGCCATTTTTACAGCAATACAGCAATTGTTTACAACCGTACATTACAGTCATTCTTTACCGCAATACAGCCTTTTTTTTTACAGCAATAGAGCCATTCTTTACAGCAATACAGCCATTCTTTACAGCAATACAGCCCTTCTTTACAGCACTACAGCCCTTCTTTACAGCACTACAGCCATTTTTTACAACAATACAGCCATTCTTTACAACTGTACAATACAGCCATTCTTTACAGCAATACAGCCATTCTTTACAGCAATACAGCCATTCTTTACAACCGTACAATACAGCCATTCTTTACAGCAATACAGCCATTCTTTGCCATTTTATACGGCAATTCATTCCGTCATTTCTGTACAAGCTTTTTCTGCCTTTCCCCAAGACCCCATTCTTAGCGACTTGAAAAGAACCGGAAGGTCGTGACTCACAAGTTATGTTCACGAGCCACGCGCCCAGCGGTATAAGGAAGAATAATTCAGGAAAACCTTTTGAAGTTGGACAAACAAGGACCTCCAAGGTTCGGCGTGTGTGTGTGGGTGTGGGTGTGTGGGTATACACAGTGCTTAAATGGTCATGGGAAAGTTTTCACACGTGTTCAAACACCAAGCGATTTAGCCTTTTTTTGGATACGGACACAGTTACCTGACTGAAACTTGTGGAGTGTACGTATATGATTACATAGATAATTATAAGGGCTTTTGTTCAGCTGCCGATCTGCTAGTTCTGAGTCTCTGGAGTGTTGCTTTCGAAGTGCTTGGTTGGTTTGTTGATATAGTCCCTAAGTCGAATAACTCCACTAGGATTTTGATATAATAAAATAAACACAGAAACTACCAACTAGACAGGATGGTTTGATTGGGAAAAGTTTCTACTTGAACTATGAAGTGATGGTCCATTAGGGGATGCATGGTGAAACAGCTATCCGATAAAACGAACTTTCTTGTTCTCGTTATTGGTTACAGCTATCCCATATAACGAACTTTCTTGTTCTCCTTATTCGTTACAGCTATCCCATATAACGAACTTTCTTGTTCTCGTTATTGGTTGCAGCTATTTAATATGACGAACTTTCTTGTTCTCGTTATTGGTTGCAGCTATCTGATATAACGAACTTTCTTGTTCTCGTTATTCGTTACAGCTATCTGATATGACGAACTTTCTTGTTCTCGTTATTCGTCAGACGGACAGCTTAGTCTCTCTGCAATGAAGGCAGAAGTACACTGTAGGTCTTCGGAGTTCCCATAGAGCTTCATTGCCATGGGATGGGGTCAGGTCAGCCAGATCCTCTTTGAAAGTGCCTTGTGTAGTGGGCAGGACTGCAACATATGTTCTGTTGCCCTCTTGCCAGTCTTGCATAAACTGTATGTCTTTAGTGAAATCTTATGTCTGTGATTGTTTAGGTGGTTGTGACCTGTCCTGAGTCTGAATATAAACAGACCGGCTCCCCATCACATCGTAACAGCAGGCAGTAAGGATCTGGCTTGCTGTAGTGAGAATGCTGCTATGTCTACTTTTGCTTCAGTGTTTGGCCTTGGATCTAGACAATCCGACAGACGTACTGACTTTTCTTCGCTGGCTAGGAAGTCAGTAGTTTCATTGCATTGTCCAGCACATTGCTATGGAAAGAGATCAATTGCGTGAGGACAATTGTTACAGTACCTTCACCCTTCCACACAATGATAACACATTTTGATGTCATCGTTCACCCTGACAGATGGCCAGACTGTGTAGTCAGTTTGTTTGAAACGAGTTACTGACATATGTTCCACAGACCCACATATATCACTTAGTACTATTATAAGCGATACTGTTTTAGTTTGATATTGTTTTAGTTTTGATAGTCCAGTTGATTATGGGCTTTTGAATTCTGTATCATATAGGGGTTCTACTTGTTTGAATAATTGTTTGTTTTTTTAAAAATTATTATTTCTCTATTGATTGAAGGTGTATTTCCCCTTCCCCCTTGATACTCCTCCCCCACCCCCATCCTTTCCAATGCTTTTCTGTTATCATCGTTATGTTATTGTCTCATGGTGATGGGGATCATTTGTTATATTGTTGTCTCATGGTGATGGGTGATTGTTGTTATAATTGTATCGCTATTATAATAATCATTATTGTAATCTTATTTGACTTCTCTTGCTTGGATAGTTATTGTGTGAATATGTCATTTTTAAAAAAGCGCTATTTGAAAAGTATGAGCGCATAAAAAGCACACGTTTGCTGGGTGGAGGAGGAGAGGAGGGAGGTCATTGAAGGTAATATTTCAGTAATGACGAATGCCTAGTATTTTCTAACGTTTATTCCTGTATCTTTTTTATTATCTAAAGTATAAACGTGAAAAAATGGATGAAACAGTAAGTGAAGTAATTTGTGTGTCCTGACGTTTTATGATTTTCTTTTTTTAATTCTTAAAACATTTTTTATTTAAATGTGTGTGTGGACGTGAGCGCGCACGCGCTCAGGTGTGCATGAGTATGTGTGTGCGTGTATATGTATATGTGGTAATTTGTATTTTCAATGTATTTCCTTATCGATTTTTTCCTCTTTTTTTATTTTTTTAAATTTTTTTATTTTATTTATTTTTTTACTGGTTTAATTTAATGGTAACGATGCAATAATGTAGTGTCTTAGTATAATCATTACGAAATTTGTTCTTAGATAGATGGCTTGATGAAAAAAAGCAAATGCATTGCTTATTCAATGTACCATCTGGAAATAAAATTTTGACTTGACTTGACTTGACTTGACTAGAGGGAACAGACGTTAAACTGAAGACAACAACAACAACAACAACATATAGCAGGACCATCCTACTTGTGAGCTAAGCTTGAAGATTTTCTTGACTGTTCTGCTCTTATGGACAGCATAGATTATGGTTGGTCTTGAACAACAGCGTTATTTGCTGTTGCTTTGTGTCGGTTGTCAACTGTTCAAGGTGTCAGAGAAGGCAGAGAAGTTCATGTAGAGCCTGCTTCATCACTGTTACCATTGGCCCAGGCCAACAGCTGTGTCAGTTTCTGATGTCAGATAACTGCCAAGACCTACACTAACATGTTGTTATGTTGTAAAACGTTGTGTTGAGATTGCCTTCAGCCATGACAAGCTCTTAACAGAACAACCTGCATACCCCTCCCCTTACACACACACACACACACACACACACACACACACACACACACACACACACACACACACACACACACACACTTTTCCATCTGATATCACTATTTAGCGGAAGGACGTTAAACCGTAGAACTACTACTCTCCATTAAAAGAGAAAATTCCTCTGAAGTCGGAGTTTGGCTGCCTATATGGCGAGGTGCTTTTATACAGTCATACACGCAAACTTCTCATTCAGTGTGCAATTTCAATCTCACAGTGATTCCCAGTTGGGATGATGAGTGAGTCAGAGTGCACATTCTGGGTGACCCCTAGAGTGTTAAGCTAGGGAACGCACAACAACAACAACTACAACAACAGCTTTTGCCATGACATTCATTTCACATAATTATGCCTAGGCCTGTTCAGTGCTATACCACTAGATGCCAGTAAAAGGAAGATTGCATGGTTGTGTGTGTGTGTGTGTGTGTGTGTGTGTGTGTGTGTGTGTGTGTGTGTGTGTGTGTGTGTGTGTGTGTGTGTGTGTGTTTGTGGTGAAAGGAATTAAATCTCAAATCTTCAATCTTAAATCAAGTCACCGAAACTGACGTGGATTACGGGATTTTAACATGCACAGAATATTTTTTGCATGGATATAGGGGGACACACACACACACATACACACACACACACACACACACACACACACACACACACACACACACACACACACACAACACACACCACACACTGTCCCCCCCACCCCACAGACACATACACACATACATCTTCCCCCACCCCTCACACACAGCAACACTCCCCCACACCCCCTCCACCACCACCCCTCCACCCCCCTCCCCCACCCACCCACCACACAAACTGCCACTAGATTTGACCAACACCCCCCACTCCCACCCCATCGCCCCGATCCTTTCCCCGCACCCCCCCCCCCCCACCTCCCCACCCCCCTAACCAAACAACCCAACTTAGAATCAGTGGCAATGATTACAGGCTATCGATCACAATCTTCTCCACAAGAGAAAAAAGACTGAAAGACAAGAAAGAAAGAAAGAAAGAAAGACAGACTGAAAGAAAGAAAGAAAGAAAGAAAGAAAGAAAGAAAGACTGAAAGACAAGAAAGAAAGAAAGAAAGAAAGACAAGAAAGAAAGAAAGAAACCTGAACGTGGCTTGTCTCTTTCAACACCCTCCCTCCCCCCTCCCCCCAACCTTTTTTTTTTTTTACAGCTAGGATTGATTCAGTAAATAATGAATCCTCCTACCCTCTCGTCTCCCAATCACACCCGCTAACAAGTTACTAGGCTATAGTCGTCTGCAAAGGCTGGTAGCCCCAGCAAGAAGAAGACTGACATCTCATCTCTGTTTGAAGGGAAAATTACCGTCTCCATTGGAGCGATGGCCGTCAGAGGCATTTTGTGATCGATGCTTGATGGTGTGGGTGATTTTCTAGGGGCTGTGAGGAACGAGATTGTACGGCTAGTGTTCTGATGGCGTTGTGAGCCTGAGTGTGTTGGTGATTTTTCGGGGGGCTTGTGTTGTGTTGGGGATTTTCGGTTTTGTGTATTGGTGATTTGGGGGGCTCTGTGTTTGTTGGTGAATTTGGGGCTTGTGTGTTTGATGATTTTGAGGGCTTGTGTGTTGGTGATTTTGGGTGCTTGTGTTTGTTGGTGATTTTTTGGCTTATGTGTTGGTGATTTTGAGGATTGTGCCTTGGTGAGTTTAGGCTTGTGTCTTGGTGAGTTTAGGCTTGTGTCTTGGTCATTTTGGGCTTGTGTCTTGATGATTTGGGGGTTGTGTGTTGGTTATTTTGGGCTTGTGTGTTGGTGATTTTGGGTGCTTGTGTTTTTGGTGATTTTGGGGCTTGTGTCTTGGTGAGTTTAGGCTCGTGTCTTGGTCGTTTTGGGCTTGTGTCTTGATGATTTGGGGGTTTGTGTGTTGGTGATTTTCGGCTTGGTGATTTGGGGCTTGTTTGTTGATTTGGTGGGCTTGTGTATTGGTGATTTTGGACTTGTGCATTGGTGATTTTTGGATTGCGTCTTGGTGATATTTTGGCTTGTTTTGGCGATTTTCAGCTTGTGTACTGGTGATTTTGGCTTGTGTATTGGTGATTTTGGCTTGCGTATTGGTGAATTTTGGCTTGAGTATTGGTGAATTTTGGGCTTGTGTGTTGGTGAAATTTAGCTTCTGTGTTGGTGATTGTGTGCTGTGATTTTTGGCTTGTGTGTTGAGGATTTGGGCTTGTGTGTTGGTGATTTTTTGCTTGTGCGTTGGAGATTTTGGTTGTGTCTTGGTGATTCTTTGCTTGTGTTTTGGTGATTTTTTTAATGCGTCTTGGTGATTTTTGGCTTGTATATTGGTGATTTTTGGCTTGAGTGTTGGTGATTTTGGGCTTGTGTGTTGGTGCTTTCTAGCTTGTGTTTTGATGAGATTGGTTTGCGTGTTAGCAATTTTGGGCTTGTGTGTTGGTAATTTTGGCATGTGTCTTGGTGAATTTTGGCTAGTGTGTTGGTGATTTTGGGCTTGTGTCTTGGTGATTTCGTGATAGTGATTGATCCGTTTTGTTGTCACTAGGGGTTCGTTTTCTCGGTTGATAGGTTTTTATTACAGGTTTAAGATGTCCTGTAATGAACAAAATGATTTGTGGACCCAAAAAATTCGAATCTCGGCTTTGGCATCTGATGAATGAAAGGATGGGTATTGTTAGGATGGGGACGGGATAGCTCAGTGGTCGGAGCACTCGCTTTTCCCCAGCCAAGTTAAGCAGCGTCGAGCGTGGTTACCAGTTGGATGGGTGACCGTTTGCGCGCCTTGGCTTCAGTACAGTTCCCCCAGTTCACCCAGCTGTAAATGGGTACCTGCCCTCTTTTAGGGTCAGGGAAGGTAAAGCAGCGAGGGAGAGGAGATTGGCGCCGCCCTCAATATGCTAGAGAAGTGAGGTCTGTGACGCCTCGCTCCCCTACGACCTTATAGGTTATGGGACTCTTTTACTTTACTTTTTTATTGTTAGGATATCCCAGGTCAACTTCAAGTGCAGACCTGCCAGTGCCTTAATTCCCTTCATGTACATATATACACACGCAGAAGATCAAATTTGCACGCTGAAGATCCTGTCATTCATGTCGGTGGGTTACGGAAACACGAACATACCCAGCATACCTCCCTGAATCCGTAATGCGGCTACCTCTATGGTGGGCAAAAAAACACCCGGTTGCATACGCAAAATCTTACCATTGGTGAACTTCAAACTTCGAAGCTTTACCCGAGGAATGAGATAAAAAACAACAACAACCCAACAACAAACAAACACAAAACAACAAAACGGTATTCGATCGAAGTGGTAGTTGCGTGGCACTGGCAGTTTGAAAAGATCGATTTGTTGAGCATAGTATTGATTCCATTCTGAAACCGTATTGAGCAAGTTAGGGTTGAACCTTTTTAGCTTTGTCGTCTTAATTATCAACCATTGATTTTTTTGGGGTTCTTTCTTTATGAAGAAGGTGGAGAGAGAGAGAGAGAGGAGAGAGAGAGAGAGAGAGAGAGAGAGAGAGAGAGAGAGAGAGAGAGAGAGAGAGAGAGGAAGAGAGAGAACTCGGAAGTCGAAATGTTTATTGAGAGTAAATGGATAAGCACAGGGCTTCTTTACACCATGCTCTCACACACAAAGAAAAGAGAAAAAAGAGAAAAAAAGAATAAAAGACGAGAAAAAAGTCAAGAAAAACCACACACACACACACACACACACACTCTCTCTCTCTCTCTCCCTCCCTCCCTCTCTCTCTCTCTCTCTCTCTCTCTCTCTCTCTCTCTCTAAACAAGACAGAAGAACCGAAACCAAACCCAACAGCAACAAACAGACAAACAGAGAGATAGAGAGAGAGAGGGGGCGGGAGGCGAGAGAGAGGGGGGAGGAGGGAGGGAGAGAGCCTGAGAAAGAGAGAGAGGGGAAGAAAGAGAGGGGGAGGAGGGAGGGAGAGAGAGAGACTGAGAAAGAGAGATGGAGGGAGGGAGGGAGGGAGGGAGGGAGGGAGAGAGAGAGACTGAGAGAGAGACAGAGAGAGACTCAGAGAGAGAGAGAGAGAGAGAGAGAGGGGGGGGGGGGGAAGAGAGAGAGAGGGAGGGAGAAGGAGGGAGGGAGAGAGACTGAGAAAGAGAGAGAGAGGGAGGGAGGGAGGGAGAGAGAGAGGACTGAGAAAGAGAGATGGAGGGAGGGAGGGAGGGAGAGAGACTGAGAAAGAGAGAGAGGGAGGGAGGGAGAGAGAGACTGAGAGAGAGACAGAGAGAGACTGAGAGAGAGAGAGAGATGGAGGGAGGGAGGGAGGGAGAGAGAGAGACTGAGAGAGAGTGGTAAAGGAGAGAGGGTTCCTTCACCTTCACAGCAGACTGTTTTTCTCTCACCCTGGTCTTTATTGATTGTCCTCAGCTGATAGCAGACCTAGAACTTTAGCTTGGCCAATGGAATCAGTTACTGACTGCGGTTTGGACATGCTACGTATTTTTTAAAATTCTTTTTTTAATAGAATGATACATAATAATAATATATGGAATTTGTTTAGCGCTATATCTTGCAAAGACAAACCAGAACGCCTAATGGAATAAGCACTAATGTTCTTTTTTCTTTTTACATTCAGTCCCTGTGTGTATGTTGGTTTTCTAAAGTCTGTTGTCTGTCCCCACCGGCACACACAAGCTTACTCTTAGGACATGTGGAGCAGGATTAACGTGTGTGTGTGTGTGTGTGTGTGTGTGTGTGTGTGTGTGTGTGTGTGTGTGTGTGTGTGTGTGTGCGCGTGTGTGAGCGCGTGTGTGTGTGCGCGGACACGTGCGTACTTGTCTATGTATGAATTGAGTCAAAAACATTTTTTTTAAATGGTGCTGTATTTTATCCTAACATATCCACTAGTGTGACGGCCACATTCAACAGCTTGAGCAGTTTCACCAGAGATGCCTACGAAAGATCCTCGGAAAAAAGTGGCAAGACAGGGTCTGCAACCTCCAGGTCCTAGAGATTTATTTTTATTTATTTATTTATTTATTTTTTACCACTTTAAGTCACGTGATTTCTCTGCGTGAAATTCGGGCTGCTCTCCCCGGGGAGAGGGCGTCGCCACAAGAGCAGTGCCACCCTTTTTTTTTTGGTCTGCAACTGTATTTACTTCCCTATCAGAGTGGCTTTTTTTCTAAGAATTTTGCCAGGGACAACTCTCTTGTTGCCGTGGGTTCTTTTACGTGCGCTGAAAATTTTGTGTAACACACGGAACCTCGGTTTATGTCTCATCCGAAAGACTAGCGCCCAAACCACCACTCATGGTCTAATGGATGGGGAAAAATTTCGGGTCCAAACGGGATACAAACCACGCACACACCCGACCCGGATTTTTCGCATTCAAGCAGGCGCGTTACCTCTAGACCACCGAGCAGCCTTCCCAGCATCGAAAGCCTACTGATCAAGTACCAGCTACTCTGGACAGGACACGTTGTCCGAATGACAGACAGCAGGATCCAAAGCATGCTATTGTATGGCCAGCTGAAGGAAGGCCTCCGAAAACTTGGAAGACCCTACAAGCGCTTCAAGGACACCTTGAAGACAAACCTTAAAGCCTGTGACATAGACATCGCTACCTGGGAAACTGATGCCCTTGATCGTTCTCGCTGGAGGATGCTGTGCTCCAGTGGCATAAAGACGTTTGAAAACGAGAGAACGCTGGCCATTAAGGAGAAGCGTGAGCGAAGGAAGCAGGGCTCAACTTCTGGAGACGTTTTCCCTTGCAACACCTGTGGGAAGTGCTGTGCATCCAGAATCGGCCTCTTCTCCCATATGAGGATACATTCTGACAGATAAGCCTGCCTGCCTACTCATCCGTCGATCCGACCGGAGACTCCATCATCATCCACTAGTGTACACATCTACACTTTGTGTATTCCTAGGGTTTAGAATTAAAAAATAGCCAACCCGAACGGAGGAAGAGAGGAGAGAGAGAGAGAGAGAGAGAGAGAGAGAGAGAGAGAGAGAGAGAGAGAGAGAGAGAGAGAGAGAGAGAGAGAGAGGAGAGAGAGAGAAACAGACAGAGATAGACAGACAGTCAGACTAACAGAACCAGAGACAGATGGGCGCCACGCTCAAGATGCTGGGAAAACTCACAGAAACTAAGGTCTCTGACACCTCACACTTCCCAAAACCAATACTGCACACAGCTTAGGCCTATAGGATACCCTCCCCCCCCCCCCCCCCACACACACACATCACGCACTTTTTTCCCCTCCTCTCTCACTGTGGGACGTGGCGCTGTTGGTGGCGACCGTTACAGCCGATAATTACCAGTGGTGTGCCCTTGTTGGCTTAACCCCCTAAGGCGAAATGAAAGCTTCCGTCATAACACAAGGCGCCTGAGTTCGACTATTATTGCGTTCCTGTATTATGGGGATGTTTTTTTTTCTCATGGGGCTTTTGACCCTGAGTTCAGACACCTGACTGTGGGATTATCGAAAGATCGCACAGGCAGAGAGATAGAATGAATGAATGAATCTTTCTAATCATTATTTTTCAAGGGTAACATAATAAGCATGCGAATACTTTTTTTTTATCCGGCCCTTGCCCTGATTAGAGACTATCAACAAAACAAAGGTAAAAATCTTACTGGAATGACCTCTCTACCTCTCTCTCTTCGCCAAAAGCCTTCTTTTGATGCTTTTAAATCCGGCCTCAAGACACATTTATTTCAAACCTAAGATTCTCTCCTCTTGTTTCATCTCATTTCTGTCCCTGCCCTCAACAACCAAACCCCCCATCACCCTGCCGGAGTGTACAACATTTGTGTGTGTGTGTGTGTGTGTGTGTGTGTGCGCGCGTGTTTGTGCGCGCAAGTGTGTGTATAATTATACGTGTTTATGTGTGTAATCATCTGTATCACATAGAGAGAAACAGAGAGACAGACACAGACAAACACACACATACACAGATACACGCACGCACGCACGTACGCACTCACACACACGGGCATACAAGACGGAGGCAGACGTAGATACAGATGAACATACACATAAACACATATAATTATACACACACTTGCTCGCACAAACAAACACAAATACACGAACGTACGCGCCTGCACGCACAGGCAAACAGACACACACACACTCACTCACACAAACACTAACACACACAGGCAAATACAAACACACACAGACACCAGCGCGTGTGTGTGCACACGCGAGCGTGTGTGCATGCATCTGTTTATCTGTGTGTGTGTGTGTGTGTGTGTGTATGTGTTTGCTCGTGCGTGTGCTGTGTGCGTGTGTGTTTGTGAGTGTGTGTGTGTGTGTGTGTGTGTGTGTGCGCGCGATCACACTATGATAAAAAAACAAAAACCGCCACGTAACGAAGTTCAGAAGGTGTATGTACAATCAGGGTCAGTGCCTAATTGCCGGGCTGTCGCCATTCGATCACAGATGTAAGGCAGGGGAGAGACAGCCTACAAATTAATAATGCTCCACACACACACAGAGAGAGAGAGAGAGAGGAGAGAGAGAGAGAGAGAGAGAGAGAGGAGAGAGAGAGAGAGAGAGAGAGAGAGAGAGAGAGAGAGAGAGAGAGAGAGAGAGAGAGAGAACTTGAACTTGAACTCGAACTCGAAAGATTTACATGCCATTGGCCCATACATGAAGAGAGAGAGAGAGAGAGAGAGAGAGAGAGACACACACACACACACACATACAGTCAGTCAGTCAGTCAGAGGCAGAGAAGGTGAGCCAGTGACAAATTCTATACTGCCGTAACATATGACAGAGAAGCACTAACGTATTATATAAACACCAAATCCCCGATGACCCTTTTAAATACTGATAATTATTATTATACTATAACCACACTTCTCATGGGGTAAAAAGGTAAAGGTGTCCCATAGCCTTTATGGTCGTAGAGGAGCGAGGCATCAAAGACCTCAACTTCTCAAGGAGCCAGCATATTATTGAGGGCGGCGCCCATCTCCTCTCCCTCGCTGCTTTACCTTCCCTGACCCTAAAGAGGGCAGGTACCCATTTACAGCTGGGTGAACTGGGGGAACTGTACTGAAGCCAAGGCGCGTAAACGGTCACTCATCCAAGTGGTGACCACGCTCGATGCTGCTTAACCTTGGCTGGGGGAAAGCGAGCGCTCTGACCACTGAGCTACCCCGACCCCCACCCCCTTCCCCCACCTCATGGGGTGGGGATGGGAAAAAAAAGCTATAGCTTGATACTTTTCCTACGTTCTGTTGCTGTTTGGTTAATATGTTTCATGTGTAATGAATAAATCATGTTAAAACCAACGAACAACAATCACAAAACAAACAACAATAAAGGGGGAATAACAAAAAGAAATGGAATAATTCAGACAGGCAGAGAGAAAAACACAGAAAGTAGAGTGTGTGTGTATGTGTGTGTATGTGTGTGTGTAAGTGTGTGTTTAAGTGTGTGTGTTTGAGTGTGTGTGTTATTATTATTTTTTTGAGAATAATGGAATAAGCACTCATGTGCTTGTTTCATGTGTGTGTATGTGTGTTTGTGTAGTGTGTGTGTGTCCATATCAGTGAATGCATGCGTGCATGCATGCATGAGTATGAGTGTGTCTGTGTCAGTGTGTGCATCTGTCTGTCTCTGTTTTACTATTATCTTGTGTGTGCCTGTGCATAATTTTTTACTTATGTGCTTGTGTGTGTGTGTGTGTTCGCGCGTGCATGCGTGTGTGGTGCGTGCGTGTGTGCGCGCATGTATGTGTCTGTGTGTGCAAGCGTATATATGTATCTGCATGTTTGTGCGCAAGTGAGCACGCGCTTGTAGCCACGCCTGTGTATTCATGAATGAATATGTGCATTTAGAAACTGTATGTCAACAAACAGAGTATGAGACAGGGGAAGTCCTTAAAGCCACACACCTCAAAGAAAAAGAAACAAAAATTCCCCCCTTTCTGTGTTGTAAAAAACTGGGGCGACATTTCTGTCACTCCTGTACTGTCCCTATTATTGAGGCGACGGGATAGCTCAGTGGTCAGAGCACTCACTTTCCCCCCAGCCAAGGTTAAGCAGCATCGAGCGTGGTTACTAACTGGACGGGTGACCGTTTGCGCGCCTTGGCTTCAGTACAGTTCGCGCCTTGGCTTCAGTACAGTTCCCCCCATTTCACCCAGCTGTAAATGGGTACCTGCCCCTTTTTAGGGTCAGGGAAGGTAAAGCAGCGAAGGAGAGGAGATGGGCACCGCCCTCAATATGCTGGCCCCTAGAGGTCTCTGATACCTCGCTTCCCTACGACCACATAGGTTATAGGAACACCTTTTACTGTCCCAAAGTTTGTTATGATTAGTGGGGCTGGAACGCACAGATAGACGAGACAATGCCAGCTAGGCCTGTTGATTTCTTCACTTGTGAAGGACTGCTGTTGAGGCCCAGTATATATGATATATAGATAAGACCTGTCAAGTAGCTGTGGGTGTGTGTTTGACTGTCGTACAGGGGGGTATCGAAGACAGTATCTATCTGTAAAGCATGCGGCTAGACAGGTGTAGAGTAAGTTACTGGGGTGTTTCTTTGGCGCTCGTGCGCGCGCGCGTGTGTGTGTGTGTGTGTGTGTGTGTGTGGGTGTGGGTGTGCGGGGGTAGATATGAGTAAGTGTGTGTGTGTGTGTGTTGTGTTGTGTTGTGTTGTGTGTGCGCGCACACACACACACACACTCACACACAATGCACTTAAAACAAACGCTCAAATATTTGTGTGAATAGGCACACACACACACACACACACACACACACTCATGTACAGCCACATGCACACATATGCACACATACATGTGCATGTACACACAAACATGCACAGACATGCATGCATATGTACACATACACTCAGGTCAGCCACCATGGTAGCTTCACAATCATCATCTCCATCGTCAGTTTCATAATCATCATCGCCAAAACCATTCTTCTTCTTCTGATTATCATCATCATCATCATCATCATCATCATCATCATCATCATCATTATTATCATAATAATTATTATTATCATTATTATCATCGCTATCATCATTATTATTATCATTATTGATGTTGTTGTCGTCGTCGTCATCAACATTATCATCATCATCATCGTAGTCGTCGTCATCATCATCATCTTCTTCATCCTTCTTCATCCTTCTCATCATCATCATCATCATCATCATCATCATCATCATCATCATCATCATCATCATCATCATCTTCATCCTTCTCCTCCTCCTCCTCCTCAACATCATCATCATCACTATCATACCTTTTTACTAAAGCTATAGCATTGACTATTACCATAATCAATACCATTGCTACTACTGTCATACCAGTATTGAATCGGCATTATTACCAATAGTATTAGTGCTCTCATTATTACTTAGCATTATCGTCATGGTTGTCAAAACCTTCTAGTCTTCTTAACGTGAACGTCCCGCAAACCTGCCCTCTGAAATCAGTCATACGTTTTCGACAATCACTCAATCAATCACTCAATCAATCAACCAATCAATCAAACAACACCAGCTTTACATCCCACTGCATAGCTTAACCAGGCATGTCCAAAACCCATAGTTGAATAAGAGAGAGACAGAGAGGGAGGGAGTGAGAGAGAGAGGGAAAGAGAGAGAGAGGGAGAGAAGAGAGAGGGAGGGAGGGAGGGAGGGAGGAGGGAGGGAGAGAGGAGGGAGAGAGGGAGAGAGAGGAGAAGAGGAGAGGGAGCGAGGAGAGAGGAGAGGAGAAAGGGAGAGAGAGAGGGGGAGAGGAAGGGAGAGAAGGAGAGAGAGAAGAGAGAGAGAGGGTGAGGAGGGGGAGGGAGGAGAGGGAGAGAAGGAAAGGGAGAGGAGAGAAGGAGAGGGAGAGAGGGAGGAGAGAGGGAGGAAGGAGAGAGGAGAGGAGGGAGAGAGAGAGGAGGAGGAGAGAGGAGGAGGAGAGGAGAGAGAGGAGGAGAGAGGGAGAGAGAGAGGGGAGGGAGGAGAGAGGAGAGAGAGAGAGGAGAGAGAGAGGGAGAGAGAGAGAGGAGAGAAAGGGAGAGAGAGAGGGGGGGGAGGAGGAGGAGAGAGAGGAGAGGGAGAGAGAGGAGAGAGAGAGAGAGGAGAGAAAGGAGGAGAGAGAAAGGGAGAGAGAGAGGGGGGGAGAGAAGGGAGAGAGAAGAGAGGGAGAGAGAGAGTGAGAGGAGAGAGAGAGGAGAGAGGGAGAGAGAGGAGAGAGAGAGAGAGGGGAAGAGAGAGAGGAGAGAGAGAGGAGAGAGAGGAAAGGAGAGAGAGAGAGGGAGAGGAGAGAGGGGAGAGAGGAGAGAAAGGGAGAGAGAGAGGTAGAGAAGGAGAGGGGGAGAGAGAAGAGGAGAGAGAGAGAGAGAGGAGAGAAGAGAGAGCGACAAGAGAGAGAGAGAGAGGAGAGAGAGAGAGAAAGGGAGAGAGAGAAGGTAGAGAAGGAGGGGGAGAGAAAGAGGAGAGAGAGAGAGAGGGAGAGTGAGAGAGCGAAGGGAGAGAGAGAGAGGGGTGGGAGGGAGAGAGAGAGGGAGAGAGAGAGGGGAGAGAGAGAGAGGGAAATAGGAGAGAGGCAGAGGACAGAGAGAGAGAGAGAGGAGAGACAGACAGACAGACAGAGAGAAAGAGAGAGAGAGAGAGAGAGAGAGAGAGAGAGACAGAGAGACAGACAGACAGACAGAGGGAAAGAAACAAAGAGAGAAAGAGAGAGAGCGACAGACAGAGAGAAAGAGAGAGAGAGAGAGAGAGAGGCAGACAGACAGTGACAAAGACAGACAGACAGAGAAAGAGAGTGAGAAAGAGAGAAAGAGAGAGACAGACAGACAGACAGAGAGAAAGAAAGAAAGAGAGAGAGCGACAGACAGAGAGAGAGAAAGGCGGTCAACACTCCATTCACTTCACACCATACTCTGAATAAGTTCGGTACCAATATTGGACAGAGAAAGAGAATGTGACCACACACACACACACACACACACACACACACACACACACACACAACACAGCACACACACACAACACACACACAGACACACACACACACACACACACAACACAGCACACACACACACACTCTCAAACACACACACAAACACACACACACACGCACACACCACACAGAAACACACGCACGCACACACACAACCAGTATGTATAAATCTGTTGCTGACAACTGTCACGCTACAGTGACTCCTGTCTTTGTGTGAAAAAGTCGTTTTGTTCCTTCAACCGTGACAAGTCACACCTTTAGTTCTGTCAGACCTCCTGTTGGTCTGATAGCCTTTCTTCTTTTTCTTCTTCTTCTTCTTCTTCTTCTTCTTCTTCTTCTTCTTCTTCTTTTTCTTCTTCTTCTTCGCAATTCTTCTTCTTCTTCTTCTTCTTCTTCGCAATTCTTCTTCTTCTTCTGGTTCTCGTTGTTGTTAATGTTGTTGTTGTTCTTCTTCTTCTTCTTCTTCTTCTTCTTCTTCTTCTTCTTGTTCTTGTTGTTGTTGTTCTTGTTGTTGTTGTTGTTCTTCTTCTTCTTCTTCTTCTTCTTCTCTTCTTCGCAATTCTTCTTCTTCTTCTTCTTCTTCTTCTTCTTTCTTCTTCTTCGCAATTCTTCGCAATTCTTCGCAATTCTTCTTCTTCTTCTTCTTCTTCTTCTTCTTCTTCTTCTTCTTCGCAATTCTCTTCTTCTTCTTCTTCTTCTTTTTCTTCTTTTTCTTCTTCGAAACTCTTCTTCTTCACAATTCTTCTTCTTCTTCGCATTTTTCTTCTTCTTCTGTTCTTCTTCTTCTTTTCTTCTTCTTCTTCTTCTTCTTTTTCTTCTTCTTCTTCTTCTTCACAATTCTTCTTCTTCTTCTTCACAATTCTTCTTCTTCTTCTTCTTCTTCTTCTTCTTCTTCTTCGTCGTCGTCGTCGAACGCTCAGACAGCAACTCCTGAGGCCCTGACATATGCTGCCGTGCGTTGAAGGCCCTCCCTCCAGGGGTCCGAAGAGTTTGTCCCTCATCGGCAGGTCAGTAGGCCAGATATCGGCCAGTCCTCAGGTTTGGGTGTGCTGGACAGACAGGTCTGGAGGAAGTGTTCTTCCACTGTCATGGGAGAAGTGCCACAGGGGCACGCCTCAGAATCACTACTGTGAAACTTGGTAAACATGTTGTCTGTCATATGAGCGAAAATACGTTGCGCTGCCTTTAAGCGCCTGACAAGTCAGACCCAGCAGTATCCGTTTTCGGAATGGAAGAGATATATCGTCTTTCTGGAAAATTTAAAAGGCAGGAGAATGGATCTGGAATGAAGAAAATAGACAAGAAGGAGGTGATAGGTACAGAAAAAAAGGAACAAGGCAAAAACGAAGAAGAGAGGGATAGAAAAGAGAAAAATTGTAACACAGGATTTCTAGAAGGTGGAAATGATTTTTAAAATTTCATTTTATTCTTTTATATCGAGGATAATGGAATACGCACATATGTGCTTTTGTACATCTAGTCCCCCGCTTTGTAAATTTTTGCCATCTGTTCCCACCGGCACACAATGGCCTGCTCTTACGAAAAGCGGAACAGGATTTAACGTGTGCGCAAGATGTTCTACCTGCGTTCGCACACGGGACCTCGGTTTATAATTTCATCCGAGGGACTTGGGGAGAGTGGAGTTTGCACTGATGTTAACTCCAGGAGAAAATATCTCCTTGAACGGGAATCGAAGCCGGGTCGTCAGATTGCGAACGCAATGTTCTAACCACTAGGCTATGCCGTCCCCTTTTTATACCGACATATCAGTTATACCGATATATTTATACCGACAGACCCCCCACCCCTCCACTCCTACCCCCCAACCCCCGGCCACCCACACCTGGTATCCCCTAAGGTACGTTGGACACCAACTAAGCTACTAACTCTCTCACTCTATTTCCCACCTCTCTTAAATATAATTACACTCTGTTTCCTTATGAACAAAGAAACGGGGACGGGATAGCTCAGTGGTCAGAGCACTCCCTTTCCCCCAGCCAAGGTTAAACAGCATCGAGTGTGGTTACCACTTGGATGGGTGACAATTTTGCGCGCCTCGGTTTTAGCACAGTTCCCTAGCTCACCCAGCTGTAAATGGGTACCTGCCCTCTTTTAGGGTCAGGGAAGGTAAAGCAGCGAGAGAGAGGAGATGGGCGCTGCCCTCAATATGCTGGCCCCTAGAGAAGTGAGGTCTCTGACGCCTCGCTCCTCTACGACCTTATAGGTTATGGGACACCTTTACCTTTACTTTACGTATGAATAGCCACTGCAGCTGTTTCCCTAACTCACACATCATTTTATTGACTGTGGAGGGGTGGACCTGATCTGATATTGGCACCAAACTGTTCGTTACAAGCTAGTTCCTATCAACTTGAGCCGTCGTAAAAATGTCACCCTTTTACTGCTTTCTGTCTCTGTCTGTCTGTCTCTCTGTCTCTGTCTCTCTGACTGTCTGTCTGTCAGTCTGTCTGTCTCTCTGTCTCTGTCTCTCTGACTGTCTGTCTGTCTGTCTCTCTCCCCTCTCTCTTTCTCTCTGTCTGTCTGTCTCTGCCCTTTCTCTCTATGTCTCTGTCTGCCCGTCTCTCTGTCTATCTGTCTGTCTGCCCGTCTCTCTGTCTATCTGTCTGTCTGCCTGTCTCTCTCCCCTCTCTCTCTTCTCTCTGCATGTCTGTCTCTATCTCTCTGTCTGTTTGTCTGTCTGTCTCTCTCCCCTCTCTCTTCTTTCTGTCTGTCTCTGTCGCTCTTTCTGTCTGTCTGTCTCTCCCCTCTCTCTCTTCTCTCTGTCTGTCTCTCTCCCTCCCTCTCTCTCTCTCTCTCTCTCTCTCTCTCTCTCTCTCTCTCTCTCTCTCTGTGTCACTGCAGATGGAAAAACAACACGAACAGTCTTAGGTTCACTTCCACCCCAACACTCACACACTCACTCTCTCTCTCTCTCTCTGTCTGTCTGTCTCTCTCTCTCTATTTATATATCCATATGGGAGGGGACTGGATGTAAAAAAGCACATGGGTGCTTATTCATTATCCTCGAAATAAAATAAGTTGTCATTGTCTGTCTTCCCGTCTTTCTCTCTGTCTCTCTTTGTCTCTGTCTATCTCTGTTTCTCTCTTCTCTTTCTCTCTGTCTCTCGCTCATTTTCTCTCACTCTGTCTCTCACTCACTCTGTCTCTCACTCTTTCTCTCTCACTCTGTCTCTCACTTTTTCTCTCTCACTCTCTGTCTCTCACACTCTCACTCTCTCTCTCTCTCTTTCTCTCTCACTCTGTCTCTGTCTCTGTCTCTCTCTCTCGCTCCTCCTTTTCTAGAGAGGAACCATTAAGGGGCGAGCACTCCAGACTGCAAGGCGAGAAAGGTCAGACAGATATGGATTTTGGAGGTACCTGCAAGTTTTATGGGATCATAAATCGTTGACGATTTCGGGTGGATGTATAGAGATATGTTGGCTCTATTGACCTTGAAGATTATATTTCTCGCTGAAGTGTAGACTTGGCTGTGTGTGTGTGTGTGTGAGTGTGTGTGTGTGTAAGCTTGTATGTGTATGTGTGTTTGTTTTTTTGTTTGTGTGTATGTCTGTTTATTGCTCTGTCTCTGTCCCTGTCTCAGTCTCTGTCTGTCTGTCTCTCTACCCCCCCCCACTCTCTTCTCTCTCACTGTGTATGTGTCTGTCTCTGTATATGTCTGTGTCTCTGTTTCTCTGTCTCTCTCTCTCTGTTTCTCTGTATTTCTTTTTTAGGAGGGCCTGGTGTAAAAAAAGCCTCTGGTTTATCCAGTTCCCATCAAAAAAAAAAGGTTCAAGTTCTAGTTCTTTGTCTCAATCTGTCTCTCTGTCTCTCTGTCTCTGTCTGTCTGTCTGTCTCTCCTCCTTTACTAGAGAGGAACCATTAAGGGGCGAGCACTCCAGACCGAAAGGTGAGAAATGTCAGACAGATATGGCTTGTTTTAGGTACCTACTTACAAGTTTTATGGGATCACAAATCGTTGACGATTTTGGGTTAATGTATAGAGATATGCTGGGTCTGTTGACCTTGAAAGTTATATTTCTGGTTGAAGTGTAGTTGCTCATAGTGCGTGTGTGTGCTTGTCTGTCTGTCTGTCTGTTGCTCTGTCTGTCTCTGTCTCTGTCTTTGTGTCTAGTTCTGTTGTCTCTGTCTCTGTCTCTGTTTTGTGTCTGGTTCTGTTTGTCTGTGTACCTGTCTCTGTGTGTGTCTGTGTGTCAGTTAGTAAGTCTGTCAGTCAATCAGTTAGTCAGTCTGTCTGTCTGTCTGCCTCTCTTTCTCTATCTATCTTCAGTCAGATTTTTTCTCTCTCTAGCCTTTTAAATTTTGGATTTTGTCTTTGTGTTCTTGTCTTCTTAGTGGAATGCAAAGGTGTATGCTTTTAATAACTTCTTTACATTTCGGATGGTTTTGAATTTTTTTCTTAGAAATTGTTTCATTTTCCGGGGCTATTGTTTTGTTTGTTTGTTGTTTGTATTAATTTGCTCAGATAGTTGGCTGGAAAAGAAATGTGCTTGCTTATGCCATAACCCTCTTTAAATGGATTCAATTCAATTAATTTAAATCAAGTCAATACAGTTCACCTCTCTCTCTCTCTCCCTCTCACTCTCTCTCCCTCTCTCTCTCTCTCCCTCCCTCTCTCTCACTCTGCATCCCTCCCTCCTTCCTTCTACCCCTTCTCTCAGTATATCTGTCTCTACCTCTCTGTGTCTTTATGTACAATTGTCTCTCCACAGAAAAGAAAATCAAACCCAACACTCACGACAACACACAGCCCTCTTTCGTCTCCTTCTTATCTCACAATCCTCCTCCACCCCCACAACCCCGCCACTCCCAATCTCACTCTCAATACCCTACCCCCCTACACACACCCACACATCTCCCTTCCTCTTATCAACCCCTACCCCAACCTATCAACCCCTACCCCAACCCCTTATCCCTTATAAGTCTCGTTCCATCAGAACCTCATCGTATCTGCGGAACAAGCTGTCAGTCAGGACCAAAGGGGCAACAAAACATTGGAGATAAAGAGAGCAGAGGTAGTTGATTTTATTCTTTTATATCGACGATAATGGAATAAGCACTTATGTGTTGTTGTTGTTTTTTATATCCAGTCCCTCTGTGTATGTAGGGAGGGAGGAAGGTGGAGAGGAGGGGGTGTGGCTGGGAGAGGGTAGGAGTAAAAAAAAAAAAAAAAGGGGGAAAAAAAAGCCAAAACATAAGCCTCATTTTGATGGAGACGGTCACACTGATTGTTTTGCATACCGGCTTGTTCGTTGGCTAGCCCTCAAGACAGACAAGACAGACAGACATACAGATAGACAGACAGACAGATTGACAGACAGACAGATAGACAGACAGATAGATAGATAGGCAAACATACAGACGTATAGACAGACAGATATACAGATAGACAGACATACAGATAGACAGACATACAGACATATAGAAAACATAACGGATAGACAGACAGACAGATAGACAGACAGACAGATATATAGCAAACATATCAGACATGATAGACAGACAGATTGAAGACAGATAGACATACATACAGACATACATACAGACAGACAGACACACATAGACAGACAAGACAGATTGACAGATAGACAGACAGACAGATTGACAGATAGACAGACATTTGATTCGACAGACAGATAGACAGACTATAGACAGACAGACATACAGATAGACAGACATCAGATAGACAGACAGACAGACAGACATACGAAGACAGACAGACTAGGCACATACATACATAGGTACATACATGCATACATACATACATACATACATACATACATACATACATACATTCATACATGCATACATACATACAGACAGACAGACAGACATACATGCATACATACATACATAATACAGGCAGAAAGACTAGACAGACACACACATACACACACATACACACATAAACACAAACACATGTATACACATGCACGCACACAAACACTCACCAACACACAACACACTCACACATGCCATATTTCACACACACACACACATTTTGTCTGTCTGCCTGCCTGTGCTGTGTTTGTCTGTCTCCCCATCTCTCTTCTCTCTCTTTCTACCTCCCTCCTCCATCCCTCCTCTCACTGTCTTTCTCTCTGTCTTTGTGTGTCTATGTGTCTGTGCGTCTGTCTGCCTGTCTCTCTGCCTGCCTCTGCCTTTGCCTCTGTGTCTCTGTCTGTCTGTCTCTCTCACTCACTCACTCACTCACACACACTTCCCCAGTACCATAACAATAGCCTTCATGCCTCTTTGAGCTGTCATTAAACATTAACCCCAGGTTGTTCATTAAGCGTGGGACTGGCATCATTAAGACCAATTATGTGGGTGGTGGTGGCGGTAGCGGTGGTGGTGGTGGTGGTGGTGGTGGTGCTGGTGGTAGTGGTGGTGGCGGTGGCAGTGGTGGTAGTGGTCGCGATGGTGTATGTGGCGATGGTTGTGGTTGTGATGGTAGTGACTGCATTAAACAGGAATTACTGAACGGCTTGGTTAGGTTTTGGGGACGGGATAGCTCAGTGGTCGGAGCACTCGCTTTCCCCCAGCCAAGTTAAGCAGCGTCGAGTGTGGTTCCCACTTGGATGGGTGACCGTTAGCGCGCCTTGGCTTCAGTACAGTTCCCCCAGTTCCCCCAGCTGTAAATGGGTACCTGCCCTCTTTAGGGTCAGGGAAGGTAAAGCAGCGAGGGAGAGGAGATGGGCGCGCCCTCACTATGCTGGCCCTAGAGAAGTGAGGTCTCTGACGCCTCGCTCCCTACGACCTTATAGGTTATGGGGACTCCTTTACCTTTACCTTTTTTTGGTTAGGTTTTGTGTTTATTTTTCATTCCTCGGCTAGAGCTCCGAGGTTCACCACATGGTGAGAGTCTGCGTTTCTTTTTGCCTACCTTCAAGGCATCCACACTCCAACTTCAGGAATGAATTCTGGGGTACGTTCGTGATTCCGGAACCCACCCCAACGCTGACATGAATCACGAGATATTTTAACGTGGAGAGTTGATCTTCAGCACGTGTGTATAGGTTACACACGAAGAGAATAAAGGCACTGGCAGGTCTGAACTTGAAGTTGACCTGGAAGATTGTAAACATTCCCCAAATTACTAGACGTCAATGAGATTGGAACCCGGTACTTCATGGACCCTTGGGATTGAAGTGGAACGGTCTTAACCACTCGGCTATAGGATGTAATGCTTGGTTAGTTAATCTTGAACTGGCTTACGTAATCCGTAGGTTAGAGGTTTACAGCGTCAGCGAAGTGTTCATAGAGACTTAAGATTTATGCCACTTTCTGTCTTAATGTGTGTGTGTGTGTGTGTGTGTGAAGGGGGGGGGGGAGGGGGTGGTGAGGTTGGGTGGGGAGTGTAGTGTGTGTGTGTGTATGAAAATGTGTGTTTGTGTATACGTGTGTGTGTAGTGCGTGTGTGTGTGGAGTGCGTGTGTGTGTAGTGTGTGTGTGTGTGTGTGTGTGTGTGTGTGCGTGTAGTGTGTGTGTGTAGTGTGTGTAGTGCGTGTGTGTGCGTGTAGTGTGTGTGTGTGTCTAGAGTTCTTTCTCTCTACCTCTTTTATAGAGAGTCTTATCTCTGTGCATGTATTGTTATCGGTTTCTCTTTCCACCATGCCTAATTGTGTTTGTGTGTGTTTGCGTGTGTGTGTGTGTGCGCTCGCGTGCGCGCGTGCGAGCGTGTGTGTGTATGTGTGTGCCTGCGTGCGTGCGTGTGTACGTGCATGCGTGCGCACGTTCGTACGAGCGAGTGTTTAAAACAAATCATACCCCAAAGGTGCGGGTGTTAACATGGTGTCTTATGTCGCGTGTACATCATATACGAACAGCACAACGCCAATGAATAGTTCCTTGTCTTTTATGCTCCATCGATCCCTCCATCTATCTCTCTATCTATCTTAGTATCTATCTGTCTGTCTATCTATCTGTTTATCTATCTATCTATCTATCTTTCTATCTATCTATCTTTTTTCTATCCATCTATATCTCTATCTATCTTAGTATCTATCTATCTATCTTAGTATCAATCTCTCTGTCTATTTATCTTTCTATTTGCCTACCTATCTATTAATAGATTTATTTTCCTTTGTGCTCATAATCTTATTTTTGTCATCTATGTCAAATCGTACTGTACCATACTTTACCATACCATACCATACCGAATCATAGCATAGCATACCATACCAAATCATACCATACCATACCATACCAAATCATACCATACCAAATCATACCATACCATACCATACCATACCATACCATACCAAATCATGCCATACCATGCCATACCATACCAAATCATACCATACCATACCGTACCATACCGTACCATACCGTACCATACCATACCATACCTAATCATACCATACCATACCATACATACCAAATCATACCATACCATACCATACCACACATGCCAAATCATACCATACCATGCAATGCTATACCATACCATACCATACCATACATACCAAATCATACCATACCATACCATATCACACATACCAAATCATACCATACCATACCGTACAGTACCATACCATACCATACCATACCATACCTTACTATACCATACAATACCATACCATATCCCTACACCACACCACACCACACCAACACCACACCACACCGCACCACACCACACCACACCACACCAAACCTCAACACACCACACCACACCAAACCACACCGCACCGCACCAAACCTCAACATAACACACCACACCACACACACACACCACATCACACTATACCACACCATACCATACAACACAATGCGTACAATACAACTCACCACAATATGATATAAACCATTGCAATTGTTTGATTTTTCTTTTTCAGGTAACACAGACGGCTAACTGAAAACACCCACCTACCACCTACACCACCCACCCAGCCAACCACCCCACACCACTCAACCACCACCACCCCACACCACCCAACCACCACCAACCCGCGCCACACCACACCACACCTCACACCACAACACAACACAACGCGACACAGAACATTGCAATTGTTTGATTTTTGTTTCAGGTGAAGAACATTGAAAACCCCCCATCCACCACCCACCCCACCAAACACCACCAACCACCCGACCCACACAACACCACACCCACACCACACCACACCAAACCAAACCACACCACACAACACACCACACACCACATCACACCACACCAAACCAAACCAAACCACACCACACCACCAACCACCCAACACACACCACCCAACCACCACCAAACCACACCACACCACATCACACCACACTCACACCACACCACACCACAACCACACCACACCACATTACACCACACCGCAACAAACCACACCATACCACACACCACACACCACAACACAACACGAATTTATTGACAGATCAAAAAGATTTTAGATTATAAAAGTAAAGAAGGAAAACGGTTCTGCGATGGAGAGCTCTTCTTCTTCTTTCTCCGTGTGTTGAAGTGTAAAGGTCTGAAATTGTTGGGCTAATATGAAAAGTTGCTGCTCTTTCCTGTTGCTATTCCTATTGTCCCACTACCTCAGAGAGAGAGAGAGAGAGAGAGAGAGAGAGAGAGAGAGAGAGAGAGAGAGAGAGAGAGAGAGAGAGAGAGAGAGAGAGAGAGAGAGAGAGAGAGAGAGAGAGTGTGTGTGTGTGTGTGTGTGTGTGTGTTCATTTTTGTTACACTTTCTGTTTACTTCAGTTTGGTAGTGTTGTATATTTTCTTCAATTTTTGTTTAATAGTATTTGTATAGATGGAAATTGTTTTGTTTATATAAATTGTCACTTGTCTGCATAAGCATCATACGTTAACTCTACGTGGGGGAGGGGGGGGGGGGGGGGCTCAAAATCAGCTGTAGCTTGATGCCCTTCCCCTGCTGCTGTATTGATATTTACTTATGTTGTATGGATATTGAATAAACCATGTTTCAACCAACACAACACAACGCCTACACGAAACATCGCAATTGGTTGATTTGTGTTTCAGGTGAAGCAGACGACTAACTGAAAACACCCACCTACCACCTACCTACAAACCACCCAACCCAACCAACCAACCCAACCCAACCCAACCAACGAACCCAACCAACCAACCTAACCCAACCTACCAACCAACCCAACCCAACAACCCAAACCCACACCAACCAACTCAAACCAACCAACCCAACCAACCCAACCAACCCAACCAACCCAACCAACCCAACCAACCAACCCAATCCAACCCAATCCAACCCAATCCAACCCAACCAACCCAACCAACCCAACCAACCAACCCAATCCAACCCAATCCAACCCAATCCAACCCAACCAACCCAACCAACCCAACCAACCCCACCAACCAACCCAATCCAACCCAATCCAACCCAATCCAACCCAACCAACCAAACCAACCCAACCAACCCAACCAACCAACCCAATCCAACCCAACCACCACCACCAACCCAACCAACCCAACCCAACCAACCCAACCCAACCCACCAACCCAAACCCACACCAACCCAACCCAAAGCCATGAACGACCCTGACGAAACGGGATGGCACCACATCCACCACTGTGCCTTCAGGGGCTACATCAAGTCCCTGGAGAGGTTCGTGGAGAACGACCCCGATTCCCTGGAGATGCAGACCCAGGATGACCTGTGCAGCACGCCCTTCCTGCTGGCCGTGTCCTCAGGCATCCAGGACACCGTGGAGAGCTTGATCAACCTGGGCTCTAAGGTCCGTGTGTGGTAGTAGAGTTGGGTGTGGACGTGAAGGTTGGGAGGTTGGAGTTTGGGAAGTTGTTCATTTTTTTTCATTTTTCATTTGTTTATATCGATGATAATGGAATAAGCACTTCTGTGCTTTTTTACATCCTGTCCCCGTGTGTATGCAGTTTTATAAATTCTGTCATCTGTTCTCACCGGCACACAATGGCCTACTCTTACAAAAAGCGGAACAGAATTTAACGTGTGCACAAGATGTTCTGCGTGCGTTCGCACACGGGGCCTCGGTTTATAGTCTCATCTGAAGGACTTTTGGGGAGAGTGGAGTCTGCACTGATGTTAACTCCAGGGGATAATATCCCCCTAGAACGGGAATCGAAGCCCGGGTCGTCAGATTGCCAGCGCAATGTTCTAACCACTAGGCTATCCCGTCCCCCTTTGAGACTGTGAGAGTGGAGTAAAAGAGTAGTGGTAGTGGAGTAGAGTGGAGAGCTTGATCAACATGGGCTCTAAGGTCCGTGTGGTAGTAGAGTTGGAAGTGGGGGGTTGGGAGGTTGGGAGTTGGGTTGTGGTGTGGGTGGTAGGGGTAGTGGTAGTGGTAGTAGAGTGGGGAGGGGTGGGGTGGAGTGGGGTGGGGTGGGGGGGTGGGGTGGGGTGGGGTGGGGTGGTGTGGGTGGGGTGGGTGGGGGTGGTGGAGTGGGGGTGGGGTGGGGTGGTGGGTGGGGTGGGGTGGGGTGTGGGTGGGTGGTGGGGTGGGTGGTGGAGTGGGGTGGGGGTGGGGTGGGGGGGTGAGTGGGGTGGGGTGGGTGGGTGGTGGAGTGGGGTGTGGATGGGGTGGGGTGGGAGTGGAGTGGGGTGGGGGTGGGGTGGGGTGGAGGGTGGGGTGGGGAGTTGGTGGTGGAGTGGGGTGGAGTGGAGTGGGTGGGTGGGTGGGTGGGGTGAGGTGGGGTGGGTGGTTGGAGTGGGTGGGGTGGAGTGGGTGGGGGTGGAGTTGAGGGTGGGGGTGGGGTGGGGTGGAGTGGTGGAGTGGAGGTGGGGGGAGTGGTGGGTGGAGGGGGTGGGGTGGAGTGGGGTGGGGTGTGGGTGGAGTGGGTGGGGTGGGGTGGGTGGATGTGGAGTGGGGTGGGGTGGAGTAGAGTAGTGGGTGGTGGTGAGTAGGTGGGGTGGGGTGGGTGGGTGGAGTGGGGTGGAGTGGGATGGATGTGGTGGGTGGGGTGGGGTGGAGTGGGTGGGGTGGGGTGGGGTGGATGGGTGGGGTGGGGTGGGTGGGTGGAGTGGGGTGGGGTGGGATGGAGTGGGGTGGGGTAGGTTGGGGTGGTGGTGGGTGGAGTGGAGTAGAGTGGAGTGGGGTGGGGAGGGTGGGGTGGAGTGAGTGAGTGGGTGGAGTGGGTGGGGGTGGGGTGGAGTAGAGTAGAGTGGATCGGGGGGGAGGGTGGAGTAGAGTGGAGTGGAGTGGGGGAGTGGATTGGGAGGGGTGGAGTGGGGTGGAGTGGAATGGGAGGGTGGGTTGGAGTGGTGTGGGAGGAGTGGGAAGGGGTGGAGTAGAGTGGAGTGGAGTGGGTAGGGGTGGGGTGGGGTAGAGTAGAGTGGAGTGGAGTCGGGAAAGGTGGTGGGTGGGTAGAGTGGAGTAGAGTGGAGTGGAGTGGGTGGAGTGAGAAGGGTTGGGTGGTGTGGGTAGAATAGAGTAGAGTGGGTGGACAGGAGTGGAGTGGAGTGAAGTAGAATAGCTGAGTGGAGTGGAGTTGAGTAAAGTAGAGTAAAGTAGAGATAGAGTTGAGTGGAGAGATTTGGAGTAGAGTAGAGTTGAGTGTAGAGATTTGGAGGAGAGTAGAGGTAGAGTAGAGTTGAACGGATGACTGAATGAGTTGAGTGGAGTGAGACTGAGCTTGGAAGTTAGGGTTTGTGTTGTGTTGGTGTGGATGGGTGGGGTGAGAGGGGTTGGGGTAGTGTGGGGTGATAGGGTTTGGGGTGGTGGGAGTTTAGGTGGTGAGGGTCGTCGGGTGGTGGTGGGGTGGTTTGAGTGGGTGTGGGTGATGTGGTTGTGGTGGTGAGAGATGATGTGGGCTGGGTGGGGTAGGTGTTGTTGGGTGGGTGAGTGTTGTGGCTGGTGGGTGTGGTGATGGTTGTGAGGGTGTGGTTGTGGATGGGAAGTGGGGTTGTGTTGTGTTGCAATTTGTTGTGTTATGGCGTGTGTGTGCGTTGTTGTGTGTTGTGTGTGTGTGTGTTGTTGTTGTTTGTAACTGTATGTGTGTGTTATGTGTGCGCGCGCACTCCGCGTTTGTATGTGTAACCAGAACAGAACATCATTTATTTCCATGGAAGCCTTCCCCCCACCCCCACCCCTTTCGACCCTGTTCTTTCCTTCTTTTTTCATTTCCTCCTTTATTCCTTCATTCGTTCTTTGTTTTCTTCCATACATCCTACCTTATTTTCTTCTATCCTTTCTTTCCTTCTTGTCTTTCCTTCGTTCTTTTCCCTCTATCATTTCATCCTACATCTTCTTTTTCTATCCATTCATTTCTTCTTTTCTTTCTTCTCTTACCTTCCTTCCTTCTTTTATTCTTCCTTACATCCTGCCTTCTTTTCTTCTTTACCATTTCCCTTTTTTTTTCTCTTTCTTCTTCCTTCTTCGTTTTTTATTCATCCTAACACCTACCTTCTTTTCTTCTCTCTTTTCTTTTCTTCTCTTCCTTCCTCCTTTCTTTTTTTCTTCATGCATCCCACCTTCTTTTTCTGCTATCCATTCCTTTCTTTTCTCTTCCTTCTCTTCTTTACTTCGTTCTTTTTTCATCTTTACATCCTACCTTCTTTTTTCTTCTATCTATTCTTGTCTTCTTTCTTCTTTCTTCTTTCTTTATTTCTTTTTTCATCCATACATCCTACCTTCTTTTCTTCTAGCTTATTTCTTCTTCTCTTCCTTCTTTCCTTTCTTCCTCCTCTTTTCATCCATACATCTACCTTCTTTTTCTCTCTCCATTCTTTTCTTCTTCTTCTCTTTCTTCCTTCTTTGCTTCTGTTTTCCATCCACACATCCTACCTTTCTTTTCTTCAGCCATTCTTTTCTTCTTCTTTTTCTTCCTTCCTTCGTTCTTTATTCATACATACATCCTACCTTCTCTCCTTCGTCTCTTTCTCCCTTTTTATTGTCATTCAATTTCTTGCATGTGCGCGTGAACAAACTCACCAAATCCCGCAGCCTTAGAAAAGTGCTGTAGCAGACTCTCATATCGAGCAGTTTATGACCCTGTGTTGCAGGAGATGATTTGTTTTCTTTCTTTCTTTCTTTCTTCATCCCTTTTATTCATTCCATCATTAATTTACTCTGTCGTTCATTTTCTTTCAAGGGGAAGGTGATCAGTTCTCAGAATCACAAAGCAGTTGAAAGTTGCGCCGTTTTCAGCAGTTTATGTCACTACTGGAGTTCCTTTTTGTTTTTGTTTGTTTTTCTTTGTTTTTCGTCCTTTTCGTTTCTTCTTTCCTTCCTCGCTTCCTTCCTTCCTTCCTTCATCCATTCATGCATTGCTTTCCTTCCTGCCTTTCCTCCCTTCTTTCTTCCCTGTCTGCTTTCATTCCCTCATTCATTCATTCGCTCGCTCTACTATTTCTCTCTCCATTCTTTCTGTCCTTCCTGCCTTCCTTCCTTTCTTCCTATCTTCATCCCTTCATTTATTCACTCACTCTCTTCCTCTTTTCTTCCTTTCTTCCTTCCTTCCTTCCTTTCTTCCTTCCTTTCTTCCTTCCTTCATCCCTTTATTCATTTATTCACTCACTCTCTTCCTCTTTCGTTCCTTCCTTCCTTCCCTCCCTCCTTCCTTCCTTCCTTTCTTCCTTCCTTTCTTTCTTCCTTCATCCCTTTATTCATTTATTCACTCACTCTCTTCCTCTTTCCTTCCTTCCTTCCTTCATTCCTTCCTTGCTTTTCAGATGAACGGGATTAACTTCCAGAACCCCAGAGTGGTAGAAATCTGGCGCCATCAACTAATATATGTCATTGCTAGAGTTCGCTCTTATTCTTTTCTTTTCCTTTCCCTTCCTTCCTTCCATTCTCTACTTCTCTACTCTATCTTCCTTTGACGAGACAGCTCAGTGGTCGGATCACTCGCTATCCCCCCAGCTAAGGTTAAGCAGCGTCGAGCGTGGGTTACCACTTGGATGGGTGACCGTTTGCGCGCCTTGGCTTCAGTACAGTCCCCCAGTTCACCCAGCTGTAAATGGGTAAGGTAAAAAGGTAAAGGAGTCCCATAACCTATAAGGTCGTAGGGGAGCAAGGCGTCAGAGACCTCACTTCTCTAGGGCCAGCATATTGAGGGCGGCGCCCATCTCCTCTCCCTCGCTGCTTTACCTTCCCTGACCCTAAAGAGGGCAGGTACCCATTTACAGCTGGGTGAACTGGGGGAACTGTACTGAAGCCAAGGCGCGCAAACGGTCACCCATCCAACTGGTAACCACGCTCGATGCTGCTTAACTTGGCTGGGGGAAAGCGAGTGCTCCGGCCACTGAGCTATCCCGTCCCCATGGGTACCTGCCCTCTTAAGGGTTCAGGGAAGGTAAAGCAGGCGAGGGAGAGGAGATGGGCGCCGCCGCCCTCAATATGCTGGCCCCTTGAGGTCTCTGACGCCTCGCTCCTCTACGACCTTATAGGTTATGGGAGCACCTGCACTCTCTCTCTCCTCTCTCTCCTCTCTCTCTCTCTCTCCTCTCTCTCTCTCTCTCTCTCTCTCTCTCTCTCTCTCTCACTCCTTCTTTTTTTCTTGCTTCTGTTCAGGTGAACGTCATCAACTCCCAGAACCACGGCGCCGTGGAGATCTGCGCCATCAAGCAGTTCATGTCGCTGCTGGAGTTCTTCCTGCTCAAGGACCTGGAGGAGCTGCCCGTGTGGAAGAACCTGCTGAAGATGATGGGCTCGGACATGGAGGAGGAGGTGTCCGCCTCCGCCCTCTGCCTCCGGAACCTCACTGACCCTTCCCAGGAAGGCGTCCACCCCAACTGGGAGCCCTTCTACCTCAGTGGTCAGTTGTAGGCAGTAGGTAGAGGTAGAGGCAGTGGTGGTGGTTGTGGTGGTGGTCAGCGCCTGGGCTTTATCACAGTTCTTTATGAAACCATTGACGCTGGGGGCAACAGCAAAGTGAGAGGCTGTATGACCAGTGGCTTTCTTTCCCACTCATGGAATTCCACTTTACAGCTTAGTCTTTAGTGATCGACTGTGACTCTCTGACTAGGAGGCTTGACTCGCACAGTCCTTATGTGCTGCAGCCCTGGGGGGCTGGTTGGCCTTTGGAGAACATCTCCAACGCTGACTGTCCTTATGCCCACTTGGCCGAGAGAGTGGGGATGTACTGTGGGCAAGGCATCTCCACTATAATTACATTTCTACCCAGTTTCCAAAACAGCAGCTGCCTCCTCTGCTGTTTTGGAGGTCATCGTCGGACACGACGGACAAACATACAGTGGTAGTGGTGATGGTGGTGGTGGTAGTAGTAGTAATAGTCGCAGTAGCAGTAGCAGCAGCAGCAGTAGTGGTAGTAGTAGTAATAGTTTTAGCAGTAGTAGTACTGTACGTGAGAGTACAGAAAGACGTGGGGTGTGATTTAGAGTCAAAACAACGTCTTGGCTTCAGTGCAGTCCCCCAGTTCATCCAGCTGTATATGGGTACCTGATTCTTTAGGGGCAGGGAAGGTAAAGCAGCGAGGGAGAGGAGATGGGCGCCGCCCTCAATATGCTGGCCCCTAGAGGTCTCTGACATCTCGCTCCCCAACGACCCGCGTAGGTTATGGGACACTTTTACCTTTTACCTTTACCCTACAATACTGAGGCAAAGAGAAGGAGAAGAAAGGCTGCAGCCCAGGCAGACAGATCAGCATCAGACTTCATCTGTGCCTTCTGCCATAGAAAGGTAAAGGTGTGCCCATAACCTATGTGGTCGTAGGGGAGCGAGGCATCAGAGACCTCAACTTCTCCAAGGGGCCAGCATATTGAGCGCGGCGCCCATCTCCTCTCCCTCGCTGCTTTACCTTCCCTGACCCTAAAGAGGGCAGGTACCCATTGACAGCTGGGTGAACTGGGGGAACTGTACTGAAGCCAAGGCGCGCAAACGGTCACCCATCCAAGCGGTAACCACGCTCGATGCTGCTTAAACCGTAGCTGGGGGAAAAACGAGTGTGTCTGACCACTGAGCTATCCCGTCCTCATAGGAATAATCCCGTGTCGGACTGGCCAGCCATACCCGACTCCACGCTGTACCAGATGACAATGAGAATGACAAATTCTTTTATTTCGAGGATAATGAATAAGCAATCATGTGCTTTTTTACATCCAGTCCCCGCCCGTAGGGATACATCTTAATAATAACCCAACACTTATACAGTCTCACAGTAGAAACATGGGGAAATAACCCTTTTCAAAACAGCCCCCCCCAACAACCCCCCCCCCCCCCGAAAGCAAACTAATAAAAGAAAACCCTTAAAACACCCCCCCACTACCCACCACCCCCCAGAGAAAAAAACCATAACCAAAACAAACAAACAAACAAAAGAGAAAGAAAAACCAAACCAACAAAAGAAGAAAAAAAAAAGAGAAACAGAAACAACAACAATAAAACCAAGAAGAATAACAACTAAACGTAATAAGTCATAAAGATAAACATCTACACATTGTCAAATGGTACATATACTTGCTACACATAACAATAAGATATTGAAATAGGGCACTCATCAGGACATAAGTACAGAGGACAAGTCCAATAAGTATTGAAAATATAAAATATGAATCCTTCCTCAGGATACACCATAACTATAAGCAAAACGCTTAAAAGGTGAGAGAGAGAGAGAGAGAGAGAGAGAGAGAGAGAGAGAGAGAGAGAGAGAGAGAGAGAGAGAGAGAGAGAGAGAGAGAGAGAAAACAGACAGACAGACAGACAGACAGACAGACAGACAGACATAGAGTGTGTGTGTGTATTTCAAAGATAATATCCAATATATAATTCCCCAAACAGTACACGATCACCATCAACACTCATTTTTGATTATACTCGTTTCAAATTGTATGTCATGATAATGAAATAAACTCAATACCCATATATTCACACAATAAAAACAAGAAACAAAACAAAATGAATGAAACCCCTAGAGCGCAGGCTCTCCATAGTCTCACGACACTGCTTTTGTTTGTTTGTTTTCGGTTATAGGGTGGTTTTCTTGGGGAGGGGGAGGGGGTATTTTGGAATCTTTTTGTCGTCTTTTGTGAGTTCTATATTGTTCTTCATTTGTGTTGGCTGCTATTCTTGTCTTATGTTAGTTATTGTCGCTGATGTTGTTGTTGTGTACGTATGTTTGTGTTTGTTTATTTCCTTGTTGTGGTTGTTCTTGTTGGTTTATTTTTGTTTTTTGTTTTATTAAGTTGTTTGTATGCTTGAAGGTTGTTGTGTGTATGTGTGTGTGAGGGGGAGGGAGGGAAGCAGTTGGTGTGTCTTGTTTTTATTTTTTGTCTTCTTTGTTTGTTTTGGTTTGGTTTTTCTTTGTTGCTTTGTTTGTATTATGATGGATATATTTTCAAGATTTTTAAATTATTTGAATTGTATGGTTTAATATTGGTCAGGGTTTTTGTTTTGTTTTTAATTCCATGTATGCATATGTTATTGTCTTTTCTTGTTTGGTTTGTATGGTTAATCATTGATTAGTTTGTATGGTTTATCATTGATTAAGTTTTTTCATTCTATGTCTGCATATATATTATACTTTTTCGCTCTTTTTTTCCCCTTTAGGTAGATAGACGGCTTGATGATGAAAAAAAAATGCAAATGCACTGCTTATTCGATCAATGTACCATCTGAAAAATAAAAGTTAGACTTTGACTGTGACTTTGACCACTACCACCACTGACCACTGTCCCGCCTCCTCTTGTCTGACCAGGCGGTGTGCCGGTCATCTGCAAGGTTGCCAAGTCCACGGTAGCAGACGACAGCAAGATTCCGGTACTGCAGCTGCTGCTGAACATCATCTCCAAGACAGAAGTGCAGGAACAGTTGGTAGGGAGCGGCGGAATCCCAGCTTTCATCAAACTCCTGAAATCCCCC
Source organism: Rapana venosa (assembly GCA_028751875.1). Taxonomy (NCBI): domain Eukaryota; kingdom Metazoa; phylum Mollusca; class Gastropoda; order Neogastropoda; family Muricidae; genus Rapana; species Rapana venosa. The sequence continues at coordinate 6,341,070 of CM054143.1, read as the reverse complement.
GACAGTTACGTCATCCAGCTTGCCGCTACGGTAGGTTCAAATCTTGGGTAGGTGGGTGGGTAGGTGGGTGTTGGGTTTGGGGGTTGGGGTTTGGGGTGGGAGGGTTGGGGCTGGGGTTGGGGTTGGGGTTTGGGGGAAGGAGAGCAAAAGTTTATGTGTTGTGGGGTTACTAATCTTTGTGTGTGTGTGTGTGTGTGTGTGTGTGTGTGTGTGTGTGTGTGTGTGTGTGTGTGTGTGTGTGTGTGTGTGTGTGTTGGGGGAAGGAGAGCAAAAAGTTAATGTGTTGTGGGGGTTACTAATCTTTGTGTGTTAGTGTGTGTGTGTGTGTGTGTGTGTGAGTGAGAGGGAGAGAGAGAGAGAGAGAGAGAGAGAGAGAGAGAGAGAGAGAGAGAGAGAGAGGAGAGAGAGAGAGAGAGAGAGAGAGGGGTGGTGGGTGGTGTGGGTGGGTGGGTAAGTGTGTGTGTGCATGTGTGTTTATTTATTTATTTTATTGATTCTTTTCTTTCGAGGATAATGGAATGAGCTTCAATATGCTTTTTTATTTTTACATCTAGTTCCTGTATGTATGCAGTTTTGTAAATTTTGTCATCCGTTCCTACCGGTACACAATGGCCTACTCCTCTGAAAAGCGGAACGGGTTTTTTAACGTGTGCACAAGATGTTCGGCGTGCGTTTGCACACAGGACCTCGGTTTATAGTCTCATCCGAAAAAACTTTGGGGGCATGTGTGTGTGGGCGTGCGCGCGCGCGCGCGCGCGTGTGTGTTATGTGTGTGTTGTGTTTTGTGTTGTGTGTGTGTGCATGCGTGCGGGGGGCCGGGGGGCAGGAAGGTAGAAAACAAACGTTGATGTGTTGTGGGTTACTAATCTTATGTGTGTTGCGGGGAGGGAGGGGGGGAGGGAGTGCTGGGTATGTCAGTGTATGATTGCGTGTGTGTGGTGTAAGTGTGTGTGTGTGTCTGTGTGTGTGTGTGCGCGCGCGCGCGCTGAGAGCTTTTGCGTATACGACCGTTTTTGCCCACCATATAGGTAGCCACTTTCCGACTTCAGGGAATGCATGCTTGGTATGTTCGTGCTGCCCTAACCTAACAAACTCTTCGGATGAGACTATAAACCGAGGCCCCGTGTACGAACGCATGCAGAACATCTTGCGCACACGTTAAACCCTGTTCCGTTGTTCGAAAGAGTAGGCCATTGTGTGCCGTTGGGAACAGATGACAAAATATAAAACACCGCATACACACGCATAAATAAAAAAAAACCAATCATCTGAGCGCTTTGATTTAATGCTTTACAAGATTCAGCGCTATATAAATTCCATACATTATTATCATTATTATTCTTACAACGGGATCTTAAAGTTCCCATTGGATCTTCTGCATGTGTCTATCTATACACGAAGGGAATAAAAGACTCTGCAGTTTGACACTTGAAGGTGACCTGGGAAGATTGGAAATATATTCCCCATTCTTAAGTCACCAGACGCCCGAGCCGAGGTTCGAACCCCCCCCCACGACTATGACATGGACCCATGGATGATTGAAGTGGAACGGTCTTAACCACTCGGCTATCATCATCATCGTCATCATCATCATCATCATCATCATCGTCGTCGTCGTCGTCAGCATCATTATCATCATCATCATCATCATCATCATCGTCGTCGTCGTCATCATCATCACCATCATCATGATTGTCACCATCATCATCATCATCACCACCACCAATACCACCACCACCTCGACCATTACCACCACCACCACCACCACGACCATTACCACCACCACACCACAACCATCATCATCACATCATCTCATCATCATCATCACCGTCATCATCATCACCACCCCCTCCCACCACCATCACTCCCACCACCACCACCACCCCCCACCCCCACCCCCACACCTCCAACCACCACCCACCCCCCCACCAACCACCACCACCCCACCACCACCAACCACCACCACCCCCACCACCACCAACCACCCCCACCACCACCAACCACCCCCACCACCCCCCATCACCCCCCACCCCACACCACCAACCACCACCACCAACCACCACCACCAACCACCACCCCCTTCACCCCCCACCCCACCACCAACCACCCCACCCACCACCCCCACCCCCCACCAACCACCAACCACCCCCACCAACCACCCCCCCGTCCACCACCACCAAAACCCCCCCCCACCCCCCCACCCCCACCCCAACCACCACCACCCACCACCAACCCTCCCCCCAACCACCCCCCCACTAACCCCCACCCCCACCAACCACCACCACCCACCACCACCCCCCCACCAACCCCCCCCCCCTACCCCCACCAACCCCCACCACCCCCCCACCCCACCACCACCCCACACCCCCACCCCCCCTCACCCCCCCCCCCCACCCCCCCAACCAACCACAACCAACCAAACCAATCACCACCAAAAATGATCGCTCGCTTCCTCGCTCCCTTTCTGTCTCACTCACTCACTCATTCCCTCCCCCAGGTGATACGCGACATCGCCAAGAACGCGGACTTTTCGGAGCTGCTGATGCAGAACGGGGCCATCCCGGCCCTGCACCGAATCCTGCAGACCGCCCACGACCCCGAGGTTCAAACCCCGACAGTGCAGGCCATCGGTCACATCGCCTCTGCCGGGGTCAAGCAGCGGCAGACTGTGGGAACCACGCCTGGTATGAGGGGCCTGTAGGGTTGTGTGGGGTTTGTAGGGTTATGTGGGGTTGTAGGGTTGTAGGGTTGGGGTGTAGGGGTTGGGAGTGAGTGGGGTTTGTAGGGTTGTGGGGTTGTAGGGGTGGGTGTTGGGTGGGAGGGGTTGTAGGGTTGTAGGGTTGGGTGGGAGTGAGTGGGGTTGTAGGGTTGGGTGGGAGTGAGTGGGGTTGTAGGGTTGTGGGTTGTAGAGTTGGTGTTGGTGGGAGTGAGTGATTGAGTGGGGTTGTAGGGTTGTGGGGTTGTAGGGTTGTAGGTTTGTATGGTTGTAGGGTTGGGTGGGGGTGGGGGTGGGTGGGAGTGAGTGGGGTTTGTAGGGGTGTAGGGTGGGTGTTGAGTGGGAGTGAGTGCGTGAGTGGGGTTGTAGGGTTGTAGGGGTGGGAGTGAGTGAGCGGGGTTGTAGGGTTGTAGGGTTGTGGGGTTGTAGGGTTGTAAGGTTGTAGGGTTGTAGGGTTGGGTGAGAGTGAGGTGGGTTGTAGGGTTATAGGGTTGTAGGGTTGTAGGGTTGTGAGGTTGTAGGGTTGTGAGGTTGTACGGTTGTGGGGTTGTAGGGTTGTGGTGGGTGTGAGTGAGTGGGGTTTGTAGGGTTGTGGGTTTGTAGGGTTGTAGGGTTTGTGGGTTGTGGGGTTGTGGGGTTGTGGGGTTGTAGGGGTGTAGGGTTATGGGTTGTGGGGTTGTGGGGTTGTACGGGTGGGAGTGAGTGAATGAGTGGGGTTTGTAGGGTTGTAGGGTTGGGTGGGAGTGGGTGGGTTGTAGGGTTGTGGGGTTGTAGGGTTGGTGGGAGTGAGTGGGGTAGTAGGGTTGTGGGGTTGTAGGGTTGGGTGGGAGTGAGTGGGGTTGTGGGGTTGTAGGGTTGTGGCGTTGGTAGGGTTGTGGGGTTGTTGGGTGTGGGTGTGGGTTGTAGGGTTGGGTTGGGGTTGGGTTTAGGGTTGGGGTGGGGTGTTGGGTGGGTGTAGGTGGTGGGGGTTGTAGGGTGGGAGTGAGTGGGTTGTAGGGTTGTAGGGTTGGGGTTGAGTTGGGTTGTAGCGTGTTGCGTTGGGTGGTGTGAAGAGTGGGGTTTGTAGGGGTGTAGGTAGGGTTGTAGGGTTGTGGGGTTGTGGGTTGTAGGGTTGTACGGTGGTGTGGGGTTTGGGTTTGGGTTGTAGGTGTAGGGTTGGGTGGGTGTGGGGTTG
>CM054143.1:6327180-6332180 GCA_028751875.1 Rapana venosa | reverse complement strand
GGGGAGGGTGGGGTGTGGGGGTGGATGGGTGGGGGTGGGTGGTGGAGGGTGTGGGGGTGGGGAGGGGGGTCGGGGTGGTGGGGGAGGGTGTGTGGGGTGGATGGGTGGGGGTGGGTGGTGGAGGGGTGTGGGGGTGGGGGAGGGGGGGAGGGGTGGTGGGGAGGGTGTGGTGGGGGTGGAGGGTGGGGTGGGTGGGAGAGGGTGGGTGGGGTGGTGGGGAGGGTGGGTGGGGGGTGGGTGGGGTGGGGGAGGAGGGTAGGTGGGTGGTGGGGGAGGGTGGGTGGGGGGTGTGGTGGGGTGGTGGAGGGAGGGTGGGTGGGGGGTGTGGTGGGGTGGGGAGGGTGTGGTGTGGTGGGTGGATGTTGGTGGGTTGTGAAGGGTAGGTTTTGGGGTTCGTGTGGGTGTGGCGTGTATATGGGCTTTGTTATTGTTTTGTTTTGTTTTATTATTTTTTTTAATCGAGGAAAATGGAATAAGCAGTTATGTGCTTTTTTTACATCCAGTCCCCGTGTGTATGCGGTTTTGTGAATATTGTCATCTGTTCCCACCGGCACACAATGGCCTACTCTTACGAAAAGCGGAACAGGATTTAACGTGTGCGCAAGATGTTCTGCATGCGTTCGCACACGGGGCCTCGGTTAGTAGTCTCATCCGAAGGACGAGAAGGATGAGAAGGATAGAGATGGTGTAAGGTGTGTGGTGTGGGAGGGGGTTGTGGGGTGGGGGAGGGTGGGTGTGGTGAGGTGGGGTGGTAGGGTGGGATGGTGGTGGGGTGGGGTGTGAAGGGTAGGTTTTTGGGGGGTTGTGGTGGTGTGGCGTGTAGGGGTGTGGGGTGGGGGGTTTGGGTTGGGTGAAGGGTAGGGTGGTGGGTGGGGTTGGGGAGGGTGTTGGGTGGGGTGGGTGGGGTGTAGTAAGCACGTCATTCTGATAGGGAAATAAAACATACATGCAAACAGGAAAAAAGACAAAAAAATGGGTGGCGCTGCTCCTGTGGCGACGCGCTCTCCGTAGGGAGACTACCCCAAATTTCACGCAGAGAGAAATCTGCCGTGAACACTAAGTGGTATACAACACTTTGCAGAGCAATAGGGGTTTCCTCAGCCCCTTCCCTGATTTCTTTCTGTATGTATGTATGTATGTATGTGTGTATGTATGTATGTATGTATCTATGTATCTATCTATGCATCTATCTATATATGTATCTATGCATCTATCTATCTGTCTATCTATGCATCTACCTATCTGTCTATCTATCTGTCTATCTATCTGTCTATCTATCTATCTGTCTGTCTGTCTATCTATCTATCTATCTATCCATCTATCCATCTATCTAAATATTTTTCTATCCATCTATCTATCTATCCATTCATCTACCTACCTACCTACCTACCTCCCTATCTACCTACCTACCTACCTCCCTATCTACCTACGTACCTATCTACCTACCTATCCATCTACCTATCTACCTACATACCCACCTCCCTATCTACCTACCTACCTCCCTACATACCTACCGACCTACCCATCCATCAATCCATTCCTTCTACTGCGAGGGTAACGGAATCAGCCCCATTCATATATCATCGGTTTTTTCCCCAAAGGGCCCCCTGAATCAGCAGTCTCAGATCGGCAGCGCGAACGGCGTGTATCCTCTGGTGAGGCTTCTGAGGTCCAGCAGCGAGGACATCGTCCTGAGCGTCATCCGGTCTCTCAGGCACCTGTGCGTGGGCGTGGGCAACGTGGCCAACAGCCGCAACCAGAACACCATCTCCACCTCGCGAGGCATCAAGCTGCTGGTGGCCCTGATGGTGCACTCCCAGAGCCAGGCCATCCAGGTGGAGTCCGCTTTCACGCTGGGCTGTACCTGCCTGGGTGAGTCCGCCTGGGGTGTGTGTTGGGTTTGTTGGTTGGTTGGTTGAGGGAGTGATTTGCTTGTGTGTGTGTTTGGGTTGATTGTTTGCTTGTGTGTGTGTGTGTTTGGTTGGTTGGTTCAGTGATTGTGTGTTTGTTTGTGGAGGCCGGATAGCCTAGCCTAGTGGTTAGAACATTGCGTTCGCAATCTGACAACCCGGGTTCGATTCCCGTTCAAGGGGATATTTTTTTACCCTGGAGTTAACATCATCAGTGCATACTCCACTCTCCCTAAAAGTCTTTCGGATGAGACTATAAACCGAGGCCCCGTGTGCCAACGCACGCAGAACATCTCGCGCACACGTGAAAACCCTGTTCCGCTTTTCGTAAGAGTAGGCCATTGTGTGCCGGTGGGAACAGATGACAAATTTACAAAACCGCATGCGCATGGGGACTGGATGTAAAAAAAAAAGCACCTGAGTGCTTATTCCATTATCCTCGATATAAAAAAATCATGTCATCTGAGCGCTTTGATTTGTTGCTTTACAAGATTCAGCGCTATATAAATTCCATTAATATTATTTGTGGTGAAGGTGGTGGTGTGGTGGTTGGTGGTTGTGGTTTTAGTGGTGGTGGTTGTAGTGGTGGTGGTTGTAGTGGTGGTGGTGGTTGTGCTGGTGGTTGCTGGTTGGTGGTGGTGGTGGTGGTGGTTGTAGTGTTGGTGGTGGCTGTGGTGGTTGGTGATTGTGGTGGTGGTGATTGTTGGTTGTTGTTGTCCTTCTTCTTCTTTTTCTTCTTCGCATTCTTCGCATTTTCTTCTTCTTTGCATTCTTCTTCTTGCTCTTCTTGTTCCTGTTCTCCCTTTCCTTCTTCTTCCTTTCCTCCTTCTCCTCCTCCTTCTCCTCCTTCTTCTTGGTTGTCGTCGTCATTGTCGTCTTTCGTTGTTGATTTCGTAGTCGATCGCTTAGACAGCAGCTACCGTCTGTCATATGAGCGAAAATGCGTTCCGCTGCCGTTAAGCCCCTATCAAGTTACGCCCAGCGCGTCTGACCTTGGCGTGGGAGTGAATTGTTATATTTTAAGTCTTTATGGGGTTAAAAAGAGCAGAAAATTTGATCCAAGAAAGGAGAAAGTAGACAAAAAGGAGGTCGGAGGAAAAAATAATGAAACAAGGTAGACACAAAGAGAGTTATAGAAAAGAAGGAATTCCTCGCGCAGAATTTTCAGAAGGTGGGGATGTTGTCAATACTGACAGGCACCCCGGTAGGTCTATCTGTGTGCGTGTGTGTGTGTGTATGTGTGTGTGTGTGTGTGTGTGTGTGTGTGTGTGTGTGGTGTGTGTGTGTGTGTGTGCGTGCGTGCGTGCGTGCGTGTGTGTATGTGTTGTTGTATGTGGGTGTATTTTTGTTTTGTTTGTGAGTTTATCAGTATTTCTCTGTTCACTTACTGTATTTTTCTCTCAATATTTGGCTTATATATTTCGGTAGGAGGAGGGGGAGGGGCAGGATAGCTCAGAAGTAAGCCTCGTTAGAATGGCACGCTCGTGATCTGATGGCTCCAGATTCGAGCTACCTTGATAAAGGAAAAGGTAACGGTGTCCCATAAACCTATAAGGTCGTAGGGGAGCGAGGCGTCAACTTTTCTAGGGCCAGCATATTGAGGGCGGCGCCCATCTCCTCTCCCTCGCTGCTTTACCTTCCCTGACCCTAAAGAGGGCAGGTACCCAATTATAGCTGGGTGAACTGGGGGAACTGTACTGAAGCAAAGGCGCGCAAACGGTCACCCATCCAAGTGGTAACCACGCTCGACGCTGCTTAACTTGGCTGGGGGAAAGCGAGGGCACCGACTACTAAACTATCCCGTCCCCGCTACCTTCATAATCGGGGCGGGAAAAACCGTACGTAGAAGCAAAAAGCTCCCACGATTAGTAAACCTCTGAGCTTAAAAAAAAAAGCCCAACAACCCATGTTTGAATGCAGCTCTGCTTTAATAAGAGGGTAGCATGTTTCGATAATTTACTGGTATGCCTTCTGCGCTCGTGTATTGTATGTAATCTTATCTGTTTGTTTATATAATCAAGTGTGTGTGTGTGTGTGTGTGTGTTTGACATTTTGTGAATGTGGGTGACTTGGGAGGGAGGGAGGGGGTCTTTAGAAGATTAGCAGTGGAGTATTCCATGTATCATGTCAGAACTATCGCTGTAGTCTGTACCCACAGTAGATAAAACATGTGCAAACAAAGGTCCGGTACTTTATATTGTACTATACTTTATAATATACCCTATTATTAAAGCAGAGCTGCATTCAAACATGGGTTGTTGGGCTTTTTTTAAGCTCAGAGGTTCACTAATCTTGGGAGCTTTTTGCTTATACGTCCGTTTTTCCTGCCCCGATTATGAAGGTAGCAGGGATGGGATAGCTCAGTGGTCGGAGCACTCGCTTTCCCCCAGCCAAGGTTAAGCAGCGTCGAGCGTGGTTACCACTTGGATGGGTGACCGTTTGCACGCCTTGGCTTCAGTAAAGACCCCCCAGTTCACCCAGCTGTAAATGGGTACCTGCCCTCTTTAGGGTCAGGGAAGGTAAAGCAGCGAGGGAGAGGAGATGGGCGCCGCCCTCAATATGCTGGCCCTAGAAAAGTGAGGTCTCTGACGCCTCGCTCCCCTACGACTTTATAGGTTATGGGACTCCTTTACCTTACCTTTACTTTATATCTAATGGGGAAAACGAGATAGCCTGGTTGCCTGGATTGACCCTTAGGGTTGGCCAGGGCGTTGCTACAAGGAACGACAGTAGAGTTGGTTTTATACCCTGTTTTAATCTGTATATAGTCGCACAGTTTTAATCTGTGGTCTAAATTGTTACGAGGTGACAGCCCTGATAAGGCCTCAGTGGTCGGCGGGGCTATAAACAACAGGATTGGATTGGATTGGATCTGTCTATCTATCTATCTATCTATCTATCTATCTATCTATCTATCCATCTATATATCTATCTGTCTACCTATCTATCTATCTATCTATATGTCTATCTATCTATCTATCGATCTATCAATCTATCGATCTATCTATCTATCTGTCTATCTATCTATCTGTCTGTCTATCTATCTATCTATTTATCTATCTATCTATCTATCTATCTATTGAATTATTT
>CM054143.1:6269680-6314680 GCA_028751875.1 Rapana venosa | reverse complement strand
GACAGAGGAGGAGAAAGAGAGAGACAGAGGGGAGAGAGAGAAGAGAGAGAGAGAGAGAGAGAGAAGAGAGAGAGAGAGAGAAGAGAGAGAGAGAGAGAGAGAGAGGAGAGAGAGAAGAGAGGAGAGAGAAGAGAGAGAGAGAAGAGAGAGAGAAGAGAGAGAGAGAGAGAGAGAGAAGAGAAGACAGAGGGGAGAGAGAGAGAGAGAGAGAGAGAGAGAGAGAGAGAGAGAGAGAGAGAGAGAGAGAGAGAGAGAGAGAGAGAGAGAGAGAGAGAACGAAGAGATACGGAGACATACATCAGACAGACATACAGCCAGAAACACAGAGTTACATTCAAACGGAGTATTTTTAGAGACAGACGAACAGACAGACAGACGGACAGATAGAATAACAGACGGACTGACAGAAGTACAGAATTAAATTAAATTACTTTTTTTTTTTAACTTAAGACCCAAACACACACAGGACTCTTTTAGAAATCACCCTGCCTAAGCAAACCAGATCAATATCTTCCAGCCAGTTTTGTTGTTATGAATATGAATCACACACATACCCACACACAACGTACGCACACACGCACACACATAAACATACACGAGCGCGCACGCACGCACGTTCGCTCGCAGGCACACACACACATTCGCATGCACACACACACACACACACACACACACACACACACACACAGAGGAGGGGGGGAGGGGGGAAAGGTGACAAAGGGGGCACTTTAAGAGACTGAAGGGGTATTATTTAATTTATTTACTCTCTCTCTCTCATTCTTTTGCTCCACTATCTCTCTATCTCTGTCTCTCTGTCTCTGTCTATGTCTCTCTGTCGAATTGAATTGAATGGCTTAAAGGCAATACAATTCAATTCAATTTTATCTATCTATCTATCTATCTATCTATCTATCTATCTATCTATCTATCTATGTCTCTCTGAATCTCTCTCTCTCTCTCCCTCTGGTGTGCGTATAATTATGCGCGTGTATGCGTGTGTGTGTTTGCGTGTCTATGTGTGGCGTAACATGCGTACTGTGTGCGTGGCTGTGTGCGTGTGCGTCGTTGTGTGTGTGTGTGTGTTTGTGTGTGTATGTGTGTGTTTGTTATGTGTGTGATTCAGATTCAGATTCAGATTCAGATTCAGAATATTTTATTGCCGTTTAAGTCAAGTAGACTAATTTCCCACAACAAAACAAAAATGTGTGTATGCGCGCGTGTGTGTGTATGCGTGTTTGTGCGTGTACATGTGTGTGCATGTGTGTGTATGTGTGTGCGCGCGCGTGTGTGCTTGTGTGTTTGTGCTTGCGCGCGCCCGTGTATGTGTGTGCTTGTGTGTTTGTGCGTGCGTGCGTGTGTGTGTGTACATGTGTGTGCGTTCGTGCGCGCAAGTGTGTGTATGTGTGTGCTTGTGTGTTTGTGCGTGCGTGCGTGTATATGTTTATGTATCTAAATGTGTGTGTGCATACGTGCGTGCGTGCGTGTGAGTATCTTTTATTTTCACATAGAACAGGCAAAAGCCGCATGTGAAAGTATATCGATCTTTTTGCTATGAAACGGACATAAATCAATACGGCTGACGTGTACTGTTTGGTCGATTCTGATTAAATTTCACAGCCCAACTTTCAATACTAGCTGTTATCGAGATGGAGGGGGTTGGGGGTGGAGGGGGAGTCGATAAATATATAGAAGTTGCGCAAGTTTTGTAATTAAATGACTGTTTTGCGGAGACTGTCTGTCCATCCAAAATTCCCTTCTTTCTTCTCTCATTTTGTTTCTTATGCTGACTGGATTTACCCGCGTGAGAATGTCGGGGTCTCTTTCGTTTTCAGCAGCACCCCCCCCCCCCTCTCCCTCTCTTCCCCCCCACACCTTCTTGTGGAGTTTCTGTGCTAGAAAATCTCTCTTTGTTATCATCAGTATCCCTATCTTCTGAAACTTCTGTTCTAGAAATTTCCTCTTCGCTATCAACAGCATCCCACCTTTTGGAATTTCTGTGCGAGAAATTTCGCCTTTTTTCCCTCCTCTTCGTTTTTGTCTGTTTTTTTTATATTATCTCTCTCTCTCTCTCTCTCTCTCTCTCTCTCTCTCTCTCTCCTCTCTCTCTCTCTCTCTCTCTCTCTCTCTCTCTCTCTCTCTCTCTCTCTCTCTCTCTCTCACCTTGCTGTTCCCCCAGACATAAACACACATTAACACAGATACACACAAACACATACACAAACACACAACACACACACCACACACACACACACACACACACACACACAGGCGTTTAATTGTTCGTTTACTTGAAACTATTAGCTCTGATTATTAAGGATAGTCCCTTCTTAAAACATGAACCGAATGAAAAAAGAAAATATCAATACCTTTTTAACCGGGAATCAATGATATCACCCCATCCAAAATCAATCACATCACCACCCAACCCAAAACCCAAAACAAACCATCAATCCACCCTATCAATCAAATCTTACCATAATCCATCCATCCATCCGATCACCATCACAATCTCCACCTAAATCATCATCCTCCATCATCCATCAATAAACATCCAAACATCCCATCAACCCGAAAATCCATCAATCCACCATCCATCAAAATCATCATCGCATCATCCATCCATCAATCAATCATCAATCCTCTCTCATCATCTCTCCCCTTCATCAATAATATCACACAATATCCTTTTAAATCCACTCAATCTATCCATCTGATCTAATTTTTATCCCATAACTCATCTTCTCCAAATCCTTCCTCAATCAACATCCAAACAAATTCCCAACCCCCCATACTTCCTTCCTCCCCCTCGGACACGAATCTAAAATCCGGAAACTGGTTTTCAGTAGGGGTTGGTTTTTGGGGGTGGGGGGTGGGTGTGGGGGGTTGGGGTTGTGTAGGGGGTGTTGAAGGGGTTGGTTGTTGTGTTTTGTGGAGGTAGTGGGGTTTTGGGGGGGTTGGGGTTGGGGGGTTGGGGGCGGTGGGGTTTGGGGGGTTGGGGTTTTTGGGGTTGGGGGGTGTTGGGGGTTTATTTGGGGGTTTGGGGTTTGGGTGGGGTTGGGGTTGGGGGTTTGTGGGGGTGGTGTGGGGGGGTTTGGGGGGTTGTGGGGTTTTTTGGGGGTTGGGGGGGGGGGGGTTGGGGTGGGTTGGGGGGGGTGGGGGGGGTGGGGTGGGGGGGGGGGTGGGGGGGTGGGGGGTTGGGGGGGTGTGGAGGTGGGGGGTGGTGGGGGGGGGTTGTGGTGGTGGGGGGGGTTGGGGTGGGGGGGGTGGGGGGGTTTTGGGGGGAGGGGGGGGGGTGGGGTGGGTGGGGGGGTTTTGGGGGTGGGGGGGGGGGGGTTTGGGGGGAGGGGTTGGGGTGGGGTGGGTGGGGGTTGGGGGTTTGGGGGGAGGGGGTTGGTGGGGGTGGGGGTGGTGGGGGGGGGGTTGGGGTGTGGGGGGGGGTTTGGGGGGTAGGGGGTTGGGGTTGGGGGTAGGTTGTGGGGGGGGTGGGGGGGGGTTGGGTGTGGGGTGAGAGGGGGGTGGGGGGGGGGGGGGTGTAGGGGGGTGGGGGGGGGGGTTGGGTGGGGGGTGTGGGGGTTGGGGGGGGGTTGGGGTGGTGGTGGGGGGTTTGGGGATGTGGGTGGTGTGGGGGTGGGTGGGTTGGGGAGGGTGGGTTGGGGTGGGTTGGGGGGGTTTAGGGTGGGTGGTGGGGTGGTGGGTTGGTGAGGGGTGGGGTGGGGGAAACATGGTAGGTGGGTAGGGTGGAGGGGTATAGGGTGGGGGGTTTAGTGGGTGTGGGGTGTGATGGTAGGGGTTGTGTGGGGTGGGTGGGGGTTTGGGGAGGGAGTGTTGGGCGGGTGGTGTGGGGGTGTGGGGGTGGTGTTGGGTTGTGTGTGTGTTGTGTGTGTGTGTGTGTGTGTGTGGTGTTTTTGTTGGGTGTGTGTGTGTTTTGTGTTTTAAATGTATTTATTCTTTTCGAAAATAGTGGAATAAGTATCGATGTTTTGTTTTTTTCATATCCTGTCCTCGTGCGAATCTGGTTATATAATTTTTTTATTTATTTTTATTTTTATTTTATACCACTTTAAGTCACGAGATTTCTCTGCGTGAAATTCGGGCTGCTCTCCCCGGGGAGAGCGCGTCGCCACAAGAGCAGCGCCACCCTTTTTTTTTTTTGGTCTGCAACTGTATTTGTTTCCCTATCAGAGTGGCTTTTTTCTAAGAATTTTGCCAGGGACAACTCTCTTGTTGCCGTGGGTTTTTTTACGTGCGCTGAAAATTTTGTGTAACACACGGGACCTCGGTTTATCGTCTCATCCGAAAGACTAGTGCCCAGACCACCACTCATGGTCTAATGGATGGGGAAAAATTTCGGGCCCAAACGGGGTACGAACCACGCACACACCCGACCCGGACTTTCGCATTCTAGACAGGCGCGTTACCTCTAGACCACCGATCCACCAAGATGGTGTCATCCGTTCCGAAGCAGCGTGTGTGTGCGTGCGCGCGCGCGAGTGTGCCTATCTATGCGTGTTTGTGTGCGCCCGCGTCCATGCATTTATACATTTGTGTGCATACACGGGTTCGGCTGCGCATGGTGTACCTATATGTCTGTGTGTGTGTGTGCCTCTGTGTGTGTGTGCCTGTGTGTGTGTGTGTGTGTGTGTGTGTGTGTGTTGTGTTGCCTCTGTGGTGTGTGTGTGTGTGTGTGCCCTGTTGTGTGTGTGCGCGCACCTGTGTGTACCTGTGTGTGTGCATATGTGTGTGTGTGCCTGTGTGTGCGCGCCTGTCAAAGTCAAACTTTTATTTTCAGATGGTACATTGAATTAGCAGTGCATTTGCTTTTTTTCATCAAGCCATCTATCTAAAGAAAGAAAAAAAGCGAGAAAAAAAAAGATAATGTATATGCAGACATAGAATAAAAAAAACCTAATCTATGGTAAACTATACAAATCAAAAAAAAAAAAAACAAAACATATGCATATGTGGAATTAAAATAAAACAAAAAAACCCAGAAAATATGAGACCATAAAAATTTCAAATAATTCAAAAATCTTAAAAAAAAAAATCCCCGTCATAACACAAACAAACAAGCAACAATAAAAACCAAACCAAAACAAACAAAGAAGAAAAAACAGAATAAAAAATAAAAAAAACCACCCCAACTGCTTCCCTCCCCCCCCCCAACACCACATGTACACAAAAACCCTTAACCATACAACAATGAATAAACACAACAAAAGGATGATCAACAAGGACAACCACAACAAGGAAAATAAACAATCAAACAAACACAAATATACATACACAACAAAAACAGCGAAAATTACTAACTAGGACAAGAATAACACCCAAGAAAAATGAAGAACAATATAGAACTAACAAAAGACGGGGAAAAAGAGTCCAAAATATCCCCCCCCCTCCCAAGAAAACCACCCTAAACCAAAACCCAAACAAAAGGCAAATAAACAGAATCCCACCCCACCACTACCAAAAATAACAACAACAAAAAACCAAATAATGGATATAAACAGAGAAAACTGATGTATCATTTAAACACTTACATATACATACACATACACATCCTCACCCATATAAGAAAAACAAGAATAACCAACAGCTATTGGATTCAGAGCAAAGAAGTAAAAAAACAAAAATCCAATTTATACCTTTCCCTTTTCCCTTTGGTATATAACACATGTATATGTGCTTTTTGGTTTGAGGCAGAGCAACGTTGATCCTTCGATCAAAGAATAAATTCAGGCAATGAAAATCCACCCGCAGAAACAAACGTCAGCAATAACAATTTAGCTCATCTAGTACAATAAACCAAAAAAATACAGTGACAAAACTAAATGATCAGCATAATTTATGTGTAAAAAAAAGAACATAAAAAGGCCAAAACAGCAGAAAGTAAAAACCAAAACCAAACCCAATTACAAAAACACACACGCACTCACACACTTGTACCACACACTTGTACACACCACACACACACACACACAAAACCCACACACACACACACACACACACCTCAGATTCAAAGCGTGCTGGGGTTGATATCATATCAACCATATATAGATCAATGTTTACACATGTACTCTATTTGAATATGAAAATTGGGGTTTCATATCTGATTTTAATGACAAGAATAACGTCGTGACACTTAAATTCACTCTCTTAAGTTACAAGTGTGTTCTGTACTTTTATTCATGAATATCTTTTTGATGTGTTTTATACTGATTTTTGCTTTTAATACATTTCAAATTTTGGGGGAGTTTTTTCCATAGGTCACTGCCTGAATACAAGAGGCTCGTTTTTATATAGGTTATTTTGGGTCTTGGAAATTTGTAGCAAATGGTTGTGTCTATGTTGGTTAACTTTGAAAGCTTTGGTAATCTTGGGAGGTGCATTTTGATTAACAACTTTTTGCATAAACACAGCTTTATTGAATGAAAGTCGGTTTCGAAATGTCAGACATTTATTTGCTTATAATCCTCAATTTTTCAGGGTGCTTCTTTTTAACAATACAAGTTTTACTGCTCTTTTATAAAAGCGATGAATGATTTCAAGTTCGTTCCATGGGGTATCCAAATAGTTGAGCATAGTTAATGATTGGTAAAATGTGACCGCAAAAAATAGTTTTCGAGAATGATTATTTAAGAAGTGTTTTATTTTGGTTTTTAATTAAAGTACCCTGTGAGCTAGGCGTTTTACCTGTGACATTTAGTGTCAGTCCAAGTCTATTTTGTAAATTGGAAAACCCTAATATTTTATGTGAGTCAACTTCTTCAACTATTCCGTTACAACAACAGAGGTTGAACCTATCATTCATTTTTTGCCTTTTCTGTCTTGTGATACGTACATACATTTTGTTTTTGTGCTTTTAAAGGACATGTGGTTTAATTGAGTCCAAATAATCAATCTGTCAATACTGTATTGAAGTTTGTAGTTAATCTGCTGGAGTCTGAATCATAAAAAAGAGAGTGGTTTCGTCAGCAAACATTTCACAGTTACATTTAAAAAAACAGGGTAAATCATTTCATAGACTGAAAACAAGAGTGGTCCCAAAAATGAGCTTGTGGTACCCCATGTCTAAGGGGTTTAGTAGTTCTGATGCTTGGTTATTTACAGATACAAGCTGTGCCTATTGGACATAAAATTTTCTAGTAGTTGGATAACTTCAGGTGGCAGTTTGTACAATTCTAATTTACGCAATAACAAAGAGTGGTTGATCACGTCAAATGCTTTTTCAAAGTCAACAAAAAGGAGGCCAGTAAACTTATTGTCATTTATATTGTGTAGGAGACTGTCAGTGAGCTGAGTTAGAGCAGTGTGACAGGAATAGTTTTTACAAAAACCTGATTGATCCTCGTGCAATAGATTGTTTTTTTATAAAGTAAGAATTTAGGGATGTTTGTATGTGTTTTTCAATGGGTTTAGATTTGTACAGAGAGAATTGAAATTGGCCTGTAATTTGAAGGAGAAGAGCAGTCACCTGATTTATGGACAGGTATAACTTTTGCCTTTTTAAACTTGAGAGGAAAACATCTTTTCTCAATACACAAATTGTATAGATAAGTTAGTGTTTCAACAATAACGGGCTAGCGAAGTTTTATAATCCGAGAAACTAACTTGTCTAGATCACGTGTTCTAGAATTCGTTTGCATTTTTATGCTTTTTAAAACATCAAAGGTTGTCATTGGTGGAGATTAAATGGAAAGTTAATATTTTTGAGTTAATATATTGTTGTAGGTAATGAAGATCATTTTCGCTTGACTTGTCACATGTTATAACTTTTTTTGCTACATTTGAAAAATGGCTGTTTAATCATCAGTTGTTTTGTCTTTAATGAACTGTTGACTTTTGAAACATGTTTTTACATAAAGTATTGATGGCTTTCCAAATCTGGCGAGAGTCATAGTGGTAATTAACAACTGTTGAAGTAATTACGCTTTGATCTGCGTTTAATGGAATTCACTTTATTCCTTTGTGTCCTGAATTGTTATGTGTACCTGGGGTTTTCAGGTGGTTTTTTAAGTTTATCTAGATTCTATGTCTTTTTGTTATCCATGGAGGTTGGTTTTTTCTTTTACTCTTTTTTTTTTAAAGGGAGCATGTTTTTCATACACTGAGATAAATATGTTAACCCAAAAAATTTAGCAGCTTCTTTGGGGTCTCTGATTTGGATATTTGTATGGTGGTTATCAGGTCCGAAAGAAATTATCCTCACAGAAGTGTTGATCGTCGGTAATAATTGTTTTATGCCAAATTTAGGGAATTTTTATGCGACGCTTAAACCAAGTACAGCAGACGGATTATGATCGCGCATCCACATGACGGAGCACATACTTCAGCTATTTTGCTGTTTTGCATTAGTGTATATATGATCAATTAAAGTTACTGAGTTATCTGTTATACGTGTGGGTTTATCTATTAGTTGTTTTCCCGACCAAGCATCATATAGTTGTGATTCCATTTTGGTTTAGGTTTGAGAAGGGCTATGTTAAAATCTCCAAGAATAATAGTTTCACAGTTTTAAAGTGCAACTTCATCCATTTTGAGAATTGAATCTATCAAACCAATTAGTGGTTTCTGACGGATTTCTGTATATGAATCCTATCAAAAGTGGACTACTGTGCTTTAATTTGATTTCTACCCAAATCGATTCGATATCATACACATAAAAATTGTATAGCCTTTGACAGCATAATGAAGATGCGAAATATGTTAATAGGCCTGTAGTTTTTGGTTTGTAGGGATCTTGATCGATCCTGTGTGTGTGTATGCATGTGTGTGTCTCAATGTGTGTGCCTGTGTGTGTGCCTGTGTGTGTGTATGTATGTGCCTGTGTGTGTGTGCGCCTGTGTGTGTGCTGTATGTGTGCCTGTTTTGTGTGGCCCGTGTGTGTATGTATGCTGTGTGTGTGTTGTATGCCTGTGTGTGTATGTATGCCTGTGATATGCCTGTGTGTGTATGTTGTTGCTTGTGTGTGTATGTTGCCCGTGTGTGTATGCCTGTGTGTGTGGTTTCCTTGTGTGTGTATGTATGCCTGGGTGTGTTGTATGCCTGTGTATGCCTGTGGTGTATGTTTTGTCTGTGTGTGTTATGCCTGTTGTGTTTTATGCCCGTGTGTTGTATGCTTGTGTGTGTATGTTGCCCGTGTGTGTATGCTGTGTTGTATTGCCTGTGGTGTATGTTGTTGTATGCCTGTGTGTGTATGTATGCCCTTTTGTGGTGTATGTATTCTGTGTGTGTATGTTGTTGTATGTTGCCTGGGGTGTGATGCTGTGTGTTTTATTTGCCTGTGTTGTTTTTGTTGTTGCCTGTGGGGTATGTATGTAGCTGTGTGTGTTTTATTCCCGTGTGTGTATGTATGTGTGTTGCCTGTGTGGTTATATATGTGTATTTTTGGCCTGTGTTTTATTGGGTTATGCCTTGTGTGTTGTATGTATGCCTGTTGTGTTTTTGTATGTATGCCTGTGTGTGTTTGGGGTGTGTATGTATCCCGTGTGTGTATGTATGCTTGTGTGTGCTTGTGTATGTGTGTGTGCCCGTGTGTGTATGTAGCCCCAGTGTGTTATGTGTTTCATTTCATTTATTTATTTATTTCATTTGTATTTTGTGTGTTGTATGTATGCCTGTGTGTGTATGTATGCCTCTGTGTGTTTTGTGTTTCATTTCATTTATATATTTATTTAATTTATATTTAATGTGGGGTGTATGTATGCCTGTGTGTGTATGTGTGCCTCTGTGTGTGCCTGTGTGTGTATGTATGCCTCTGTGTGTGCCTGTGTGTTTTCCTGTGTGTGTATGTGTATGTTGTGTGTATGTGTATGTGTGTGCTGTGTGTGTATGCCTCTGTGTATATGCGTGCGTAAAAATGAGTTTTTATGTCTTCTAGTCAATGGGTTTAAAATTGTGTTCACAATTGATGTGTGTGCGTGGCGTGCGCGTGTTTTGTGTGTGTGTGTGTGCGCCAATGCGCGCGCGTGTGTGTGTGTGTGTTGTTGTTGATTTTATTTGGAAGTCATTTGAAAACCAATATGAAATATAGCTTTTGTGTCTTTGATATTTTTGATGTGTATCAATCTGCCTGTCAGCATTTTTAATTGCCCTTCATGGGATGATTAAAGTGTTTTTGACTTGACTTGACTTGACTGTGTGTGCCTGTGTGTGTGTGTGTGCCTGTGTGTGTGTGCCTCTGCGCCTGTGTGTGTGTGTGCCTCTGTGTGTGTGCCTGTGTGTATGTCTGTGTGTGTGTGTGTGTGATCCAGGTGGTGGTCCTATCCCGCATCATCCCAGACGAGGAGCAGGCCAAGAGCTCTGCAGTGGGCATCAAGCTGCTGGTGGACATTCTGGATCAGTCCACCAGTGACGACGTGCGCTCCAGTGCCGCTGCCTACATCGCCTGCCTCGCTCACACCAGAGCCGGTAAAACAGCAGCTGTTCTTTTCGAGCAAGGTTTTTTCTTGGGGAACGGGATAGCTCAGCGGTCAGAGCACTCGCGGATCGGTGGTCTAGAGGTAACGCGCCTGTCTAGAAAGCGAAAAGTCCGGGTTCGTATCCCGTCTGGGCCCGAAACTTTTCCCCCAACTATTAGACCATGAGTGGTGGTCTGGGCGCTAGTCTTTCGGATGAGACGATAAACCGAGGTCCCGTGTGTTACAGAAAATTATGCAGCGCACGAAAAAGAACCCACGGCAACAAGAGAGTTGTCCCTGGCAAATTCTTTTGAAAAAAGCCACTTGATTTTGGGAAAGAAATCAGTTGCAGACCAAAAAAAAAAAAAAAAAAAAAAAAGGGGTGGCGCTGCTCTTGTGGCGAGTGCTCTTCCCGGGGAGAGCAGCCCGAATTTCACGCAGAGAAATCTCGTGACTTAAGTGGGTTAATAAATAAATAAATAAATAAATAAATTCACCTCCCCCCCCCCCCCCCCCCTAGCCAAGGTTAAAGCAGCAGCATCGAGCGTGGTTACCAATAATTTGGATGGGTGACCGTTTGCGCGCTGTGGTTTCAGTACAGTTCTTACAGGGTTTTTTTCATATAAAATAAAATAAATGTAAATTTTAAATACAGTTTCCCAGTTCACCCGCTGTTAATGGGTACCCGCCTTTTTAGGATTTTTTTTATTTTTTTTTGGGAAAGGTAAAGCAGCGAGGGAGAGGAGATGGGCGCCACTGCCCTCAATAATTATGCTGGCTCCTAGAAAAGCTAAGGTCTCTGATGCCTCGCTCTCCTATGACCACATAGGTTATGGGACGCCCTTACCATTTTTTTGGTTTTTAAAACTTTTCTGAGCTTCAGAAGAATGTAGTTACCTCATCAATTATCTGCATCCAAGATTAAATGTTTACATTTTGAAATGTTGATGTCTTCTGATAAAAAATGGTGAAGGTAAAAGGACCCTATGCGGTCGTTGGGGAGCGAGGTGTCAGAGACCTCGGTTTCTCCAAGGGCCAGCATGTTGAGAGCGGCGCCCATCTCCTCTCCCTCGCTGCTTTACCTTTCCTGACCCTAAAGAGGGCAGGTACCCATTTACAGCTGAATGTCAGAGCTATTCATACTGCACTTACTACACCTCAAAACACTGAGTCGTAGCAATTCATAGTACATACAAAAAAATAGTTTTAAAAACTTCAGCGTGTTCAATCTAAGGGAAACTACTCGTACTGCTGGCTGAATTACCGGTATCAACTGGGCCCTGGGAGCTACTGCCACATGCAGTCAAAAGTGTTGAACAACACTCTCAAATTGCGTTCATAAAGGGGATGAAGCTCGACTGTGTGGTTGCAGGCTTCAGTCTTCCACAGCAACTTCACTCTGGGTAGGACGGCATAGCCTGGTGGTTAGAGTGCTGCGCTCGTGATCTGCTGACCCAGGTTCGAATCTCGTTCAAGAGGATTTTTCCTCTGGAGTTAACATCAGTGCCGACTCCACTCTCCCATCCCAAAAGCCCTTCAAATGAGAACATAAACCGAGGTCCTGTGTGCGAACTCACGCAGAACAGTATACGCACCATCAAAAACCCGTTCCGCTTTTCGGAAAGAGTAGGCCATTGTGAGTGGTGGGAGCGGTGGTGACCCAAAAAAACAAACAAACATAACACAGGTCCGCATAAAAAAAGCACGTAAGTACTTATTCTTATCCTCGAAATAAAAAATAAAATAAAATAAATAGGAGCCTGCCGGATTCCCCAAAAATCCTCATAATAATAAAAATAATAAATGGAATTTATATAGCGCTATATCTTGCAGAGACAAATCAAAGCGCTTGTACTCAACTCATTCTTACACAGTCATACAACCAGTAGCAAGTAATAGTTCCATCAAGTCCAAATGACTCTTAACAGGATTGAAACCCGCAACCTTTCAGTCCGTAACCCCAAGACACTAACCACTTCACCCTAGTACCTGGTGGTCTAGAATGAAGTCTATCTATCTAACTAATCCTAGAGTCTTTCTTTTTGGTTTTTCCCAGGTGTGCCATCAGCCATTGTGGCAGTACAGGCAGTGGAGTACCTGTGTGACATGCTGCTGAGCAGGTCTGAGCAGGTGAGAGGCAACGCCGCTATAGCCCTGGGCTACCTGTCCTACAACCATGCAGGAGAAAGACACCTCTTGAACAAGTGAGTCTCTTAATCAATGACGCTGGTCATAGTCTGTATTGGTCATCACGGTGGTCAGCTTGTATCGCTCCTCAGCTAGAGCTCCGAGGTTCATCAATGATGACATGTTGGCGTATCGTATGCGATCCGTTTTTCAACCCACGATTGAGGAGGAGATACCTTGCATTTAGGCTTTAGGATATGTGTCTGTTCATGATAGTATTCGATTTTTTTTTGCTTTACGAGATTCAGCGCTATATTAATACAATACAATAGTAATAATGATAATAATAATAATGATAATTATTATCATTAGCATTATTATTATTACTATTACCATCACCGTTATTATTATTATTATATTTAATGTTCTTGTTATTGTTATTATTATTATTATTATTACTATTATTAAAAAGTGTAACAACAATAATAGAAATTGTAGTTATATATATTTTGTGTTTACCGTCCCTTGATTCGACGCTTGGAGGTTCACACATGGTGACATTTCTCGTGTACAACCGGCTTTGCTCACCATCAAGTATCCATCCGCCTTCCAACACCAGGGATGATGTCTATTATATTAATATAATCAACACTAGCGTGTATGAGGCTTTTTTGTAAACTTTGTTATCCGTTCCCACAGGCACTTAGTAGCACTAGTCTCCCTAAAGCTGGAACAGGTTATCCACTAGACTGCTCCACCTCGGAAATTTTCCGGGGCTAAAATTAATGTGCACCCTATACGCCTACAACCCGGAAAATTTTCGGGGTTTCGAACCGAGGTAAACAAGCCTGCTTCCTTGACTACAGTTAAAGGGAAATAATTCCAAAACTAGCGGAGATCACTCTCCTGTTGCTTGGCAACATCCAGCTGCAAAAATCGTGGCAAAAACGATCAGGTTTAAAAAAAAATTTTTTTTAGCTCGTATCTTGTGTTATTATGCATGACTGCTTGTGGTGATGATGATGATGATGATGATGATGATGATGATGATGATGATGATGATGATGATGATGATGAAGTAAAAGATGATGATAATGATGATAGGCCTAAATTGTCGACTACAGAAAAAAACCTGTGCACACCCAGTTGTGTACACACACACACGCGCGCGCGCGCAGGTGTGTATGAGTATGTGTGTGTGTGTGTGTGTGTGTGTGTGTGTGTGTGTGTGTGTGTGTGTGTGTGTGTGTGTGTGTGTGTGTGTGTGTGTAATTTGCATTTTCCAATGTATGATCTTATATATTTTCCCCTTTTTACTGGTTCAATTTATTGGTAAAAGTTGCAATAATGTAGTATTTTAGTATATATCATTAAGAAATGTGTTCTTAGATGGCTTGATGAAAAGAAAGCAAATGCATTGTTTATTCAATGTACCATCTGGAAATAAACATTTGACTTGACTTGACACACACAGAATGCTGTATCGGTGGTTTATAAAAACAGATTCTAAATTTGTGTGTGTGTGTGTGTGTGCGTGCGTGCGTGCGTGCGTGCATGTGTGTAATAATAATAAATGAAATTTGTATAGCGCTATATCTTGCAAAGACAAATCAGAGCGCTTGCATTCAACATATTCTTACAGAGTCATGCAGCCAATAACTATCAAAAGCTTTAACAAAATTCAAATGCACACACACACACACACACACACACACACACACACACACAGAGGTTGTAGGCTTTGGCAGGGTAATGGGATTTGGGCTTTTGAAGGCAGGGGCAGTTTTGAGATGAAAGAGGGAAAAAATTAGGTTTGAAACAAATATGTCTTGAGGCTGGATTTATATGTGTCATGTGTGTGCGTAATTGTATGCTTGCGCGTGCATGCCTGCATGCATTCGTATGTATATGTGTGTGTGTATCCATGCATGCTTGCGTGTGTGTGTCCGTTTGTGTGCATGCGTGCGTGTATGCATGCGTTTATGCGTTTGTGTGTGTGTTCAGGTGTCGTCTGGACCCATACCTGATGCTGGTCATGAAGCACTACACGAAGAGGAGCAAGCTGTCCCCAGCTTTCACTGAAGGATGGAAACACTATCAGAAAGTGGGCCTGCCTCCCATCCCGTAAGTCTCTCCACTTTCTGTCTGTCTTTTTTTTTTGGGGGGGGGAGGTGCGGGGTGGAGGGGGGGGAGTGGGGGTGGATTGGGATTGTTCCTCTATTAGAGGCTCACCAATAGTGTGATTTTTTAAAAGCATATTTCATCTTTTTATTTATTTTTTTAAACAACTTTGAAGGTAGCTGTATTCGGTTTCTGGGATTGATGACTGAACATGACACTAGTTTCTCTCTCTCTCTCTCTCTCTCTCTCTCTCTCTCTCTCTCTCTCTCTCTCTCTCTCTCATATATATATATTATATATATATATATATATATATATATTTGTCATCGGTTCTTACCGGCGCGAATGGCTTACTCTTCCTATATATAATAATAATAATATATGGAATTTATATAGCGCTGAATCTTGTAAAAAAAACAACAAACAAATCGAAGCGCTTGCACTCAATCATTTACAGGCATACATCTCTCCTTAAACATAATGAACAACAGATTTCAAAAACCATGCGCGCACACGAATGCACGCATGCACGCACACACACGCACATACACACACACACACACACACACACACACCACACACACACACACACACACACACACACACTCGGAACAACACTTAGAAGGTGAAAGATGCTGTTGAAAATTAGGGACAGATATTTGGGGGGAAAGTCTCAGGTAGGAGGAAATAAGTGTGTTTTGAGGCTGGATTTGAAGGTATCAAGTGAAGGCTTTTAGCGAAGGGAACGGGATGGAGTGTACAGATGAAGACAGTTACAGAGACAAGAGGGTGCAGATTTGTGAAGACATTTGAAACAGAGGGTATTGATTCTATACTCCAGTCTTTGTGAGACAGGCAGCCAGTGAAGAGATCGCAGAAGAGGAGTGATGTGTTCAGATTTTTTCTTTCTTAGGACCAGTCGAGCTGCAGAGTTTTGTATGCGTTGAAGAGAGTGGATAGATGATGCTGGTAGGCCAGCCAAAAGAGAATTACAGTAGTCTAAACGTGAAAGAATGAGAGATGTGACAAGCTTGGAAGTTGCATCAGTGGACAGATACTTGCGAATCGCGCTTATGCGCCGTAATTGATAGTAGCAAGACTGGCAGGTCTGGGTGATGAATTTTTTCATAGAGAGTGTGTTGTCAAGAACTACTCCTAAATACTTCACAGAGTTGGACAAAGGAACTGATGTATTGCCGAATTCTATTGAAGTTTTTGCGATAGAGGAAAGTTTATGTTGGGTCCCTATAAGCATGGCTTCGGTTTTATCGGCATTAAGTTGTAACTTGTTCTGAGTCATCCAGTTTTGAATGTCTTGAAGGCAGTAGGACATATTTGTCAGGAGGGAAGGCAAGTTTTCAACAGTATCACTGCACTGAAGCTGAGTATCATCGGCATAGAAATGATGAGCAATATGGTGGTTGTTTATTATATGTGAGAGTGGAGCAGTGTAGAGAGTAAAGAGAATAGGGCCCAGGACTGATCCCTGCGGGACTCCACATTCCATTTTAACAGGTTTTGATTGAATTTTGTTTACAATAACTTTCTGGAACCTGTCTGTGAGGTATGAAGTAAACCAGGTGAGGGCTGTGCCGTTAATACCAAACGTATTTTGGAGGCGAGAAAGAAAAATTGAGTGATCTATGGTATCAAAGGCTGCAGATAAGTCGAGAAGAGTGAGGAGGGAGATTTTTCCTGCATCAGAAGTAAGTAGAAGTGTATCTAAAGTGTGGACTAGGGTGGTTTCGGTGCTGTGGTTGGGGCGATAGGCAGATTGAAAAGTGGGAAGGAGATTATTGGAATGAAGGTGACTGTTGAGCTGTTTGAGAACGACTTTTTCTAGTACTTTAGAGACAAAGGATAAGTTTGAGACAGGCCTATAATTCTTCAGAATGTTGGGATCGAGGTCGTGCTTTTTCAGTAGAGGTGTGACTATTGCTGTTTTAAAGAGCTGATGGAAAAATTTCCTGACACAAGAGATGTGTTTACTATTTTAGTGATAATAGGTACAAGTTGTGGAAGGCATTGTGAGAAAACAGGAGCAGGTATGGGATCAAGGTCGCATTTATTTTATAGTCATTTCCTTCAGAATTGTCATGATTTCTTTTTCACTTGTGGATGGAAGGAAAAGAGAGGAGTGCCAGTGAACTGGGGATCAGGAGGCGCAGGCTGGAATTGAGTCTGATCTAGTCTGGAGCATATGTTTCGAACTTTGTCTGAAAAGAAGGTAGAAAATATGGATGGAAGTTCAGACAGGTTGTGGGTGTTAGGCAGAGGAGTTGTTTTTGCAGATCCAAGGAGATTTGAGGTGAGGGAAAAAAGAGATTTTATGGATGTAGCACAGAGAACTTGGGAAGAGTAGTAGTCTGTCTTTGCTGAATGGATTAAGAGTTTGACTTTGTTTATCATCATCATTAACCATTACACCCAGCGGTGTGTAGGGCAGCAACAAAGCGCTTCCACTCCTGCCTATCCTGGGCCAACCTAGTCACTTATCCCAAGAGTGCTGCATGGCCTTCATCTCACTTTCTACAGTCCTCCTCCACGTTGCTTTTGGTCTTCCTTTCTTTCTCCTTCCTTCTGGGGTCCAGTGCAATGCTGTTCTTGTGATTGACTGTGGGTCTCTTTGGAGGATGCTTCATATATATATATATATATATATATATATATATATATATATTTGTCATGGGTTCTTACCAGCGCGAATGTCTTACTCTTCCTAAAGGTAGTAGAACAGAACGTGTTTTAGCACATGTGCAAGATGTTCTGTGTACGAGCAAACCCCGTTCTGTATTCTCTATTCATTCTTTTGTGTAAGAAATGCTCAGGGAGTTTATTGTAGTTTTTGTCTCCTGCAAGAAACAAATAAGTGTGTAGATCTTATCGTTATGACATGTGTCAAGTTTACAACAGAACTGCCAGGTTATTTTTAAGTTTGTGGCGTAGAATTGCTTCTTTTTTTAAAGTATATGTCCTACCAGTACTATTCCTCTCAACTTTTCATTATCATTAAAAATAAATGTCTGTGTACTTCACTAGCTTTCTTTCCTTTCTCGAGAAAATATTGATAAGGAATGGGATCACAAAGACAAAAAAATTGCATTCTCGAAAGTGTTTTTCATTTCTTGTAATCCATCAGTTTTATCTTGTACTCTGGTTATTCAAAATTGTCTTTACTTTCAAAAGTATACGGATACCAAACATAGAATAAAGAGGAATAAAATATAAAAGTTTTAATGTTTGCTTTTTGACTTGATAATTATGTCCTTTCAAGTTAAAGGCCACACTTTTTGTTCTTTCTTTTTGTTTTCTTAAAGGGTATGGGGAAAAGGAAACAAAGAATATGAATTCCATATTCCATTCATTATTATTATTATTATTAGTAGTAGTAGTAGTAGTAGTAGTAGTAGTAGTAGTTAGTAGTAGTATCATCATCATCATTATTGTTGTTGTTAGTAGTAGCAGCAGCAGCAGTAGTAGCAGTAGTAGTAAAGGGAGACAAATAAAACAATTATATGGGAGATAATTAACGCGTTGTGTAAAAGGGAGAAAATTTAAGACAAGGGAACAAAGTGGGCTCAAAATACAGCCATCTTCAATAACTGGCGTGGAATTACACAAACTAGTGTAGTGCTCCATGGCAGGACTGTTTCCAGAACACTCCAAGATCATCAGAATTCGTCTGGATCTGTCTAACTGATAGCCTAGTGGTTAGAACATTGCGCTCGCAATCTGACGACCCGGGTTTGATTCCCGTTCAAGGGGATAATTTCCCCTGGAGTTAACATCAGTGCAGACTGCACTCTCCCCAAAAGTCCTTCGGATGAGACTATAAACCGAGGTCCCGTGTGCAAACGCACACAGAACATCATGTGCACACGTCAAATCCTGTTCCGCTTTTCGTAAGAGTAGGCCATTGTGTGCCGGTGGGAACAGATGACAGAATTGACAAAACTGTATACACAGGGGACTGGATGTAAAAAAGCATATAAATGCTTATTCCATTATCCTCGATATAAAAGGATAAAATAAATAAGTATCTTTTTAATCTTTGATGTCGTGATCATCATTGATTGAAGTTAATCGCTCATTTGTTCTCGTTGCATATTATTTTTGACAGGATCATCTAGATTTTATTTATGGTTCTTTGGTAATATTATTACTCGTGTATTCTTTTTGATGTTTTTAGATTTTTGGGGTAGTATAGTTCTCTTTTCTGAATGCACAAAGAAGTAAGGGGGAAGCAGCCCAAATTTCACGCAGAGAAATCTGCCGTGACTTAAGATCGTATACTATTCAATACAACACAATACAATAAAAGCAATACAACGCAATACAGTACAGCGCAATACAATACAGTAAAGTACAGTACAGTACAATAACATAAAGTAACAGTTAAAGAAGCTTACGCATTCACCCTACATGTAACACCCTCCCCCCAAAAACCCCAACCCACAACAACAACAACAACAACAAACAACAAACAAACTGTTCACAACCTCTACCAGACTTCCTCACACAACTAACACATCTCGTCTCACCGACACGCCGCAAACTCTGCTGCTTTCAGCGAAGGACGGCCATCTTTGATCAAAGCCAGGCCCCCACGTGACGACATGCGGCCAATCACCATCCTCAGCTTGGAGGACTCGCCCAGTGGCTCAGGCCACTTGCGGAGCTCCGCCTCCAATCTGAACGCCGGGGATGACACGGGCAGGACCTCCCGAGCCTCGCGGGAATCTTCCCGGGGCACCAGGCAATCCCTGCACGCCAGTCACCTGTCCTTGGACTCCCAGAGAACTCAGATGTCCATGCAGGAGATGGTCATGGTGGAGGAAGCTTGATTTGAGGGAGGGGGGAGGGTTTTATTTATGGGGCAGTAGCGCTGAGAAGAAAGAAGGCCTTACATGTTTTGTTTGTTTTTTTAGTCAGGGAAGGTAAAGCAGCGAAGGAGAGGAGATGGGCGCCGCCCTCAATATGCTGGCCCCTAGAGAAGTTGAGGTCTCTGACGCCTCGCTCCCGTACCACCTTATAGGTTATGGGACTCCTTTACCTTTTCTTTTTTTTTTAGTCTGGGAGCACTTTTACTACTCCACTCCACTATGTGATTCATTTATCATCTTGGTTTATGTTGTTTTTTTAAGGCTGTGAAAAAGTTCATGTTTTTCACAAAGGGTTGGGTTAAACTTGAAGATGGATTTTTTGGGGAGGGGGGCAGAGAGTTTTGATTTTTTAGCCATTACTGGTGATGAGGTTCGTCACGCCCTGTAAGAGTTGTAAAAAATCAGCTCACACATCCCATAATGATGCCAGAAGGGGGGTAGAGGGGGAGGGGGGGGGGGCGGTCAGTATAAATAGCACCCCCTCCTTCTGGAGAATCTGTGTGAGGATATCTCTCATTTCTATCCCTCTCTAGTGTGGGAGGTGGGTTTGCTGGGGAAAAAATGGAGGGATAAGGGTAGCGTGAGAGTAAGGTGGAAGATAAAGTTTGGGAAGGGGTATGATTTTGGGTTAGGGTATGTTAATCTTGAAGGGGATGGGATAACTCAGTCATCAGAGCACTCACACCCCCATGCTAAGGTTAAGAAACATTGAGCGTGGTTGCCAAATGGATGGGTGACTGTTTCTGCACATTGGCTTCAGTACAGTCCCCCAGTTCACCCAGCTGTAAATGGGTACCTGCCCTCTTTAGGGTCAGGGAAGGTAAAGCAGCAAAAGGAGAGGAGATGGACGTTGTCCTCAAGATGCTGGCCCTTAGAGAAACTGAGGTCTCTGACACCTCATTCTCCAACTACTGTATAGGTTCCAGGAACCGCATTCTTATGTCAAACTCGAATTTGGTGTTGTAGAGATTTTGGGAAGGGTTAGCTTTTGGAGCAAGTAGGTTAGCTAAAAGTAAGGTGGTGGGGAGATTTTGGGAAGAAGTGAGGGCTGCTTTCTGTGTTGTGCCAAGCTTGAGAAGAAAGCAGATGCCATGTGCGTGGTTTGGACACTCTCCTA
The DNA here is from genome assembly GCA_028751875.1 of Rapana venosa. Lineage (NCBI taxonomy): Eukaryota > Metazoa > Mollusca > Gastropoda > Neogastropoda > Muricidae > Rapana > Rapana venosa. The sequence goes on along the minus strand of CM054143.1, from coordinate 6,294,032 downwards.
ATATGCCGTGTAAACTCCTATATTCCTATAGCTCATCATTCTTTACAATGTTTACTTGTTGAACTATTGGAATGGTTGCAGTTTCAAGTCATGTGGGTTTGTTGTTGTTTTTTAAAGTCAGAAGCGAACAGTGAACTAACAAAATGTGTGTTTTAACACGTCTTGGGGGATGCAGTGTTAAGATTTTTCAACCTGTTAGTTTATCTCCAAAATGCTTTATTACTTTGCTTTAATATTTATTTTTTAAAAGGACGGAGTATGTTTGTAGGTTTTTGTTGCATAGGAGTAAAGCAAATACGAATTACTATGGGATGAATGCTATACATGTTTGAGTGAAAAGAGGGTGCATTTTCAACTTATCATTCATTGGTCATCCATCATTCTGTGATGATATTATACTGTAGTTTGTTTTCACATCACATAGTTATACATACATACACACACAACACACAATATATAAATATATACATATATATATATATATATATATATATATATATATATATATATATATATATATATATAGATAGATATATCATTTTTTATTTTATATATATATATATATAAACTCCTGTCCGTCCTTCTTGTTTGGTCTTTGTCTTTTTAAAACTATGAAACACGCTTGCAAGCTAGATTGGTGTATTTTCAAGACTTTGCATGAAGGCATAATGAGGTCAATACTACCGTCTGGTATCTCTTAAAGTGGAAAGACGTTAAAACTAAAGACGACTACTACTACTACTACTACTACTACTACTACTACTTCTACTACTACTACTACTACTACTACTTCTACTACTACTACTACTACTACTACTACTACTTCAATACTGAAGTGTCAAATCCCCCCTGCCAAATCGTTATAGACTTTGTTGTGACGAAGTTCGAATCTATTTTATTTTTATTATTTCCGTCCAGCCGGCCAATTTATTCCCTTTCCACATGTCACAAACGACTACATCTGTTCTCCCTATTTTTTAATCAGTAGGCCGTGACTTCAGTGTCAGGGTTTTCATCAAAGAGGGTTGAATACAGGACAAAGCTGAGTGTGTGCGTTATTAGTACAATACTTAAATTATTAAGTAGGGGACGGGATAGCTCAGTGGTCGGAGCACTCGCTTTCCCCCAGCCAAATTAAGCAGCGTCGAGCGTGGTTACCAGTTGGATGGGTGACCGTTTGCGCGCCTTGGCTTCAGTACAGTTCCCCCAGTTCACCCAGCTTAAATGGGTACCTGCCCTCTTTAGGGTCAGGGAAGGTAAAGCAGCGAGGGAGAAGAGATGGGCGCCGCCCTCAATATGCTGGCCCTAGAGAAGTGAGGTCTCTGACGCCTCGCTCCCCTACGACCTTATAGGTTCTGGGACTCCATTACCTTTACCTTTTAATTATTAAGTATCAAAACAGATCTCAAATCTTTTTGATGTTGAGGACAGGCTAACCTTTACTTTGAACTGAGTGGTGTTTGTGACTGTGTGTACATAAAAACAGTTTTCTTCAGTGTGAGAGAGAGAGAGAGAGAGAGGAGGAGAGAGAGAGAAGAGAGAGGAGAGAGAGAGAGAGAGAGAGAGAGAGAGAGAGAGGAGAGAGAGAGAGAGAGAGAGAGAGAGAGAGAGAGAGAGAGAGAGAGAGAGAGAGAGAGAGAAGGAATCCATCCACAGAGGTCAGAAATCTGTCTCCTGCTATCCAGGATAGTCTATTATTCCTTTATCGTAGCCACTGCTCGGAGCGTCGGCAAGATGTTAGTTTATAAACAGAAATATCTGGTGGTTCTGACCAGAATTGTATAGACTTTTTTGATTATTTTTTTTTATTTCATTGTATTCTTTTATATCGAGTATAATGGAATAAGCACTTATGTGCTTTTTTACATCCAGTCCCCGTGTGTATGCGGTTTTGTCAATTTTGTCATCCGTTCCCACCGGCACACAATGGCCTACTCTTACGAAAAGCGGTACAGGATTTTAACGTGTGCGCAAGATGTTCTGCGTGCGTTCGCACGCGCGGCTTCGGTTTATAGTCTCATCCGAAGGACTTTTGGGGAGAGTGGAGTCTGCACTGATGTTAATTCCAGGGGAAAATATCCCCCTTGAACGGGATTCGAACACGGGTCATCAGATTGCGAGCGCAATGATCTAACCACTAGGCTATCCCGTCCCTTGGGGTCTGGGGTTAGGTAGGCACTATAACATTCTGTTGATTACTGACTTGTTTGCTTATGTTTACTGTCCATTGCCAAAGAACTTGAATGTTGTTGTTGTTGTCTTCAATTTAACGTCTGTTCACTCTTAGTGATATTAGAGGAATAACTTGAATGTTAACATTGCTATGATTAGTTTGGCGTGTTTGCGTAATGCGTTGATACGCGTGCTATACATGTTCTGAGTGAAAGAGGGTGCATTTTCTTCTTACCCTTCATTGATGGTCCATCATTCTGTGATATGCTCTAGTTTGTTTTTACATCACGTCGTGTTATTTATTGTGTGTGCACTGTGCATTTATTCTGCGCGTAGCAAGTATCATGGTTGTTTGTCTGACTTTCTGGTTTACCGTGACTTTTACAGATATTTGGGGATTTTTTTGTTGTTATTGCGTTGACTGTTTTGTTGTATTATATCACGCAAAGATATATTTATGATAATACACTGTTGATAATTGGTTTTATATTTTTTGTCTTGTTTGTTGTTTTATCGTGTGGGTTTTTTTCAGGAACTTTTCACTTGTGTCAAAACTTGGGAGTCAAAAACGTCTACTAACGCTCGGATTAATGATTGTGTTTTATATACATTTTTGCATTAACACCATATATTGTCATTATCTTATGTTGCTTGTTGTGTCTGTGATTATGCCTTTATATTCATGTATCGTATTCGTTTGTGGGCATAGGGTAAACGTTAGGGCTGTGGATGTGTGTGTAGATATGTGTGTGTACATGTGTGTGTTGTGTTATATTGTGTGGGAGTGTGCGTGTGCGTGAGTGCGTGTCTGTGCATGCGTGCGTGTGTGTGTGTTATGTGTGTGCGTGAGTGCGTGTCTGTGCGTGCGTACGTGTGTGTGTGTGAGTGCGTGCTTGTGCTTGTGTTTGTATGTGTGTGTGTGTGTGCGTGCGCGCGTATTTGTAGGTGTGCGAAGATGGGGGCTTCAACAGATTTTAAAGACTTTTGTTTTATTTCCAATCCTCAATTCAAGCCCACTGAAAAAAACCCATTGATGATAGAACAGGTATTTAGAATCACAAGTGAATGAAAATGTGTGCTTTTGCCTTCTGAATAATGTTGTATGTGTGCAAAGATCTGTCAAGATTTATTGGAAATAATGTGCTTTGTTCCGATCCACACCTCACCAAAAGTTGATTTGAAGAGTGTGTTTTCATCCATTCCTTATTAGAAAAGTTCTGTTTTAAAGTCTATACTTCCTTTATGTCTTATCAGAGACCTATTTGAGGTATGGGATTTTTTTCAGAATTTCTTCATTATTAAAGATTTGTTTGAAGTATGTGGTTTTTACCTATTCCTTTTCAGAAGTTTATACCAAGTTCGTGTTTTGCTCCATCTCTCACATATTTATTTCAAGTTTGTATGTTAATCTATCTATCAAAGATTTATATTAAGTACGTGTGTTGATCCATTTCTCAAAGATTTATATCAAATTATACGCGTTTCAATCTATTTCTGAAAGGTTTACTTCAAGTATGTGCTTTCACCCGTCACTGAAAGATTTATCTTAAGTTCGTATTTTGCACATCCATCATTAGTATTTATTTGAATTGTATGGCTTTCCCATATCCCTAGTTGGCATGTATTTTAAGTATGTTGTTACTTATTCCCCATCAAGATTTATTTAAAGCATGTGAATTTTACTCCTCCATCTTTTGAAATTTATTTTAAGTATTTTTTTTCCACACATACTTCAACAAAGAGTTTTATGGAATATTGTTTCACCCATTAAGGAATTATTTGAAATACTGGGTTATCTATCCCTCTTCAAGATTTTATTTGTAGGTGTTTCACTTGTCAAAGATTATTTGGAGCACTGTTTCATTTATCACTCATTAAAAGATATCTAAATTATTGTTTCATCCCATCCCTCATGAAGATAATTTGAAATATAGTTTCACCCGTCAATGTTTCATTGAAAGATTGTTTCACACATCAAAGTTTTATTTGAAATTTCTTTTCACTCATGAAACATTTATCTGAAATATATAAATTCAGCTATCACCCATGAAAGATTTATTATCTGAAATATCATCAGATTTATTTGAAATGTTGTTTCACCCAACACTCATCATATTTATTTGTAATGTCGTTTCACTCGTGAAAGATTTATTTGAAATTTTGATTTCACCCACCAGCCATCACACATTACTCTGAAGTATTATTTCAGCCATCACTCGTCCATTAATTATCAGAAATATCGTTTCCCCCCATCACTCGTCAAATATTTATGAGAAATACTTTATCACACACGCCTCATCAAACATTTATTTGAAATATTGCTTCACCACATCCCTCATTAAAGATTTATATAAAATATCGTTAAACTCATCAACAAAAATCATTTGAAACAATCATCACACCCATCACTCATCCTCACACCATTCACCGTCACTAGATACAACGAAATCAAAAGACAAACAGTATTGCCGTTTGAAATGAAAATGTCCTTTATGTGAATTAATGGTCATGCATGCTCTAAGTTATATCCGTCCATTACTATTATCTTATATTTTCCCATGTACACATTTCTTTCTTTTCGTGGATGTGTTAACAGCTACGTTTCTGAACAGAAGACTTTATCTGCAGTTGTTCAATATTGGCTTGTGAGGCTGACGCAAAGTTCTGGTCGTTTTATTGTATCCTTGCTCTGGAAGTTATGCTATCTGGAGGCTTCACTGGCAACTAGTCTTGCCTGAGTAGAGTAGCTGAATGAAGTTTGATATGGACCTACCGACCTAAGGGCTTTGATATGCGTGGTTACCAATTGGATGGATGACCGTTTGCGCGCCTTGGCTTCAGTACAGTCCCCCAGTTCACCCAGCTGTTAATGGGTCCCTGCCCTCTTTAGGGTCAGGGAAGGTAAAGCAGCGAGGGAGAGGAGATGGGCGCTACCCTCAATATGCTGGCCCCTGGAGAAATTGAGGTCTCTGACGCCTAGCTCTACTACGACCTTAGAGTTAATGGGATGCCTTTGTTTTCTTTTTAAAAAAGCGTTGTGCATAGAACAAATTGATACATATAGGATAGGACAAACAAGTTATCTATAAGGGGGCCGTGTGACAAATTAGTTGTCTATGGGGGAAGAGGCCTAGAAAAATTAGATATATAAGACAATTTTATTCCTGGCAAAAAGAAAATAAGCTCTGTTTTCTAAAACCCGGAAGGAATATAAACTTCAACACAATTACCGGCGCAACATTTTTTTTTTAAATCACGTAGGGCAGAAAATAATCATTCATGAACAAAATATCGACACAATACTTGAAGACCGTCTCACGTTAAGGACCAAAACTCGCTTAAGTTTCACTCGCAGTAGCTGCAGATAGAGTCTTCTGTTGTTATAGGAACTGTCCCTAATAACTGTTCTAATGAGTAACAGAGAGTGATATTTTCATTGGATAAACTCGTATGGTTTGCATGGAAAATGACAGAAAAAAGATATATCATAATTATGTATCTATGACATCCATGATCTTCGCAAGAAAAATAAAGCCGTTTTCAAAATCACCTGGTGTTCAATAAGTTCACTGTTTATGCACATAAGTTATCTCTCTTCTGTACGCTTGTGAATTGCCTGTTATGTACACATAATATAAATATTACACAAATTGAACCCGGGCATCATATGGTTGTCATGTTCATAACCATAATTATACATAACAATTTCACGTGCTGTACAATCCAATTAATACCTTCCAGTATCTCTTCACTTTATTTATCTATTATCTTTATTTCCAGGATAATGGAATAATCACTCATGTGCTTTTTTACATCCAGTCCCCGTGTATATTCATTTTGTACATTTTGTCATCCATTCCCACCCACACACAATGGCCTACGCTTACAAAAGGCGGAACAGGTTTTAACGTGTGCGCAAGATGTTCCGCGTGCGTTTGCACACGGGACTTCGGTTTATAGTCTCATCCGAACGACCTTTTTGAGGGGAGGTGAGTCGGCACTGGTGTTAACTCCAAGGGTAAAATAATTATCCTTTTGAACGGGATTCGAACCGGGGCCAGCAGATTTTTGCAAACAGCAGTACATTCTCAGCTTAGGGGGATATGATGACATCCGATCAAATCAAGAAGACTACGTATACAATAATACTGTGCATAACCTGATCAATAAATGCTTTTTATATTGCACACTTCAGGCAAAACAGATAATCATGGTAACATTTATACGTACACGTTGCTTGTTTACGCCCAAGCTTACACACTGCATGCAGACACACTTGCCTGCGTGCACGCGCGCACGGACGCGCACATACACACACACAAATGCACACAAACACAACTTCACACACACAAAAACACGCACACACACAATCACACAAACTCACTCACGCACACTTCACATACACACACTTCACACACATACACACACTCTCTCTCCCACAGACACACTCTCTCACTCTCTCTCTCTCACACACACACGCACATCTCTCTCTCTCACCCCACAACAAGCACACAAACACACGCACTCTCTCAAACACACACATTCTCTCACCAAACACACACACACACACACACACTCTCACTCTCTCTCAAACACACACACACTCTCACACACACTCTCTATCTCACACACTCACTCTCTCTTCACTCTCTCTCTCACACACACACACCCCTGTCTCACACACACTCTCTCTCACTCACTCACTCACACATACACCACCACACACTCTCTCTCTCTCTCACTCTGTGTCTCACACACACAAACACACACTCTCTCTCACACACACTCCCCTCTCACTCTCTCTTTCACACACACTCTTTCTCTCCACACACTCGCACACACCACACACACACACACAAACACACTCTCTCTCTCTCTCACCTACTACCCCCCACCCCCCCCCACACACACTCTCTCTCTCTTTCTCACACACACACTTCACACACATACACACACACACACATTTTATTATTTTCATCCTAGTGGGGATATGCCATGCCATAACACAAGGGGCATTAACGCATCTGATGCACTGTGCTAAACTAAACCGCCCACACGGCATTATCATATCCATACCATTCCATTTTTGCCTCGACATTCCCTTCTGCATCCTTTGCAAGTGTTAACCAGTAGGTCTGTACGTTGTGGTTGCATATTATGTGGCTATTTAACACCCCGAGGGGTTTAACAACCCCTCCCTCCCCCTACCCCGAGAAGGGGAGTAGGGGAGGGGAGGGTGGTCACCACCCTGAATAAATATGCTCGCCATTCTCTCTAAGCACACCTACTATGACTTAATTTAAATTCTTTTATATATCGAGAACAATGGAATAAGCACGTATGTGCTTTTTTACATCCAGTCCCCGTGTGTATGCAGTTTTTGGAAATTATAGCATATGTTCTCACCGGCACACAATGGCCTACTCTTACGAAAAGCGGAACAGGATTTAACGCGTGCGCAAGATGTTCTGCGTGCGTTCGTACACGGGGCCTCGGTTTATAGTCTCATCCGAAGGACTTTTGGGGAGAGTGGAGTCTGCACTGATGTTAACTCCAGGGGAAAATATCCCCCTTGAATGGGAATCGAACACAGGTCGTCAGATTGCGAGCGCAATGTTCTAACCACTAGGCTATCCCGTCCCCAATATAGACCTGTGAGCGTACCTTGGATGAGAAGTTATAGCCTGTATCGCAGTTTTAGTAGCCATATTGTATTGTGTTGTATTGTATTGTACTGGACTGTATTGTATTGTGTTGCGTTGTATTGCATTGCATTGCACTGTATCGTTTTATATTGTATTGTATTGCATTGTATTGCATTGTATTGCATTGTGTTGTATTGTATTGTTTTGTACTGTATAATACTTTAGCCATTACGTTGCGTAATACATTACCTACCAGCGTATACACTGTCTTCTTTTAACATTACAACACCGGATTTGACATATTCATTTTGTAAAATATACATGTTGTGTGTCTGATTATTTTACAACACAGCAATAAAGACCACTGGACAAAGAAAACGTGACTGTTGTGTAACAGTTGCGTCACACGTAACTCGGTGTAACAGCTATGTCACGCGTGACTATTGTAACAACTATGTCACATGTGACACTGCGTAAAAGTTGCGTCACGCGTGGCTGTTCTTGTAACAGCTATGTCACGCGTGACTATTGTAATAACTATGTCACATGTGACACTATGTAAAAGTTGCGTCACACGTGGCTGTTGTTTCAACAGCTATGTAGCGCGTGACTGTTGTAATAGCTATGTCACGTGTAACTGTTTGTGTAACAGTTGCGTTACACGTTACTGTTGGCGTGACAGCTGTGTCACACGTGACTGTTGGTGTAAAAGCTATGCCACGCGCGCGACTGTTGTAACAGCTATGTCGCATATGACTGTTTGTGTAACAGATGCGTCACACGTGACTGTTGGTTGTAACAGCTGTGTCACACGGGACTGTTGGTTGTAACAGTTGTGTCACACGTGACTGTTGGTTGTGACATCTGTGTCACACGTGACTGTTGGTTGTAACAGTTGTGTCACACGTAACTGTTGGTTGTAACAGCTGTGTCACACAGGACTGTTGGTTGTAACAGCTGTGTCACACGTGACTGTTGGTTGTAACAGTTGTGTCACACGTGACTGTTGGTTGTAACAGCTGTGTCACACGTGATTGTTGGTTGTAACAGCTGTGTCACATGGTACTGTTGGTTGTAACAGCTGTGTCACACGTGATTGTTGGTTGTAAAACACGTTACTGTTGGTTGTAAAAGCTGTGTCACACGTGACTGTTGGTTGTAACAGCTATGTCACACGTGACTGTTGGTTGTAACAACTATGTCACACGTGACTGTTGGTTGTAACAGTTGTGTCACACGTGACTATTGTTTGTGGCAGCTATGTCAGACGTGACTGTTGGTTGTAACAGCTGTGTCACACGGGACTGCTGGTTGTAACAGCTGTGTCACACGAGATTGTTGGTTGTAACAGCGATGTCAGACGTGACAGTTGTAACAGCTGTGTCACACGTGACTGTCTGAGTAACAGCTGTGTCACACTTTACCTTTGGTGTAAAAGTTGTGTCACACGTGACTGTCTGTGTAACAGTTGTCACACGTGACTGTTGGTGTAACAGCTATGTCACTCTATGATACATTAACAATGACAATTAGCAATCTTCTGTAAGAAAGACGACGCAGGCTACTTTCTTGACCACATGCTTTATATCGTACACAACCATGTACTGTATTGTGTTGTATTGTATTGTATATCTTGTCATCACCACCCTGACACATAACAGGCACCCCCAACTGCACTTTTGGCAATAATGGATGAGTCACTAACGCAAGAGTCACCCTGGAAAACAACAAGTACATATGACCTATTCCTTTCTTATTGAATAACTGTACATACTTTTCTTGTTTCTTTTCTTGGCTAGAGAGAGAGATACAGCTAACTGTGAGATTTTTGCGTATAATACCGTTTTTTCCCCCATTTATTAATGTCTCCACATTCTGATATCGCGGATAACAATCGTATATAAAGGACACGTTCGCAATATCTACTTTAGCGTTGCAGGCCAAAATCCAATCCACCATCAAGTTTAAAGAATGTGTCAAATATTTCTGTATGCTACAATCAAAATCAACAGCATTATTACAATGTTATACAGAGGACGTGTATGGAATGGCTACGTATCACAGGGTACCAAAATCAAATCTACTTCATAACCTCTGTAACATCACTACGTCATCTTTTAACAATAATACATCATCTTTTAAACAACACTACACCATCTTTCTCTCAACAACAACAGTACAGTCACACCAAAGCACTCACAGCACGGTTCTGCACCCCTCACCAGACAGAAAGAACACGCCACCACTGGCATCAGCAGAAACTGTCGTCTGCAGGCGGACAGCCAGCATCCCACAAGGAGGGCTGCGGGAGCCAAAGCCCGGAGCCCAGAGCCCAGAGCCCAGGCCCAGAGCCCAGAGCCCAGGGACAGAGCCCAGAACCCAGAGCCCAGCTGGCGGACAGACCAGCACCCGTGCAGGGCGAGGAGTCAGGAGGACGCTCCCAGGGTCAGGACTGCCGGAGAGGGATGCTGGAGGTTGCTGGGAGGGACTGCATCATCAGCATCAGCAGCATCAGCAGCATCAGCAGCATCAGAAGCATCAGCAGCAGCATCAGCAGCATCCTCCTCCTCTGCCGCTGTCCTGGCCTGCTCCTCCTCCTCGTCCTCCCCGCACAGGGACCCCCTCTCCAGCTTCAGCCCGCTCAGCTGGTCCAGGATGTTGGGGTGAGGTCTGTGAGCTCGCTGCCGCCTGTCTGAGGCCGGGGCCTGATCCGCTGCGGAGGAGGAGGAGGAGGAGGAGGGGGAGGAGGAGAAGGAGGAGGAGGAGGACGGTTGTAGGCTGGGCACCTCCTGGTCGTCCCCGGGAGACTGGGCAGCATGGGTGTGCGGCCAGGCGGCCAGGTATTTCTGCACGTAGCTGGGGCAGCCTCGGGGATCGTGCCTCTGGCCGTCCTGGGGAGGATTCCAGAACTCCAGCTGCACTCTGGACAGCGGCTTCTGCTTGTTGAGGGCGATCTCCTCCTGCAGCCAGGAGGTCAGCTCGGGGCCGAAGATCTGGGGGAAGAGCTCCTGCATCTTGCTCTTGGAGTGAGCCAGTCTGACCTTGGCGGCTGTGTTGGGGTGCAGGAACTGCTTGATGGCCTTCCACACGCCCTGGAAGACTGCGCTGTGGTTGACGAAGATCATCAGGCCCAGCCTCTCCGGGTAGTGGTTGGCCACCACGTTCATCATGCTGTAGGCCAGCTTGGGGTTGCACGAGCCCAGCGTCATGCCTGCAGACAAGGACAGAGGAGGACAGAACACTGCAGCATTCTGGGGATGTTTTGATTCCATATCATGTTGTTTATAGACCCCCTCCACCCTCCCTCCTTCAACAACCATGAAGGCCACATCAGTGCCGTCATCTTCTTCAGGTCCAGCAACTCCAATAACATTCATGTCAAATTCAACATCAACAGTATCTGAGTCCTTAAGACATTCAAGACCCTGAATCTCAAAAAAAAAAGAAAGCGTTAATTAACAAAATCTCTTTTTTTCATTCTCTTTTGTTCTTTGAGGCCAACACTTTCTAGCTGAGCTGATTATGCAAGTCACTCAGCTTTACCACCGCTAGGTTACAAAACAGCGTGACAAGGGATAATGAACAAGTCAATGTAAACAATGGGGCATAACAAGTTTCATAGTTATTGGCAATAAACAATGATGAATAGACATCCTGTGACCATCCCAGCAGTCACCATTTCCCTTTCTGGTTGCCAGAACAAAACAATTCAGGCAAGATGTTTATAATGTGTAATGAAAACAAGAACCTATTTGAATGATTTGCCCGTGTAATAAAAACATTTGAAATAATTGCCTGCAAAGAGGCAAGAGAAAGTACAGGAAAGGCAGAAAATAAGCCAGAGATGTGAGAGAAAGGCAAAGAAAAAGACAGGAACAAAGAGAGTAATAGAAAAAGAGACGCTTCCAGCAAATAATGTTGAGAAGGTGGAAATACTATTTAGACTGAAAGAGCCCAGAGCATCTTTACAGAGGAGTTGGGTGGACGGGGTCTGCCAGTAAACGCTATTCTGCCAGAAGCAAATAACCAGAACTCGGGGCCAGAAATAGCAGAGATAACTAATACTAAAACAAACTCACGCCAAAATGTGGATTGTTTTTATCAAGGGTTTTAAAACTTTACAGACAACTTTGTGAATACAAACGTCTTTAATGTGGACGCTGTTGATATAAATGGAAGGTAAGTTTATGCTACGGTTTTGACGTTTTTGTATTGTTGATAACAGTGTAAATTTTGTTTTATCTGGAAGAAGGGCGTATGGTTCATTTGTGTCCATTCGACAAGAATATTGAATAGCATAGTCTCTTGTAAACTTTGATGTATTTGGAGAGGATTTATTTCTGGCTAGTATCAAGAACTGGTTCATCTGAAAATAGTTCGTTATGTACTTTAATATTCAATGGCAGGTCACTCAGATACAAGAGAAACAGCAAGGGCCCAAGCACTGATCCTTGTGAAACACCAGTACTATTAATCAGGAAACTTGGAAAAAGTGTTGTTTAGATATACGTTTTGCTGTCTGTCAGATAGGAATGATGAAATAGTTTTAAGGGTACTAGGAGATAGTTTGTAGATTGCAAGCTTCAGTAGTAGAAGTCTGTTGTCAGTAACATCGAAAGCTTTACAAAAAAATCAATAAAAGAATGTTTGTGATTGTTTAAATTCAAATTAAGCAACCATTTAACTGTAATTGTTACAAGGGAGGTGTGGCAAGGGAGGAATGACTTGCTCTATACACCAGACTGATGTGGACGTGAGACAAACTGCTTGGTTAAGTGGGTTCATAAACATTGATGAATGTGCTGCTCTAAGGATTTGTTTTTATAAAGAGCAGGCAATACTGAGATTGGTCTGTGGTTTGATTGATCTGAGGTATTTCCTGATTGAGGGAGAGATAGAGAGACAGACAGACAGATAGACAGAGACAGAGACAGAGAGACAGAGAGAGACAGAGACAGACTCAAAGACAGACAGAGAGACAGAGACAACTAGAAACAGAGAGAGAGATGGGAAGAGAGAGACAGAGACAAACAGAGACAGACAGATAGAGAAACAGTTAAAGACAGAAACAGAGACTACAGCCGCAAAAGCAACAACTTCGAAGAGAACAGACTTTCCATAACTAAAGGTAAAGGAGTCCCATAACCTATAAGGTCGTAGGGGAGCGAGGCGTCAGAGACCTCACTTCTCTAGGGCCAGCATATTGAGGGCGGCGCCCATCCCCTCTCCCTCGCTGCTTTATCTTCCCTGACCCTAAAGAGGGCAGGTACCCATTTACAGCTGGATGAACTGGGGGAACTGTACTGAAGCCAAGGCGCGCAAACGGTCACCCATCCAACTGGTAACCACGCTCGACGCTGCTTAACTTGGCTGGGGGAAAGCGAGTGCTCCGACCACTGAGCTATCCTGTCCATAACTACGGTACACAAAAAAGGGTTTTAATAACTACATCCAGCTTAACCTCCTGACAGGACAAGCATACAGATGACACATTGGTAAAATCCAACATCACTCAAATCAAGACTGTTAAATTTACCCCATCCTTTCCTTTTCCCTAGTCCAAGAGCGGTCACTTTCTCAAATTAAAAAACAAAACAAAAAAAAACGTTATTATCTCAAAGACAGAGAAATTCCGGCGGAAATTTCTGCTATACTTAGCACCAACTGGGCTAGGATGGAGTGGAATGGACACCAGCTGAGAGTGGATACAAATGGGGTGGGACTGCCAGCTGTGATGAGCTCACCTGTGCAGTCAATGATGAAGATGCAGGTGGAAACCCCCGGGCCCATGGTCCGTTTGCCGTTCTCTATCAGGTAGGTGACGTGGGCGACCGAGTCGTCTGTGTTGTTCTTGTGCGTGGATGCCTGGATAAAGCTGGAGTACATCACGGGTCTGCCCCCGTCGTCATGTCCTACCTGCCGCTGTGAAGGAACACAGAGACACACACGAGACACAGACACAGACACACAGAGACACAGACACAGACACACAGAGACACAGACACACAGACACACAGAGACACAGACACACAGACACACATACACTACATACACACAACAACATACACACATACATACACATACAACATACACACATACATACACACATACATACACTACATACATACAACATACTACATACAACATACACTACATACAACATACACAACTACAACAACATACACACATACATACATACATACATACAACATACACACATACACACTACATACAATAACAATACACATAATACATCTACATTAACTACATACATACACACATACAACAACAACAACATACATCACATACACATCCATATACATAAACATCACACACATACATACACATATAACATACACACATACATACACACAACACACTACACACATACACACATACATACATCACATACACACATAACACACATACATAACATACATACACACACATACACTCACAACACAATACACATATCCACACATACACAACAACATACATACACATCAAACACAACACATACATACAACTACATCACACATACAACATACACACATACATACACACACATCACATACAACATACATAAACATCACACATACACACACATACACACACACATACTACACACAATACACACACACATACACACACACTCACATCACATACACAATATATACACACATACACGCACACACTACACACACACACATGCACCACACATAAACACACATCACACACATGCACACACACATACATACATACACACATATACACACACATACACACACGCACACACATACAAATACACACACATACACACACAACATACACACACGCACACGCACATACGACACACATACACCACACATACATACACACACATCATACACACACATACACACATACACAACATACACACACACATACACACACACAACACCCACAACACACACACACACTACACACATACACACACCATACGCACACAATTACACACACATACACACAAACACACACACATACACATACACACACATAATTATTATTAATACATATGCTTTACATAATTGGATTCAAACATGTCTGAACGAACCAAAGTACTCTTGATGTTCATCGGTTGAGTTATGCTGTTCAAAGAAAGCTTGATGACATGTATAAAACATTTTGGATCTACTAGAAGAAAGAGTTTGCAAAACTAAAATTTTACGATTTTGCTACCAAAGAATACAGACTGGAACCATACTTAATAAACTATGAAAACAAAACTCATTAGAAGACGTATTGTAAATTTCGCACAAGCTGTCACAATTTAATGATAGAGAAAGGGAGGCACCAAAATATATCTAGAGAGGACAGAAAATGTAGATACTTAACAAGATAGAAGATGAATTTCATTTACTCAATGAATGTATCTCATATGATGAACTCAGAAACAATTTGTTATTAAAAATTACAACAAAAGACAAAAAACGTAACATTTGTATAGATAAATTAAGTGACATAATCACAGTTCATATCTATCAAGCAGATATCATCAAATATGTGTATGAATGTTTTAAGAAAGGAGAAAATGAGAAGTAAAACGCAACATGCTTTAGTGTACATCGATTTGAGCCAAAGAGATGATTATAACTGATGTTTGCTTGTTTTGTTGTTGTGTCAAATAAGTCTACTTGACTTAAATGGCAATAAAATATTCTGAATCTGAATCTGAATCACACACAACATCATTGGTGCATTTTGCTTGTACTTGAGGTAAGGAGCGAGCTGATTGGTTCGTTTTAACTGCGCGTACCGATTTTGAAAAGACTGGCATGATTGGGTGTATTGTATTGTAACTTATGTAAGAAACAATGTGATTGGTGGGTTTTGCTTGTCAGAAAGGACGAATATGATTGGTGTGTTTTACTGTTAGAAAGAACGAACATGATTAGTGCATTTTACTGTTATTTGAAAAAGTCAATATCATTAGTGAGCTTCACTGTACTGTATGTAAGGACTAACATACTTGGTTCATTCTATCGTACTATCTGTAAGAACTAACGTGATTGGTCATCACTTGTATACTTGATGCATCTTGATGTACTTTTTTTTAAGGAAGAACATGACTGGTACGTTTTATTACCCTTACATTCCCGAAGTCGGAATGCGTTTACCTAAATGGCGGGAAGAAAACGGTCGCATACGCACAAAAATCTCACCATCCGTAAACCTTAGAGCTGTAGTGGAGGAAGGAGAAAAAAACAAACAGCCCCTATGATGATTGTAGCCCTATGATGATTGTAGCCCTATGATGATTGTAGCCCTATGATGATTGTAGCCCTATGATGATTGTAGCCCTATGATGATTGTAGCCCTATGATGATTGTAGCCCTATGATGATTGTAGCCCTATGATGATTGTAGCCCTATGATGATTGTAGCGCTATGATGATTGTAGCCCTATGATGATTGTAGCGCTATGATGATTGTAGCGCTATGATGATTGTAGCCCTATGATGATTGTAGCCCTATGATGATTGTAGCCCTATGATGATTGTAGCCCTATGATGATTGTAGCCCTATGATGATTGTAGCCCTATGATTATTGTAGCCCTATGATGATTGTAGCCCTATGATGACTGTAGCCAACATCACTGGTACAGCCTACTGTCCTGTCTGTAGGGTCAACATGATTGGTGCGTTTGGGCTGCATCAATTCCATTGAAATACTAACATGATCGAGGCATTGACACTATAAAATTATTGTCCTTAAACTTGAAGGTAAGTAAACTGGCACAACATCTATCATAGCACTTGTCAGTTAGCCACAATAAATTGGTTGACGTTTTAACTTGTCGTGACGTTCTCTCTCTCCCGGGGAGAACGGCACGAATTTCACACAGGTCAATCTGCTGCGAGTTAATGTGATATAATAATAATAATAATAATAAAAATAAAAAATGGAATTTATATAGCGCTGCATCTTGCACAGACAAATCAAAGCGCTTGCACTCAACTCATTCTTACACAGTCATGCAACCAATAGCAAGTAATAGTTCTAACAAGTCCAAATGCACACACACACACACGCACACACACACACACGTCATACACTTTGGCAGGGTGATAGAATTTTTGGCTGTTGAAAAGCAGGGATAGCTATGAAATGAAACAGGATAGGAAATTCTTAGGTTTTAAACAAATATGTCTTGAGGTCAGATTTAAAAGTGTCACAAGAAGGTCTTTGGTGAAGAGAGATAGGGAGGCCATTCCAAATCGATGGACCAGAAACAGAGAAAGAGCAACGGCCAACAGTGGACTGGCTGAATCTAGGTGTTTGTAAGCACAAGGAATCTGCAGCAGAGCGAAGGGAACGAGTGTACAGGTGTACAGGTGGTGACATTCACAGAGGTAGGAAGATGCTGTTTTGTGGAGACATTTGTAACAGAGAGTACTGATCTTATAGTTTATCTTTGTTGCACAGGCAGCCAGTGGAGAGATCGCAAGAGAAGGTAATGTGATCAGATTTTTTTCTTTCTGAGGACTAGTCGAGCTGCAGAGTTTTGAATACGTTGAAGGGAGTGGATAGATGATGCTGGCAGACCAGCCAAAAGAGAATTGCAATAGTCCAGACGTGAAAGAATACAAAACAATGCAATGTAACACACTAAATGCAATACAGTACAATAATACGATACAATACAATACAATACAATACAATACAATACAATACAATACAATATTCTCCATCCATCTCTATTCCTGCACTGGCACATGCATGCATGTATTACACACCAGAGAGTGGAAGCCGGGGGTGTGGTGGCAGAAGGCACAGTCCAGCAGCTGGGGTCGGGTCTGGCGCCGGTACTGGATGGTCTCCGTCAGCATGCGGGCCGCCTCCTCCACCTGCCACTCCCGAGACTTGAGGTAGCGCACCAGCCTGCCCACGTCAGTTGTACACAGGTCACAAAACAAAGTAAAACATGGTCGCAAACGCTGAAAGCCTCACTCTTGGTGAACCTCAGTGCTGTAGCTAATAATAATAATAATAATAATAATAATGTATAGAATTGATATAGCGCTGAATCTTGTAAAACAACAAGTCAAAGCGCTCAAGATAGCTGAGGAACAACCCCCCCCCCCCCAAAAAAAAAAAAAAAAAAATACCGTGGAAATCTCTCTTCATTGAAACATGAGGCCTCTTACTCAGTGCAAAGATAAACCAACTAGCTGAGCTTTGCTAATATATTATATTAAATCTAGCCAAGCTGTTGCTTCTTTTAAAAGGTGTCCCCCCATAACCTATGTGGGCGTTAGGGGAGCGAGGCATCAGCACCTCAACTTATCTTTAAAAAAGTAAAGGTAAAGGAGTCCCATAACCTATGTGGTCGTAGGGGAGCCAGGCATCAGAGACCTCAGCTTCTCTAGGGGCCAGCCTATTGAGGGCGGTGGCGCCCACCCATCTCCTCTCCTTTTGCTGTTTTACCTTCCCTGATCCTAAAAAGGGCAGGTACCCATTTACAGCTGGGTGTACAGGGGGGACTGTACTGAAGCCAAGATGAGCAAACGGACACTCATCCACTCGGTAGCCACGCTCGATGCTGCTTGACCTTAGCTTGGGGAAAAGCGAGTGCTCTGACCACTGAGCTATCCCACCTTCCAGTAAATCTGATTTTAGATTCAGCTCTGGGTCCATTCCCGTAATTGTGAAACACTTCAGGGCAACACTTTTAACAGGGTACTTATCCCGAAAACGGAATGTGGCTATCTCCACAGTGACCGAAAAATGGTCGTATACGCAAAATCTTGCTATTGGTGAACCTCGGAGCTTTAGCCGAGAAACGGGGAAAAAGACAATGTAGTATCAACTTTTCCACGCAATGTGTCCCGGACAAATTTGACCTGGCGGAGCCCATCCCTCTGCCAGGTTGCTGGATGCATGCTGGGTATGCTGATAATTTTTTTTTAAATTTTCATTTTTAATTTGTTTTATTTTTTATTTCGAGGCTAATGGAATAAACACTAATGTGATTTTTTTACATCCAGTTCCCGTGTGTAATTTTTCATGTCACTAGCTGATTACTGGCGTTCTCTTGTATGAAAGGTGGATAGATGTTTTAGATACTTGCGTGCTCAAGATGTTCTGTGTAAGTGTTCAAATTCAGGATTTCAGTTTAAAGTTTGGATGTGTGGAGTCACTGCTGGTATTAACTCCAGAGAAAAGATGCTCTGGAACGGACAATTAGGCAAACACACACAGACACACAGACACACAGACACACACGCACACACACACACACACACACACACACACACACACACACACACACACACACACACTTGCTCTCTTTTTTTCTTTAGATAGATGGCTTGATGGAAAAAAAAGCAAATGCACCGCTTATTCAATGTACCATCTGAAAATAAAAGTTTGACTTTGACTTTGACTTTCACACACGCACACACACACACACACTCACACACACACACGCACATATATGTCTAAAATCACTTTTTAGTGGATATTCGTTAAAGCGAGGGCACACGCACACACACATACACACACAGAACAATTATTCTGGAAAGTAATCTTATAAATCATTTTATAATTAAAAAAAAACACCCTCTGGGCCACGAAACAGCATTGCAATGATAATGCACAAAGGATACGGTAAGAAAGCGACCTGCTTATAGACATATCTCTCTCTATCTCTATCTGTCCCGTAGTCTGACGACCGTGGGGGCACCCTCAAAGACTCAACAACCAGTTCCCTCCATTCCTCTCTCTGTTCTGCCTTTCTCAGGGGTTTTTTGAGTTGTAGGCCTGTCCATTCGTTGATGTTATCCTCCCAGCTCTTCCTTGGTCTGCCTATTCTTTTTCCTCCTTGGACAGTGCCTTGTAAAACTGTCTTTGCAAGTCCTTTGGATCTTGTGACATGCCCATACCATTTAAGTTCACGCTTTTTCATGATCGTTAGAAGGTTCTCATAGGGTCCAATGGTTTGCTGAATTCTGTTATTTACGCTTTCGTTGCTTATGTGGTCTTTATAGGCATCTCCTATAGACATATACATACACATATACATACATTCACATGGGAAAACTTACTGTGACATTATGATCATGAGGGCATAATGAGAACAAACACATCTCGTCCAAGAGGATTTTTCCTCTGGAGTTGACATCAGTGCCGACTCCACTCTCCCCAAAAGTCCTTCGGATGAGACTATAAACCGAGGCCCCGTGTGCGAAAGCACGCAGAACATCTTTGCGCACATGTTATTACCCGTTCCGCTTTTAGGAAGAGTAGGCTATTGTGTGTCGGTGGGAACGGATGACAAAGTTTACAAAATTGCATACACACGGGAACTGGATGGAAAAAAGTACATGAGTGCTTATTCCATTATCCTCGAAATAAAATATTAGAATCAATAAAATAAACAAATAAATAAGAGTCGGATACATGATAAGTATCATAGTGGTTTTTTTAAACATACAAATAGTTCGCCACGTTCTTGGAAGGAAGAAAGAAAGGAAAGATGGAAGGGTAAAGAAAAAAGAAAGAAAGCAAGAAAAGAAAGAAAGCAGAAAGAAAAAGAAAGAAAGAAGAAGAAAGATGGAAGGGGAAGAAGAAAAAACAAGGAAAGAAGAGGAAAAAACGGAAGAAAGAAGAAAGAGGAAGAGGAAGGAGAAAGAAAGGAAAGAAGTAGAAAGAAAAAGAAAGGAAGACGGAAGGAAAAAAAGAAGGAAAGAAGGCAAAAAGAAGAAGAAGAAGCGAAGAAAGAGAGAAGGTAGGAAAAGAAAAAGAAAGAAGGAAAGAGAGCGGAAGAAAAGAAAGGAAAGAAGAAGAACAGAAGAAAGGAAAGAAAAAGCAAGAAGAAAGAAGGACAGGAGGAGAAAGGGAGAAGGAAGAAGGAAACAAAGAAGGAAGGAAGGAAGAATAAAGGAAGGAAAAAGGATAGGAGAGAAAGGAAGAGAAGAAGAAGGAAGGAAGCGGAAGGACGGAAGAAAAGGAAAGAAAGAAAGAAAGAAAGAAAGAGAGAAAGGAAGGAGGAAGAAAGAAAAAAGAAAGAAAGAGGAAGGGGGAAGAAAGGGAGGAAGGAGAGAAGAAGGAAAAAAAACGAAAGGAAGGAAAGAAGGAGGAATAAAGGAAGGAAGAAGAAGGAAGGCGGAAAGGAAAGGAAGGAAGGAAGGAAGGAAGAAGGAAGGAAGGAAGGAAGAGGCGGGAAGGAAGAAGGAAGGAAGGAAGGAAAAAAAGAAGAGAAGAAGAAAAGGAAGAAAGGAAGAAGAGAGGAAGAAAAGAAGGAAGGAAGGAACGAGAAGAAAGAGAGAGAAGAAAGAAGAAAGAAGAAAGAAAGATAAGAAAGAAAGAGAGAAAGGAAGGTAGGAAGAAAGCAAAGAAAGAAAGACGGAAGGAGGGAAGAAAGGGAGGATAGACGGAAAGAAGGAAAACAAGCACAGGAAGGAAAGAAGGCAGGAATAAAGGAAAGGAAGGAAGGCGGGAAGGGAAGAAGGAAGGAAGGAAGGAAGGAAAGAAGGCGGGAAGGGAAGAAGGAAGGAAGGAACGAAGAAGAAGGGGAAGGAAAAGGAAAGAAGAGAAAGGAAGGAAAGGAAGGAGGAGGGAAGGGAAGAACGAAGGAAGGAAGAAAAGGAAGGAAGGAAGGAAGGAAGGAAGAAGGAAGGAAGGAAGGAAGGAAGGAAGGAAGGGAAGGAAGGAAGGAAGGTGGGAAGGGAAGAACGAAGGAAGGAAGGCGGGAAGGGAAGAACGAAGGAAGGAAGGAAGGAAGGCGGGAAGGGAAGAACGAAAGGAAGGAAGGAGGAAGGAAGAAGAAAAACGAAGGAAGGAAGGGAAGAACGAAGGAAGGAAGGAAGGAAGGAACGAACAAAGGAAGGGAAGGAAGGAATGGAAGGAAGGAAGGAACGAACAAAGCAGCAAGCGAGTGACGGGGCAGCCGACTGCCTGCCTGCCTGCCTGCCTGCCTGCCTGACGTACGTGTCGTCTGCAGTGCTGAAGTCAGGCTCGTCAGGCAATGGCGGCAGGTGGGCCACCCGTTGCCGCAGCTTCCCTGACCAGTCTGCTCTTGTCCTCCTCCATCCTCAACTCAAGGCCTGTCTGAAACCATCCAGGTCATAACTGGTTTGAGGGACAATGCCACCTGCACACAGAGCCTACATCCAGCATATCTCAGTTCTTCAGGGCCTAGTGTTCAAGTTAACATGCCCCTTCCTTTTTTACCAAATCCAAGTGTGGTCAGTTCCTGCTATAATTAGCTGGGATGGAGTAGATAATGACAATGACAATGACAATATTTTATTGTAATAAGCTGTTAAAGCCCATTTACCACTAATTTTAAAATCAGTATCCATGGTCTTATTTTGGAGTCACACCATGGATCCCTCTTGTGTTTTTGATTCGTTTGCTTTGCAAGATTTGGTGCTATAGATATTCCGTATGTCATTTTGTTTTTTGTCGGGTTTTTTTCTAAGTTTTTTTTCTTTGTTTTGAGTCTGTATTGTGTTTTCAATAGCTGCATACCATTTACAAAATTACAAACACTTGACAGCTGAATACTGGTTTCACTGTTTTTGTCTTTTAGCTCTTTGCGAGAACATCAATTTGTGTTTAACTGTCAGCGAAGTAGTTTAGGCAGATTTATAGTTTAAAAATAACCCTCTTATTACTTTGTATCCTTCACATAACCTATAAAAATAATGTCGTATACTGGTCCTAGATTTTTGGGTTTCTATTGGGTCTGTTGTGCTTCATTCGTTACAGTACACCCAGACAAACAGTCAAGCACTGAAGGAAATGAGAAGGAAAATGCGGCTTGGGTCCGGATCTGAACCAACTCCTATCTGTTACACACAGTGTATCCCATTTCAACCACACGCCATTCAAACACAGGCTTAAGCATCCAGATCCCTTTCTCTGCTTTACCACACTTCTTGCAATTCCTTCTTGTACTTTGACGATACTAATTTTCAAGAATACATACAAGTATTAGCAGCACAAAGTATTTCAGCAAGCTAACACATCTTGTGCACACGATAAAAACCCGTTCAGCTTTTCGGAAGAGTAGGTCATTGCGTGCCGGTTGGAACGGATGACAACATTAACAAAACTGCATACACACGGGGACAAGATGAAAAAAAGCGCATGAGTGATTATTCCATTATCCTAGAAATAATAAAAAATATAAAATATAAAATAAACACACACACATACAAACCACAAGATTTTACAAAGCAATGATCTCAACTGATAAATTACACACCTGATTGTCCCTCACTCCTCACTTCATCATTACTACATGAATACAGATCTGGTCTTCGATATGCTAAAAGTAGATCACGAGACTGACAAGTAACTTTAATGAGAACGTGTCTATTAACGCACTGCCTGTTGAATTTGCCAGTAGTTGGTGGTAGCCTAAAAGGTCAAAGGTCAAGGTGTTCCATAACCTATGCGGTCGTTGGCGAGCGAGGCGTCAGAGACCTCAGCTTCTCTAAGAGGCCAGCATATTGAGGGCGGCGCCCATCTCCTCTCCCTCGCTGCTTCACCTTCCCTGACCCTAAAGAGGGCAGGTACCCATTTACAGCTGGGTGAACTGGGGGACTGTACTGAAGCCAAGGCGTGCAAAATGGCCACCTGTCCACTTGGTAACCACGCTCAATGCTGCTTAACCCTAGCTTGGGGAAATCGAGTGCTCTGAGCACTGAACTATCCTGTCACCATTATTGTCTGTGTAGCTGGTAACAGTATGTAGCATATTATTTTTCTGTCGATATCTCTGTTTCTTTCCTCTGTTCATATTTTGTGATATGGAAAAGACATTTTAGCTTACCAGTCTAATACCCCAAATAAGGATTGAGTGTGCAGGCATATGTGTGTGTGTGTGTGTGTGTGTGTGTGTTGGTGTGTGCATCTGCGTGTGTCTGTGTGTGTGTGTGTGTGGAGGGGGATAAGTCAAAGTCAAATCACATTTTTATTTCCAGATGGTACATAAACAATGTGTGTGTGTGAGTGTGTGAGTGTGTGTGTGTGTGTGTGTGTGTGTGTGTGTGTGTGTGTGTGTGTGCGTGTGTAAGCTGGTGAGTCAAAGTCAAAGTCAAATTTGTATTTCTAGATGGTATATAAAAATGTCGGTGTGTGTTTGTGTGAGTGAGTGATGTGTTGTGTGTGTGTGTGTGTGTGTTTAGAAATACAATCAGGCATTTCAGACAAGATATATTATGGATGTGGTCATGAAAAATAAAGCATATTCCTCTCTCTATACCCACCCACACCAACAGTCAGGTACATTTTCTCTCAGACAAAACAGTCTCACATGGCTCACCTTGCCCAACCGAGACACCTTGTTTCAGGGGATTTTTCCACTGGATTGAATATCAACGCCAACTCCACTCCCCCTAAAAGTCCTTTGGATGAAACTATAAACCGAGGTACAATGTGCGAACTCACGCAGAACATCTTGCGTACAGGTTAAAAATCTGTTCTAACTTTTTGGAGAGGTAGGCCGCCACAGTGTGATGAAGGGAATGTGTGTGTGTGTGTGG
>CM054143.1:6259680-6262180 GCA_028751875.1 Rapana venosa | reverse complement strand
ATTTACAGGTACAAATTTCTAAAGCATGTAACATCGATTTAGAATCAATGTTTATGTGTGCGTGTACGTGTGTTTGTGTGCGTGTACGTGTGTGTGTGCGCGCGTGTGTGTGTTTGTGTGCGTGTGGTGTAGTGTGTGTGTGTGCATGTGTGTGCCTACATGCGTGCGTACGTGTGTTTTTTATATATTCTTTTATATCGAGGATAGTGGAATAAGCACTTATGTGCGTTTTTACATCCAGTCCCCGTGTATGTGTGTGTGTGTCCGTTATTATCGTTCATCGACTAGAACTTTAAGGTTCACTAATGGTGAGATTTTTGCGTGTGTATGAAGAGTTTTCCATGTCCGTTTAAAGGATGCCACTTTAGAGGTTTTGGTCTTTGTGACTGTGTTTGGACCTAAAAGGAATTTCTCTTTCAGAGAGAGAGAAAGGCAAAGCTGGCTGGACACTATCAAAGTTGGCATGGTGTTTGTTGGATCATTGTACAAACAAACCAAAGCCACAAAAATAAAAACAAGACAAGACAAAAAACAAAAGAATAAAAAGAAAGAAAAAAAGAAAAAACGAAAACGAAGTTATGTGCGTAAGTTTCTCAGAAAATAAAGTTTAGCCATACATAGCAGCTCTCTCCACACCACACACACACACATACATACATATATTCATACACACACACGCACGCAGCAATCGTCTAATATCACTAGAAGTGAACAGACGTAAAATTGAAGTCAACAACAACAACAACGCACGCAGAAGCGCGTACACACGCACGCACGCAAGCTCACACACACACACATACTTACACACACACAAACTCACACACACAGACATACACAGAACACACACACACACACACACACACACACACACAGATTATGCTGAACGTACTGTTGTTTACACGGAGAAACTACTTTGCCTACTCACCATATTGATTGCAAAATCGATACATACCGCAATTATGTAAATCACAAAGCAAAAACAAAACGATATGCAAATGAGCGGAAGCTATGATCTGTCTGTTATAGTTTAAACATTGACATCTCTCTCTCTCTCGCTCTCTCTCTCTCTCTCTGTCTCTCTCTGCCTTTCTGTCTGTCTGTCCGTTCGTTCTTCATTCATTCATTCGTTCGCTCATTTATCCATTTATTAATTCATTCGTTTCCCGATTCATTCATTTATCCATCCAACCATCCATCGTTTCAGTCATTCATTCATTTATTCATTCATTCAGTTCATTCATTCATTCATTCGTTCATGTTCTCTCTCCTTCTCTGTCTCTCTCCCTATATTTCACCCCCCCTCTCTCTCTCCTCCTCTCTCCTCTCACTCCCTCTCCCCCCCCACTCTCTCTCTCTCTCCCCCCCCCTCTCTCTCCTCTCTCTCTCCTCCTCTCCCCCCTCTCTCTCTGTTCCTCCCCCTCTCTCTCTCCCCTCCCCTCTCTCGCCATACCGTCATATCCAAGAACCTCTCCCACCTATATTACAATTATATTACCACGCCAACACTGCAAACAAACGACGACAGATGTAACGCACAAGCACACTGACTGAGGTAAGGTAACGCATACTGATTGAGGTAACACATAGTGACTCAGGTAACACATACTGACTGAGGTAACACATACTGACTGAGGTAACACATACTGACTGAGGTAACACATACTGACTGAGGTAACGTAGCACATACTGAGTAAGGTAACGCATACTGACTGAGGTAAAACATAGTGACTGAGGTAACACATACTGAGTAAGGTAACGCATACTAACTGAGGTAACACATAGTGACTGAGGTAACATACTGACTGAGGTAACACACACTGACTGAGGTAACACACACTGACTGAGGTAACATACTGACTGAGGTAAAACATATGACGAGTAACACATACTGACTGAGGTAACAAAACATTACTGAGGAACACACACGACTGAGTAACACACCTAGAGGGAACATACTACTGAGGGACACAACTGACTGAGGTAAAACACGACTGATGTAACACTGACTGAGGTAACACACACTGACTGAGGTAACATACGAAACACACTGACTGAGAACACTACTGACTAGTAACACACACTGACTGAGGTAACACACACTGACTGAGGTAACACACACTGACTGAGGTAACAACTGACTGAGTAACACATACTGACTGGAAGGGGTAACACACACTGCTGAGTAAAACACTGACGAAGTAAACACACACTGAGGGAACTCGACGAGAAACTCTACAGGTAACACATTTACTGAGACGGTAAACACACAACCTAGTACATACTGACTGAGGTAACACATACTGACTGAGGTAACACATACTGACTGAGGTAACGCATACTGACTGAGGTAACGCATACTGACTGAGGTAACGCATACTGACTGAGGTAACACATACTGACTGAGGTAACACATACTGACTGAGGTAACACATACTGACTGAGGTAACGCACAAGCACACTGAGGTAACCCACAAGCACACTGAGGTAAGGTAACTACATT
>CM054143.1:6239680-6254680 GCA_028751875.1 Rapana venosa | reverse complement strand
AAGGTGAAGGGAAAAGTAAGTTCCCCAGTTTTATTCTGACCTAGGGTTAAAAAAAAAAACAATTTGAAAGAGGATTTTCATTGATCAATCGATTGATTAATAAATGTATGTATGTATGTATTTATTTGTTTATTTTTTATTTATTCTTTAATCTCGAGGATAACGGAACAAATACTCATGTGGGTTTTTTACATACAGTCCCCGGTGTGTATGCAGTTTTGCTTCATTGTCATCCTTTCTCACCGAGTACACAATGGCCTACTCTTCCGAAACGCCGAACAGGTTTTAACGTGTGTGCGAGATGTTCTGCGTGCATTCGCACACGGAACCTCGGTTCATAGTCTTATCCGAAGGACTTTTTGGGGGGAGTGGAGTCGGCATTGACGTTAACTCTAGAGGAAAAATTAATATCCACTTGAATGGGATTCGAACCCGGGTCAGCAGATCAGGAGTGCAATATCCAACGCTCTAACCAGTCAGGGTATCCCGTCCCACTAGATTGGTTCTGCTAGCGCTAGTCTTTCAGGTGGATCGGTGGTCTAGAGGTAACGCGCCTGTCTAGAAAGCGAAAAATCCGGGTCGGAAGTGTGCGGTGGTTCGTATCCCGTTTGGACCGGAAACTTTTTCCCCATCCATTAGATCATGAGTGGTAGTCTGGGCGCTAGTCTTTCGGATGAGACGATAATCCGAGGTCCCGTGTGTTGCACATAATTATTTAGCACACGTAAAAGAACCCACGGCAACAAGAGAGTTGTCCCTGGCAAAATTATGTAGAAAAAAGCCACTCTGATAGGGAAACAAATACTGTTGCAGACAGGAAAAAAGAAAAAAATATGGGTGGCGCTGCTCTTGTGGCGACGTGCTCTCCCCGGGGAGAGCAGCCCGAATTTCACGCAGAGAAATCTGCGTGACTTAAAGTGGTATAAATAAAATAAATAAATGGGACACGCTAAGACACTGCCAGACATGGCCCAGCCATGTACAGTACAGCTCGAGGACAAACTGTCAAAAGTTGGGGGGGTTGGCGTGTTGTTTTTTTAAAGTTTAGTTTTGTTATGTTGGTTTTTTTTTTCGTTCCTCGGCTAGAGCTCCGAAGTTTACCAATGGTGAGATTTTGCGTGTGCGACCGTTTTTTGTTTTTTTCTAACCATGAAGGTAGCTGCATTCCGACTTCGGGGTAAGTAAAACCGATATTTTTTCGTTTGTTTGTTTTGTTTGTTTGGTTGTTTGGTATCGGTGGTCTAGAGGTAACGCGCCTGTCTAGAATGCGAAAAGTCCGGGTCGGGTGTGTGCGCGGTTCGTACCCCGTTTGGGCCCGAAATTTTTCCCCATCCATTAGACCATGAGTGGTGGTCTGGGCGCTAGTCTTTCGGATGAGACGATAAACCGAGGTCCCGTGTGTTACACAAAATTTTCAGCGCACGTAAAAGAACCCACGGCAACAAGGGAGTTGTCTCTGGCAAAATCTTAGAAAAAAGCCACTCTGATAGGGAAACAAATACAGTTGCAGACCAAAAGAAAAAAAAAAAAAAAAAAAAAAGGGGTGGCGCTGCTCTTGTGGCGTCGCGCTCTCCCCGGGGAGAGCAGCCCGAATTTCACGCAGAGAAATCTCGTGACTTAAAGTGGTATAAAATAAAAAATAAATAAAATAAATATAGAGTCTGCATTCTGTCGAGCCGATAAAAGGTGTGCCATTGTTTGAAGACTGTAGTTTGCTAACAAGAGGTTTCCATGTTATCACAAACACTTATAAATATCGATACTAAAAGGACGCTTTTGAACTACATTGATAAAGCAGGGGTTGAACATTTTTAACCCTATAAAGATAACTTCCTTGTCCATTGTCTTTTTAAAAATATTTTACCACTCCCTATTTATTTGACTAAAGTATCAATCACAAACAAGCAATCATTATCATTCATTTACAGTCTAATAACCATCGTTGTCTTGAGATTAACTGAATTTTAAAAACCTAACCAACCAACCAGCCAACCAGCCATTCAGGTGTCATAAAATGGAGAAGAAACAAAACAAAAAGTTGCAGGTTAAAGAAATGGGATAGAGAGCACCGCCAGAAGATTAAAAAAAACCAACCAAACAAAAAGATAGCCATGAAAAAATATAAAAAAACGAAGAAAGCGAACGAGAACGGTTAGAAACTTTAAACCAAGCTTCTTTTTGACAGAACAATAGGAAAGCTGTAGGAATAAACTCCTCCAAAATGAGCACTTACAGGAGAAACAACCAACGAAGGACTGAAAAAAAGTATAATTATCCTTCTACAAATACTGCGATTGCAGGTAAAACCACATTTTCCATTTCAATAGAAACCAACTTTAGTTACTTTATTTTCAAAATCTGTCAAAAAACCACAAAATCCCCAAAACTACCTTCGCACGCTGGGTCGTTCGTGTTTCGTAACCCCTCGAACGGACATGAATTTTGGGGTACTGAACATAATGATATAATAAAAACATGGGATTTTTTACAGCGCTTTAAACTGCACACAAAAAACCCAAATCAAAGCGCTTTTTATTCACACACACACCACACCTCACACACCACACACACCACACCTCACATTCACATCCACCCCTCCCCATCCACACACACACATACTACCCATTCCCTCCCCCCCCCCCCCCCCCACCACACACACACATTAAGCTCCCACCCCCACTACCACCCCCCACCCCCCCCCCCCCCACAACCACACACACAAGCAAAACTGCGATCTAACCACAATCTGTGTCCGGTGTTCTGAAAAATACCAGCCTCCATCACAAAGCCACTACTATCATGATCCCCATCTCTCCACCACAACAATGCTACTGGGACGGTACAGTATTCTTCTTCTTCGTATTGATACTTCAATGAGGTATTGATCTCATTGGTGGACCGCATAACCGCTTCCCGTGGCCAGTTTCCGGTAGGGAGAAGGGAAAAGTAAGTTCCCCTGTTTTATTCTGACCTAGGGTTAAAAAAAAAAACAATTTGAAAGAGGATTTTCATTGATTAATTGATTGATTAATAAATTTATGTATGTATGTATTTATTTGTATTTATTCTTTAATCTCGAGGATAACGGAACAAGTACTCATGTGGTTTTTTTACATCCAGTCCTCGGTGTGTATGCAGTTTTGCTTCATTGTCATCCTTTCTCACCGGTACACAATGACCTATTCTTCCTAAAAAGCCGAACAGGTTTTAACGTGTGTGCGAGATAGATGTTCTGCGTACATTCGCACACAGAACCTCGGTTCATAGTCTTATCCGAAGGACTTTTTGGGGGAGTGGAGTCGGCATTGACGTTAACTCTAGAGGAAAAATTAATATCCACTTGAATGGGATTCGAACCCGGGTCAGCAGATCAGGAGTGCAATATCCAACGCTCTAACCAGTCAGGGTATCCCGTCCCTCTGAATTGGTTCTGCTAGCGTTAGTCTTTCAGGTGGATGGGTGGTCTAGAGGTAACGCGCCTGTCTAGAAAGCAAAATGTCCAGGTCGGAAGTGTGCGGTGGTTCGTATCCCGTTTGGACCGGAAACTTTTTCCCCATCCATTAGATCATGGGTGGTGGTCTAGGCGCTAGTCTTTCGGATGAGACGATAAACCGAGGTCCCGTCTGTTGCACATAATTATTTAGCGCACGTAAAAGGACCCACGGCAACAAGAGAGTTGTCCTTGGCAAAATTATGTAGAAAAAAAGCCACTCTGATAGGAAACAAATACTGTTGCAGACAGGAAAAAAGACAAAAAAATGGGTGGCGCTGCTCTTGTGGCGACGTGCTCTCCCCGGGGAGAGCAGGCCGAATTTCACGCAGAGAAATATGCGTGACTTAAAGTGGTATAAATGAAATAAATAAATGGGACACGCTAAGACACTGCCAGACATGGCCCAGCCATGTACAGTACAGCTCGAGGACAAACTGTCAAAAGTTGGGGGGGGTTTGGCGTTGTTGTTTTTTTAAAGTTTAGTTTTGTTATGTTGATTTTTTTTTTCGTTCCTCGGCTAGAGCTCCGAAGTTTACCAATGGTGAGATTTTGCGTGTGCGACCGTTTTTTGTTTTTTTCTAACCATGAAGGTAGCTGCATTTCGACTTCGGGGTGAGTAAAACCGATGTTTTTTCGTTTGTTTGTTTGGTTGTTTGGTATAGAGTCTGCATTCTGTCGAGCCGATAAAAGGTGTGCCATTGTTTGAAGACTGTAGTTTGCTAACAAGAGGTTTCCATGTTATCACAAACACTTATAAATATCGATACTAAAAGGACGCTTTTGAACTACATTGATAAAGCAGGGGTTGAACATTTTTAACCCTATAAAGATAACTTCTCTGTCCATTGTTTTGTTAAATTTTTTTAATCTAACCACTCCCCATTTATTTTACTGCAGTATCAATCACAAACAAGCAATTATTATCATTTACAGTCTAAAAACCATGGTTGTCTTTAGATAAACTGAATTTTAAAAACCCAGCCAACCAGCCATTCAGGTTTCATAAAATGGAGAAGACACAAAAAGTTGTCGGTTAAAGAAACGGGATAGAGAGCACCGCCAGAAGGTTTTAAAAAAAAACCAACAAACAAAAATATAACCATAAAAAATATAAGAAAACGAACGAGAACGGCTAGAAACTTTAAACCAGGCTTCTTTTTAACAGAACAATATGAATGCTGTAGAAATAAACAAAACAAAGAGCTCTAAGAGGAGAAACAACCAACGAAGGACTGAAAACAAGTATAATTATCCTTCTACAAATACTGCGATTGCAGGTAAAACAAAATGTCCATCACCGATAGAAACGCAAGTATTAGTTATGCTTGATTATTCATAATCTGTTGAGCGCTTTGATTTGTTGCTTTACAAGATTGAGCGCTATATAAATTCCATACATTATTATTATTATTATTATTAAACAACCATAAAATCCCCAAAGTTACCTTCGCACGCTGGGTCTGTTCGTGTCTTCGTAATCCATCGAACAGGGACATGAATTATGGGATACTGAACATAATGATGATAATAATAATACATGGCATTTATACAGAGCTATATCTCGCAAAAAACCCAAAAACAAATCAAAGCACTTTCATTCATCCCAGTCTTTCATATGCAGTCAGTTACAATTAATAGATTTTTACAAATTCAAATGTAAACACACACACACACACACACACACGCATAAATTAATAGATTTTACAAATTCAAATGTAAACACACACATACACACACACACACACGCGCGCGCGCCTAAACTCACGCACACACACACACATACAGGTTGTACACTCCGGCAGGGTGATGAAGGGGGGGGGGGAGATGGTTATTGAGGGCATGTTTAATCTTCTGCATGTGTATATACTTGCCTTCCCCCTCTCTCTATATCTCTCTGTGTATAATTATGTGTGTGTGCATGCATGTGTGTGTGCCGGTGGGAACGGATGACAAAACTGACAAAACCGCATACACACGGGGGCTGGATGTAAAAAGGCACATAAATGCTTATTCTATTATCCTCGATATAAAAGAATAAATAAATAAATAAATAAATATACACAAAATAATGAAGGCACTGGCGGGGCTGTACTAGAAGTTGACCTGGGAGATCGTAAATATCCCCATCCTTAATTCACCAGACGCCGCCGAGATTCGAACCTGGGACTTCATAGCCCCATGGGATTGAAGTCAAACGGTCTTAACCACTCGGCTATGGCTTCTGTTCAAATCTTAGTTTGGACTATAGCACGAAGCCAATAAACGACAGATAAAAAAGTGTATCTATCTATCTATCTAACTGTCTACCCATCTATCTATCTATCTATCTATCTATCTATCTACCATCTATCTATCTATCTATCTACCTATCTATCTATATATCATCTCCTTCCCTTCCCCCTCTCTCTATATCTCTCTGTGTATAATTATGTGTGTGTGCATGCAGGTGTGCGTGCGTGCGTGCGTGCGTGTGCATTTGTTTGTGTGTCTGTGTCCATGCACTTTTACAAACATCCCAAGTCCATGTCAAAACAACTCCATCACAAAACGGGGTCCAAAAAAAAGTATAGCTTTCCTTTTACCTATCACGCTCTTTCAAATCTAGGTAATCAATCGTTAAGAGTAATATAAAAAAAATAGAAATCGATATTCGTTCGTTCAAAGTTTGACACGAGCTATCTCTTACACAAAAGCACCCCAGTTTGCTCTCTAAAACTGGGTTATAAAAATGATGATAGGCCTGGACTGAAGCATCCCCATTATCTCTGTAATCACACACGATAAAGAATAACCCGTGTAAGTGGATGTGACCATATTATGAACACGTACGTGCGTGCAGGTATTTGTGCTAGAGTACTCGTGTGCTTGTACTCCCGCCACTGCAAAAAGTCCACTGCTATAGGCCTACTCGCTTATGCCGAAGTCGGATGCGCTGGGCCTGACTTGTCAGGAGCTTAACGGCAGCGTGACGCATTTTCGCTCTATAACATAACTATAACATTAGTTGCTGTTTGAGTGTTTGACGACGACGACAACGACGACGACGACGATGACGAAGAAGAATTGCAAAGAAGAAGAAGAAGAAGAAGAAGAAGAAGAAGAAGAAGAAAAAGAAAAAGAATACACGCAGCATGTTAATGTGTTGTGTAGGTCATTTCGAGTTTTATAGTTTTAATAGCTCAAATGATATGCAGGCATGTTAAATTCTTTTTGTTTTCTGCATAATTTGATTTTGGTGTTATTTTTCAATTTAACCATGTCTTTGCTCTGTATATAGCAATAGATTTTTATGCTTATATATTGTTAAATTTTCTTTGTTTTGTTTCTGATACAGTGGCGATTAAAATGTGTGTGTGTGTGTGTGTGAGAGAGAGAGAGAGAGAGTGAGAGAGAGATACACACACAGAGTCAGAAACAGAACCAAAATTAATTGCCACACACACACACACACACACACACACACACACACACACACACACACACACCACACACACACAACCGCCCACCCACCTCACACCCACCCACGCACATACACACACACACACACACACACACAACCGCCCGCCAACCTCAAACCCACCCACACACACACAGCCAACACACACCAACCCACCGAACCCCCCCCCCCCCCACACCACACACACACACACACACACACACACACGCAACCAACCTACCCACCCCCACCCAAACCCCACACCCACCCATCCCTCCCTAGCTCCCTTCCCCCACCCCTCCCCCCACACACATACTGACATGCACCGAACATCACTCCACCACCTCCCCATCCCTCACCCAACCCCACCCTCCCAACAGAACCTCTCCAGAAGGAGCAAGCATTGAAGCTTTCTTAGCCAGAAAACTATTCCATTAGCAGGGCTTGTCCATGAAGCATTATCAAACCACAGCAACAGGGTATTGCTTAGCGGTTTGAACCTTGAGCTCGCGATTTAGTGGTCAGGGTTTGAATCACTACCTATCCCCCCGTGTGAATACCAGGGACCTGTCAGTATAAATAGCATCCCCACCTTCTAAAAACTGTGCTAAAAAATGTCCTCTTTTCTATCCCTCTCTTTGTTTCTGCATTTTTCCTTTTTTCTTCCTTGCCGCCTACTTCTTGTCTATTTTCTTGCCTTCTTGGTTCATTCTTGTGCCTGTTTTTTTTTTCTCTCCAGAAAGACTTAAAAAAAAACAACAATTCTCTCTTATGCTGAAGTCGGATGTGCTGGGCCTGACTTGTTAGGCGCTTAACGGCAGCGTGACACGTTTTTACTTCTGTAACAGACAACAATAGTTGCTGTTTGAGCGTTCGACGAAGAAGGAGAAGAATCCCCACTACCAAGAAACCCATTCGAGGGAAATTTTTGTCAATAGTACTGACTCCACTCTCCCCCCCCCCCCTCCCCCCCAAAAAAAGCCCTCGGATTAATAGTATAAACCTAGGTCCTGTGTGAAAATACACGCAAACAATCTTGAGCACATTATTATTATTATTATTATTATTATTAAAACTCGTTCTGCCTTGCAGTAGAGTATGTCATTTAGTGGTGGTAGGAACAGATGACAAAATCTCCCCCCTCCCCCCCAAAAAAAAACAACCCACAGAAAAAACAAACAAACCGCATGCGTCATGCTGTTGTGTTCAGACACCATTCCTCAGAGCTCTAGCCGAGGAACAAAAAAAAAATCAAACACAAAACCCCAACAACAACAAAAGAGAGAAAAGGCCTCACAGGATTCTTCTTCTTCTTCTTCTTTATTGGACTCTAAGACAGCAACTCTTGCAGTCTGTCATATAAGTTTTAAAACAATGCGTTGGTTTAAAAAGGTAAAGGTAAAGGAGTCCCATAACCTATAAGGTCGTAGGGGAGCGAGGCGTCAGAGACCTCAACTTCTCTAGGGCAAGCATGTTGAGGGCGGCGCCCATCTCCTCTCCCTCGCTGCTTTACCTTCCCTGACCCTAAAGAGGGCAGGTACCCATTTACAGCTGGGTGAACTGGGGGAACTGTACTGAAGCCAAGGCGCGCAAACGGTCACCCATCCAACTGGTAACCACGCTCGACGCTGCTTAACTTGGCTGGGGGAAAGCGAGTGCTCCGACCACTGAGCTATCCCGTCCCCTGAAACCCCTTCAGAGGAAACGTTGCACTGTGTGTGAGGTGAGCCTAAGCTATCAGGACATGCAGGCAGGCAAAGCAATGCCAGGAAAAAGAGCAGATCAATGGATGGAAAGAAGGAACCAGTCTGAAGACGGAGTCTTTAGCGATATAATCAGATTCTCTGGAGATCAAACTAAAGAGTGTTATCGATAAGGGGAGAGTGGGAGGAGGAGGAGGAGGGTTGGGGATGGGGTGGGGGGGGGAGTGCGGGGAGTGGGGGTGCGGTGTTTAGAGGGGGGAGGGGGGTGGCCATGTGGTCAGC
This sequence comes from Rapana venosa, assembly GCA_028751875.1. Taxonomy (NCBI): domain Eukaryota; kingdom Metazoa; phylum Mollusca; class Gastropoda; order Neogastropoda; family Muricidae; genus Rapana; species Rapana venosa. The sequence continues at coordinate 6,245,766 of CM054143.1, read as the reverse complement.
ACTTCCAACAAGAAGAAAGGTCAGACAGAGGTGAACATCATTGCCGGGCCCCTTGCGTGTGTGTGCCGAACTTTTTGCAGTCACCTAGAGCCTTGAGGTCTGGACAGGATCGATGGCGTTGAATTAGGTTGTGTTGGAATGGATGGTATTGGATTGGACTTGTGTTGGATTGGAATGGAATGAGAGAACCTCATGAGGAGATGATTTAATAATGATGCTTTGTACGGTATTGTATTGTATTGCATTGTGTTGTGTTGTGTTGTGTGTTGTATTGTGTTGTGTTGTATTGCGTTGTGTTGCATTGTATTGTATGGTATTGTATTGTATTGCATTCCGTTGTATTGTATTGTGTTGTATTTATTGCATTGTTGTATTGTGTTGCATTGCGTTGTATTGCACTGTGTTGTGTAGTATACCCCTTTAAGTCACAACAAATTTCTCTGCATGAAATTCGAACTGCTTTCCCCGGGAAATGCTCATCGCCACAAGAGCAGCGCCACCCATTTATTATTTGCTTCTTTCCCTGTCTGCATAATTATATAGTTGGTTTCCTACCAGAGTGAACTTTTCTACAGAATTTTGCCTGGGACAGCTCTCTTGTTGTCATGGGTTCGTTTACGTGCTCTAAATGAGAATTACACACGGGACCTCGGTTTATCGTCTCATCCGAAAGACTAGCACCCCAGACTCATGGTATAGTAGATGGGGAAAAGTTTCAGACAAAAACGGGAATCGAACCAACCAACACACATGAAACCTGGATTTTAAGCTTTCTAGGCAGGTGCGTTAAATCTAGACAGGACAGCCTGGTGGTTAGTGTGATGCGCCCATGATCTGCTGACCCAGGTTCGAATCCCATTCAAGAGGATTTTTCCTCTGGAGTTAACATCAGTGCCGACTACAATCCTCCCCCCCAAAAAAAAAAATCCTTCGGGTGAGACAATAAACCGAGGTCCCGTGTGCAATCCCGTGAAGAACACTTTGCGCACACATTCAAACCCGTTCCGCTTTGGAAAGAGTAGACCATTGTGTGACAGTGGGAACGATGAAACAATTTACAAACTGCATAAATACAGGGATTGGATGTTAAACAAAGGACATGAGACCTTATTCCATTGTCCTCGAAATAAAACAATAAAAATAATAAATAAATAAATAGACTACCGAACCACCCTGATTATGTAGACAATTAGCGACATACCTGTAAGCAAATGAGTGATGGTGTTCACTCACCTGATTATGGCCTCACACCTGCATTAGCGGCCGCTTCAGATGTAGCTAGCCCACAATTTAGGACTGGGTTGTCACTCTATACTGCTGTCTGTGGGGTGGTGCTTTTCTTTTTTATAAAGACAATCTTCTTGACCCCGTGACCTGAAACCAAAGTACAATGGTTTGAGTCAGCCGTGTGGCGGTGGTGAGATTCAGGAGAGAGATTGAGAGAGAGAGAGGCAGACAGAGATACAGAGAGAGAGAGAGAGAGGCAGACAGAGATACAGAGAGAGAGAGAGACAGACAGAAAAAGAAAAGAGAGAGAGAGAGAGAGAAGAGGGCAGACAAGATACAGAGAGAAGAGAGAGAAGAGAGAGAGAGATTGAGAGAGATAGCAGACAGAGATACAAGAGGAGAAGAGAGAGAAGAGAGAGAGAAGATGAGAGAGAAAGATAAAGAGGAGAGACGGCGATACAGATGAAGAAGTAAAGAAAGAAGAAGATTCATACATGCATACCATCATACCATACATATGTCATACATATACATACATACATACAACAGACAGACATACAGACATACATACATACATAGATACATACATAATGTATGCATACATTCATACAACATCCATCCATCCATCCATACGTACATGAACACAACATATACATACATACAACATACATAATACATACATAATACATACATACTACATACGTAGTAAGTAGTACACACACACACACAAACACAACACACAAACACAACACTACACACACAAACAACACACACGCACACACACATATAGTAAATGAATATATATATATATATATATACTTTGTTATTCATGATTTTCTTTTTATACCTACAACATCCCCTCACATACATACACATAGCCGTACGTGCGTGGTTGATATCAGAAGGACTTTGATAAACCAAAAAAAAAATCCCTTACCATACAAGTTCAATGTCTCTCTAGTGGAAAGCCACTATCATCAACGATGCAGGTCATTAAGAAAAAAACACGGACGTGACCCAAAAAATCCCAACCAAAACGAAAGTTGCTAGGATTTCGAAGATATCACCAGCAGTCTCGTGTATTATGGGAAGACAGGATCACAAATGAAGAACTATGGAGAATGTGCAAAGTTAATGATCTGAAGTCTGTAGCTAGCACCAATAGACTGCGCTGGTTTGGGCACGTTCAACGGAAAGCAGACCACCACATCATAAAAAGAGCAACGAACATCGTAGTGGATGGAAAGAGACCAAAGGGAAGACCTAGCAAGACCTGGGCTGCCTGTATTGCAGATGATCTTAGAGAAAGGGGCATAAATAAGGAGGAAGCTCAAAACAGAGAGAGAGATGGCGAACGCTCATCAATGTCAAATCTCCCCTGGGAGAAACATGACAAAGAAGAAGAAGAAGAAGAAGAACAAGAAGAAGAAGAAGAAGAAGAAGAAGAAGAAGAAGAAGAAGAAGGAGGAGGAGGAGGAGGATGAGAAGGAGGAGGAGGAGGAGGAGGAAGAGGAGGAGGAGGAGGAGGAGGAGGAGGAGCGGGATAGCCTAGTGGTTAGAACAGTGATCTTGCGATCTAATGGCCCAGGTTCGAGCCACCTCCGGGGACACTCTATATCGAGGGACATTCACCCTCTGGAGTTAGCATCTGCACTGAATCATCTCCCCCGAATGTTCTTCAGATGAGACTATACACTGTGGTATCGTGTGCGAATGGACTTAAGTACCATCTTGCATGCACTTCAAATCCCGTGCCTCCTTTTTGTAAGTGTAGGCAATGTTGTTGTTTTTATTTTTTTTAGTTGCTTCTTATTTTTTATATCCAGGATAATGGAATAGGCACTTATGTGCTTTTTCACATCCAGTCCCCGTGTGTATGCAGTTTTATCAATTATGTCATCTGTTCCCACCGGCACACAATGGCCTACTCTTCCGAAAGGCGGAACGGGTTTTAACGTGTGTGCATTTGCACACGGGACCTCAGTTTATAGTCTCATCCGAAGGATTTTCAGGGAGAGTCGAGTCGGCACTGATGTTAACTCCAGGGGAAAATATCCCCTTGAACGGGAATCGAACCCGGGTCATCAGATTGCGAGCACAATGTTCTAACCACAAGGCTATCCCGTCCCCCGTGTCGTTGTGGTAGGGATCAGATTATAACATTAAAGAAAAAACCCAAAACGCATACACACTGGTGCTGTGTTTAGACATCGTCTCCGCAGTCGGAATGTGGCTACGTTAATGGTCACTTACGCGAAAATATCCCCATCAGTGAACGTGGGTTCTCTAATGGAGGACTAAAACAAAACTGCCGTGGTCTACTCTAATATCTGCCAATGGGGAAACTGCAGTGAGATTTAAAAATGTAAAGGTAACCTAAAGGTGTCCCATAACGTATGTGGTCGCAGGGGAGGGAGATGTCAGAGACCTCACTTATCTAGGGGCCAGCATGTTGAAGGCGGCGCCCATCTCCTCTCCCTCGCTGCTTTTACCTTCCCTGACCCTAAAGAGGGCAGGTACCCATTTACAGCTGGGGGAACTGTTCTGAAGCCAAGGCGCGCAAACCGGTCACCCATCCACTTGGTAACCATAAAAAAGAACGATTCAAAATATGGTTAAAAGATCAATCAGAAGAAAACTTTATGTGTATGAAGTATGCTAAAACTCAATGTAAAAGAATAATTGCTCAGGCAAAAAACAAGTATTGGACAGAATTCTGTATAAATGAAGTATCAGAATCCAAGGATTTACATAAAGTTTGGAAGAAAGTTAGTGAAATGAAAAATGGATTTCAGCTTCCAACACATCCAATCAAATTTGAAAATAATAGATTTCCAAGCATAATTGAAAAAGCAGAAGCTTTTGTTTCAATGTTTTCAGATAATAGTTCATCAGTAAGAATACAATCAAATATCGAATTAGAAAAAGCAAATAAATCAAACAAATTGTCAGCTTATAATGCTGATTATTTAAATGCCCCCATTCAATATGATGAATTTAGTGAAACTTTAGATTCATTTACACATAACAAGACGGCTGTTGGTGCTGATGGTATATCTTATCAAATGCTGGCTCATATGCCTTTAAAATGGAAAAGGCTACTCTTTTCATTTTTCCAGAACTGTTGGATAAATGGCGCTCTTCCTAAAATCTGGAGGCAGTCGATTGTAGTCCCAATCCTGAAGAAAGGTAAACTGCGGTCATCGATAGATAGCTACAGGCCAATTGCTCTTACGTCGCATGTGGGTAAAGTAATGGAAAAAATTATACATAAGCGTTTATTTCATTTTTGTGAAAAGAATAATGTGATCCCAACAAATCAGGCTGGTTTTCGAAAGGGAAGATGTACTTCTGACCACTTGGTTAAACTAACACATCAAATTAAAAAGCAATTTTCCAAACGAAAAAGTGTATATATATATATGTATGTGATATGTATATGTATATGTTTATTTATATGTATATACATATATATATATATATGTATATATGTATGTATATTTATATGTATGTATATATTTATATACTTATGTGGATGTGGGTGCGTGTAGGGGAGAGAGAGAGAGAGAGAGAGAGAGAGAGAGAGAGAGAGAGAGAGAGAGAGAGAGAGAGAGAGAGAGAGAGAGAGAGAGAGAGAGAGAGAGAGAGAGAGAGAGAGAGAGAGAGAGAGAGAGAGAGATGCGGTGTGTAATAATAGGTACTTTGGTATGAATGCGGGTGTGTCTAAATCACCATGTAGTGAACAGACATTAAACAAAACAAAACAAAACAAACAAACGCGCAATGCTGCTTAACCTTGGCTGGGGTTTAGAGGTGTGCTCTGACCACTGAACTATCTCTGTAAGGTTTAGGCAACACGAAAACAACACAAAGAAGATGGGATTTGTTATGCAAGACATCAGTCTATGATAGATGAGGTGATGGGGCGTATATCTTCATATGCAGAGCAGCATAGATTGCGTAAGTCAAAGGACGAGTCGAAACAGGTAGCGACTGTCACTGAAACTAGTGTTAAACTTGGAAGTCGACTTTGAGACTTTTCTATATAAAAAAAAAGACTTTCGTTTGGTTATCAGGGTAGTATGTACCCTGTAGGTCTTTTGTTTGACAGATGTCTTAAGATTAGGGACTATACACTTTTATTTGATATCCATAGAAGCTTTTAATGATTTGGGACGGGATAATTCAGTGGTCAGATCACTCGCTTTCCCCCAGGTTAAGCAGCGTCGAGCGTGGTTACCACTTGGATGGGTGACCGTTTGCGTGCTTTGGCTTCAGTACAGTCCCCCAGTTCACCCAGCTGTAAATGGGTACCTGCCCTCTTTAGGGTCAGGAAAGGTAAAGCAACGAGGGAGAGGAGATGGGCGCCGCCCTCAATATGCTGGTTCTTAGAGAAGTGAGGTCTCTGACGCCTCGCTCCTTTACGACCACATAGGATGGTGTTGGTAGGATTGAATGACGAAATTGACAAAACCGCATGGACATGGGAACTAGATTAAAAAAAAAAAAAGTAAATGAGTGTTTGTGTCTTTATTCTTGAGTAGATAAATGAATAAATGAATAGATAAATAAATAAGTAAAAATAAAGAATGAATGAATGAATGATGAATAAATAAAGAATTAAAGTAATAAAGAAATGAGTAAATAAATAAATAATAGGTAGATAAATCAATCCTTGAATGATAAGATATCAGGGCGACGGACATTCTTACAGTATACGATTTATTTGATGATGTCACCTGATACACGTGTGTGTTTTATTTATTTATTTATTCTTTTATATCGAGGATAATGGAATAAGAACTCATGTGCTTTTTTACATCCAGTCCCCGTGTGTATGCGGTTTTGTCAATTTTGTC
>CM054143.1:6227180-6234680 GCA_028751875.1 Rapana venosa | reverse complement strand
AAACAAACACCCTAGACTTTCACATAGTCATGTCCTAACTCTTCATCTTCATCGAAGGTTCAGACAGCAACTATTGTTGTCTGTCAAATGAACACAAATGCGTTACGCTGCCGTTAAGCCACTGACAAGTCAGGCCCAGCGCATTTGGCTTCGGCGTGGGAGAGGATTGTTATCTCGTTAAATCTTTCTGGGGAAGAAATGGCAGAAAATAATAAACAAGAAGGAGGTGACAGGAAGAAAAAGAACAAGGCAAAAACAAGGAGAGGGATTGAAAAAGAGGGATTTCCTTGTAAATAATTTCCTAAAGGTGGGGAGTAGTAGTAGTAGTAGTAGTAGTAGTAGTAGTAGTAGTAGTAGTAGTAGGAGTAGTAGGAGTAGTAGGAGTAGTTGTAGTAGTAGTAGTAGTAGAAGTAGCTGTAGTTAGTAGTAGTAGTAGTAGTAGTAGTAGTAGTAGTAGTTGTTGTTGTTGTTGTTGTCGTAGTAGTAGTAGTACTACTAGTAGTAGCAGTAGTAGTAGCAGTAGTAGTAGTAGTAGTAGTAGTAGTAGTAGTAGTAGTAGTAGTAGTAGTAGTTTTATTACTATTTAAACATGATACTATAAGGTGCAGAGAGTAATTTTTTTTAGCAATGTCTTGAATGTGTAGTAAGATAAGACACAAATACACGTAGATGTAACACACACACATACACACAACACACACACACACACACACACACACGCACGCACGCACACGCACGCACGCACGAACACGCACGCACGCACGTGCGCACACACACACACACACACACACACACACACTTGATTTCTTGATATACTAAAGGGATTGCAACAGGTGTTCTTTATACAACTGAATGCGTTTTGGTAATGGGATGGGGGTAGGGGGGGGGGGGGAGTCCGATTTGCGCGCGCGCGCATTGTTTGTGTGTGTGTGTGTGTGTGTGTGTGTGTGTGTGTGTGTGTGTGTGTGTGTGTGTGTGTGTGTGTGTGTTGTGAGTGTTGTGTGTGTGTGCGTGTGTGTGAAAGAGAGAGGGAGAGAGAGGGAGGGGGGGAGGGAGAGAGAGAGAGAGAGAGAGAGAGAGAGAGAGAGAGAGAGAAGAGAGAGAGAGAGAGAGAGAGAGAGAGAGAGAGAGAGAGAGAGAGAGAGAGAGAGAGAGAGAGAGAGAGAGAATGTAGATGCGCATGCACATGCATATGTGGGTGTAAATATTTACGTCCTTCGGATGAGACTATAAACCGAGGCCCCGCGTGCGAACGCATGCAAAACATCTTGCGCACGCGGTTAAATCCTGTTCCGCTTTTCGAAAGAGTAGGCCATTGTGTGCCGGTGGGAACATATGACAAAATTTACAAAACCGCACACACACGGGGACTGGATGTAAAAAAAGCACATGAGTGCTTATTCCATTATCCTCGTTATAAAAGAATAAATAAATAAGTAAATAGATAAATAAATAAATATATATATAAATATGTGTGTGCGAATATAATTGTGCGGAAGACAAGACAATTCCTCTCTGTGCCTTTCTCTGTTTCTCTCTTTTTCTACTTCTTCTTTTTTTCCCCCTCTCCGAGACAAACAGACAGACAGACAAACAGATAGACAGACAGGCAGGCAGACAGGCAGACAGACAGACAAACACCCACTGCAAGATAAGAACCTTCCCAGCCTTTCAGCCAAACTCACCAATAGAAATTGTCCTCTTATCCAGAACTGTGGCTATACAATTCAGTCGCACACAGATTACAAATATCGATTGTTTTCTCTGTCTCTGTCTCTCTCTCTGTCTCTCTCTCTCTATTTCTCTCTTCTCTCTTGTTGGGGGGGGGGGGGGGGCTGTTTTGAAAAGGGTTATTTCCCCTTGTTTCTACTGTAAGACTGTAATAAGTGTGGGGTTATTATTAAGATGTATCCCTTCGGGCGGGGACTAGATGTAAAAAAGCACATGAGTGTTTATTCATTATCCTCGAAATAAAAGAATTTGTGTCATTGTCATTGTCATTGTCTTTCTCTCTCTCTCTCTCTCTCTCTCTCTCTCTCTCTCTCTCTCTCTCTCTCTCTCTCTCTCTCTCTGGAGTTAACATCAGTGCAGACTCCACTCTCCCCAAAAGTCTTTCGTATGAGACTATAAACCGAGGTCCCGTGTGCGAACGTACGCAGAACATCTCGCGCACACGTTAAAACACCATTCCGCTTTTGGGACGAGTAGGCCATTGTGTGCCCGTGGGAATGGATAGCAACATTTACAAAATTGCACACACACGGGAACTGGATGGACAAAAGGACGGGTGCCTATTCCATTATCCTAGAAATAAAAGAATAAAAATAGATAATCTCTCTCTCTCTCTCTCTCTCTCTCTCTCTCTCTATCTCTCTCTCTCTCTCTCTCTTACACACACTACACATACATACACACAAAACAAGGAAAAGAGAAAGGGTGACAGTACGCACGCGCGCGCGCGCGTGTGGTGTCGGTGGTGTGTGTGTGTGTGTGTGTGTGTGTGTGTGTGTGTGTGTGTGTGTGTGTGTGTGTGTGTTGTGATTGTTGTTGTTGCTTCGATTTTACGTCTGTTCACTCAAAGTGATATTAGTGTCTTGGTGTATTTAAAGGATATGAGAGAGAGAGAGAGAGAGAGAGAGAGAGAGAGAAGAGAGAGAGAGAGAGAGAGAGAGAGAGAGAGAAGAGAGACAGAAGACAGACAGACAGACAGACAGACAGAGAGACAGACAGACAGACAGAGAGACGGAGACTAAGACAGAAACAGAGAGACAGAGAGAGAGAGAGACGGAGACAAAGACAGAGACAGAAAGAACCAGAGCGACGGATGAGGGAAGGAGAGGGAAGGAGAGAGATGGGGAGGGAGATAGATGCCGAGGGGACACATAGGCAGGCAACAGGTTTCGAGTTTAAATGTCATGATTTTAATTAAAAGGTGTCGTCTTCTCTCTCTCTCTCTCTCTCTCTCTCTCTCTCTCTCTCTCTCCTTTTCTCTCTCTCTCTCCTCTCTCTCTCTCTCTCTCTCTCTCTCTCACACACACACACTCACATACACACGCACGTACGTACGCACGCACGCACTCACACAACAAAGAGAGAGAGAGAAAGAGAGAGAGAGAGAGAGAGAGAGAGAGAGAGAGAGAGAGAGAAGAGAGGAGGAGAGAGGAGAGAGAGAGAGAGGAGAGAGAGAAGAGAGAGAGAGAGAGAGTCAGACAGACAGACAGACAGCAGACAGATCACTCAGAGTGAACAGACGTTAAATTGAAGACAACAACAGCAGACAGACAGACAGACAGACAGAAAGAAAGACAGACAGACTACATATTATTATAACCATTTGTGTATTGGCTTGTGTTCATACTTGCTCTGTGTGTGTGTGTGTTTGTGTGTGTACATGTGTGTGTGCACGCGCGTGCTGTGTGCATATGTACCTCTGCATGTCTGTTTGTATGTGGACGGGTGGATGGGTAGGGTGTTTATGATGGGTAGGGTGTTTATGATGGGTAGGGTGTTTATTATGGGTAGGGTGTTTATGACTGCGTGAATGCGTGTGTGTTAAGGTTGAATTCTATCATATTATTTTCTGTGATGGATTTTATTTCTATCAATTATTTGAATACATGATTTGTTACCCACAAAAAGTTCTCTGATTATTGACTTGATACAGTTTTAGGTGTGGTTGTTGGTATTAGTATTGCAGAAATCAAGCTAACGCGGTTAGTGATGATAACTTTATTATTTCATGGTTAGCAGTTTTTACATTAATATACGGTGGTTTTCATCCGTCCCCTCTCACAGATAACAACAACATTGATATTGTTAACATTACGCCAGTTTCAAAACAAGTGTGTGTGTGTATGTGTGTGTGTGGGTGTGTATGTGTGTGGGTGTGGGTGGTGTTTGTGTTGTGTGTGTGGTGTGTGTGTGTGTGTGTGTGTGTGTGTGTGTGTGTGTGAGGGAGGGAGGGGGGAGTGGGGTAGCCAAGTGGTTAGAACATTGCGCTCGAGATCTGACGGCCACGGTTTGAGCCTGTACCAAGGCACCCATTTTTAATGCGTTTTTTCCCTCCTGAATTTAATATCAATGCCGACTTCTATCTATCTATCTATCTGTCCCGTAGTCTGCCGACCGTGGGGGCACCCTCAAAGACTCAACAACCAGTTCCCTCCATTCCTCTCTCTCTGTTCTGCCTTTCTCAGGGTTTTGTTGAGTTCTAGGCCTGTCCATTCGCTGATGTTATCCTCCCAGCTCTTCCTTGGTCTGCCTCTTCTTCTTCCTCCTTGGACAGTGCCTTGTAAAACTGTCTTTGCAAGTCCTTTGGATCTTGTGACATGCCCATATCATTTAAGTTTACGCTTTTTCACGATCGTTAGAAGGTTCTCATAGGGTCCAATGGTTTGCCGACTTCACTCCCCCGAAATTCCTTCGGGTGACACGATAAACCTTGGTTCCGCGTACAAACGCATGCAAACACCTTGCGCATAATTATACTTAAACCCGTTTCGACTTTTGGAAGAGTAGGCCATTGTGTGCTGGTTGGAAAGGATGAGAAATTTTTTTTAAAAAAAAAGAAAAAATAATTGCATGCGCACTGGTGTGGTGTTTAGACATCTTCCCTGAAGTCAGAATGCGGCTACCTTAACGTTGGGCCAAAACAGTCGAGGAACAAGAAAAAAACAAAACAAAAAAACAAGAGAGCAAAAAATATCCAAATCAAGATATATAAATATAACATGAATAATCACACAAGCAAACAAAAACCATCCCATCTAAAATACTAATAGAATCAAATAAAAATAGGCAGACATCAGCCTTCACCTTCACCTATCCCGTAGTCCAGTAAACCGTTCGGGCACCACTGAAAATGTTTTAACCAGCTTCCTCCACTCCTTGCGGCTTTCGGCTTTTCGTTGCGTATGTGATCTTCATGCGAGATAATGATTATGCCTCTGCATATTTAGTGGATCGTAAAGCTGATATTGTTATACGTCACTGTCCTATATCTAAGTGCTTTTTTAACAAGTTCCATATGGCCCAGACCAGAAGCTGTGTCAGTTCTTGATGTCAGGTAAGTGCCAAGCCCTACATTAAAATGCTGTTATGTTGTAAAATGTTGTGTTGAGGTTGCCTTCAGCCATGACAAGCTCTTCACATAACAACCTGCGCTCTCCATTAAGGAGAAAAATCCTCTGAAGTCGGAGTATGGCTGCCTATATGGCGAGGTACTTAAAAACAGTCATACACGCAAACTTCTTATCCAGTGTGCAATCTCAGTCTCGCAGTGATTCCCAGGTGGGATGAGTGAGTCAGAGTGCGCATTCTGGGTGAGCCCCAAGGTGTTAAGCTTGGGATCACACAACAACGACAACAACAACCATTTTAATTGTTGTTAATATAGTCATTATTTTCATTCAGCTGGTTTCGGGTAGGCTTAGTATACAAAGCCTTTAAAAATATGTGTAAATTACAAAAAATAGTACCTAGCCACTCCTAGTCTGCAATCAGTTTACAATGATTACAGCTGGTGCCTAGACCTAAGTGCTGTGCCTATTATTCCTGCTATTGCTTCCACATATCATATTTTGCACACTGGAATCAGTAATATACCATTGGCCGAAAAACCACTCCTGTGATACAACTGTGAAGTGTAGCCAGATTCAATAGTAGCAAAAAGCAACAGCAACAGACAAAAATGCTCGGGATAGCCTGGTGGTTAGAGTGATGCACATTGCGCTCGTGATATGCTGACCCGGGTTCCAATCTCGTTCAAGAGGATTTTTTCCTCTGGAGTTAACATCAGTGCCGACTCCACTCTCCCCAAAATGTCCTTCGGATGAGACTACAAACCGAAGTCCTGTGTGCGAATGCACGCAGAACATCTTGCGCACACATTAAACCTGTTCCGCTTTTTGTAAGAGAAAGCCATTGTATGCCAGTGGGAACGGATGATAAAATTTACAAATGTTCATACACTCGGGGACTGGATTTTAAAAAAACCATGAGTGTTTATGCCATTATCATCAAAATAAAAGACTAACATACATTTAAAACAATCATACATCCTACATTCACAACCCAAAACAGCATACTCTTGAGTTATATCCATATTTTACAATCATTGTTTTGCTTTAAGAAGGTCATGGCCATTTCTTTTTCAATTAGGTGTTGTCAGGTGTGTGGCATCATCATCATACATCCTAAAGGAGTGTTGTCACAGCATCACTACTACAGCTCTCTAGAGATCCTAGAACTGGACGTGAAGGGTCTTCAGCCTGAGTGGCCTAGCAGCATGTTTCCCTTACTGGCTGGAGCATCTGAATCTGAATGAGGTGACATCAACAAAGTCTGTCCTGTGATTAATTAATTACTTAATTAAAAAGGTAATGGTATCCCATAACCTATAAGGTCGTAGGGGAGCGAGGCATCAGAGACCTCAACTTCTCAAGGGGCCAGCATATTGAGGGCGGCACCGATCTCCTCTCCCTCGCTGCTTTACCTTCCCTGACCCTAAAGAGGTTAGGTACCCATTGACAGCTGGGTGAACTGGGGAAACAGTACTGAAGCCAAGGCGCGCAAACGGTCACCCATCCAAGTGGTAACCACGCTCGACGCTGCTTAACGTTAGCTGGGGGAAAGCGAGTGCTCTGACCACTGAGCTACCCCGCCTCCTCAGCGTGAGTGTCCTAGCAAAATGTTTGGGTGACTGGAGTCACTGAATCTGAATGAGGTGACAGCGACACAGTCTGTCATGTGATAACTTAATCAATTAGCCCAACTTACAAGCTAAGGTTAAGCAGCGTCGAGGGTGGTTGCCAACCGAATGGGTGACCGTTTGCGCGCCTTGGCTTCAGTACAGTTCCCCCAGTTCACCCAGCTGTAAATGGGTACCTGCCCTCTTTAGGGTCAGGGAAGGTAAAGCAGCGAGGGAGAGGAGATGGGCGCCGCCCTCAATATGCTGGCCCACTAAAGAAGCTGAGGTCTCTGATGCTTCGCTCCACTACGACCACATAGGTTATGGGAACACCTTTTAATAAAAGCAACAGCTTGGCTAGATTTAATATATATATTGGCAAAGCTCAGCTAGTTGGTTTAATTTGCACTGAGTAAGAGGCCTCATGTTTCAATGAAGAGAGATTTCAACGAGTCTTTTTGGGAGGTGGTGGTGTTTTTGTTGTTGTTCCTCAGCTAGATCACTGAGGTTCACCAAGAGTGAGGCTTTCAGCGTATGCGACCATGTGTTACCCCCCCGTGAAGGTAGCCACATTCCGGCTTCGGAGTAGTCTCTAAACACGACACCAGTGTACATGCGTTTTCCAAAAAATGCATCATAATAATAATAATAATAATAATAATAATAATAATAATAATAATAATGTATGGAATTTATATAGCGCTGAATCTTGTAAAGCAACAAATCAAAGCGCTCTTTTTTTTTTTTAATCGAGGATAAATGGAATAAGCACTTATGTGCTTTTTTTTACATCCAGTTCCCGTGTGTCTGCG
>CM054143.1:6217180-6222180 GCA_028751875.1 Rapana venosa | reverse complement strand
TGGCCCCCTGAGAAGTTGAGGTCTCTGATGCCTCACTCCTTAACGACCACATAGGTTATGGGTCACCTTTACGTTTGACCTTACGTCTTCCAAAACAACATAGAACACACAGACAAAAGACATACACACCACAGGCTAAATCGCCGCATGTCTACAAAACTGAAAGTCGGCCTTTCTCCCTTGTGGGCCGGGCAATCAGACTGACGAACGCATCCTTCAAAGACGCACGCTGTACAGCGGAGACGAGAGGAAGATTGTGTGTGGCTGACCTGACAGAGATAGCATAACCCTGCCAACCAAGCTGTACGGCCCACGAGAGGAGCTGGAAAGGACTTGTCATTATTTTCTCCCCCAAAACACATCTGACGGTGTAAAGCGAATGAGAGAAGAAGAGAAGACATTAGTTCTGAATCCATTCCCCTTTAAGTCCTGTCTTAGCACACGCGTGAAAGCCCGCTCTGTTTTCCATAAGAGTAGGCCATTCCATACTGGAAGGAAGATATGACAAATTTCTATAAACGCAAAGCATACAGTAAAACACAATGTAATCCAACACAATCCAACACAACATAGTACAGTACAGTACAACACAACACAATCCATCACAATTCAATCCAACACACTACAATCTTGAACCTTGCCAGGCTATCGCTCTAACACACACACACACACACACACACACACAAACACACAAACACACACACTCACACAAACACGCAGACACGCACACACATTACAAAACACAACACATACACACGCAACACACCATACACCTCCCCCCCCCCCCCTCTCTCTCTCTCGTTTCTGTCTCTCTCTTCGTCTTATATCACTTTTTGTGAATAGAGATAAAATGAAAGAGAGCACACACACAAGCACATAAAACCTACGTATACACACATCCACACACCCCACACAACACACACACACACACACACACCAACACAAAACACACACACACAACAAACCTAACCCACCCCTCCACACAAAACACGCACGCACACACACATAAAAACACACATACACCACCACATACACACACAAACACCCCCCCCCACACACAAAACCACATACACACTTACACACACACACACACAACATTGGCAATACTCTCTGAAGGTCAGTCACTCCTTTGTCATACCTACCTATACACACATGCACACACACACAAACCTACACCCTCACCCTCATCCTCCACACACAGATGTTCCGCTTTTCGGAAGAGTAGGCTATTGTGTGCCAGTGGGAACACATGACAAAATTTACAAAACTGCATACACACGGGGGCTTGATGTTAAAAAAAAGCACACGAGTGCTTATTCCATTATCCTCGATATAAAATAATAAATTAAAATAAATAAATAAATAATCACACACACAAACACACATAACACACACCACCACACACAACACACACACACCACCACACACACACCCCCCCTCCCAAAAAACACCCTCCCACACACACACACCCCACACAAAACACACACCAAACACACACAAACACCCCTCCACACACACACACACCCTTCCCACACCCCAACACACACACACCCCACACCCACACCACCCCACACACACACCACCACCACCACCCCCCCCACACACACACACCACACACACACACCACAACACACACCACACACACCACCACCCCCAAACCCCCCTCCCACACACACACACCACACCACACACAAACACACACACACACACACCCCTCCACACACACACACACACCCTTCCCACACACACACACACACAACATTGGCACCACTCTCTCTGAAGGTCGGTCAGTCCTCTGTCGTCTTAACGACTAGGCAGTGTCAGACAGGGTTCCAGATCAATAGCACCAATCCCTGCTCCACATGGAGCAGACTCATTAGCAGGAGTGGACAGACGGCCCACCGGCCACAACAAACAAACACTGACCATTGTCCGTAGTGTGCCGGACCTCGTGTTTCGTTCGCAATTTCTGTACACTTTACAGCTTAGTCTTTAGTGATCGACTATGACTCTCTGACTAGGAGGCTTGACTCGCACAGTCCTTATGTGCTGCAGCCCTGGGGGCTAGTTGGCCTTTGGAGAACATCTCCAACGCTGACTGTCCTTATGCCTACTTGGCCGAGAGAGTGGGGATGTACTGTGGGCAAGGCATCTCCACTATAATCAAATTTCTGCCCAGTTTCCGAAACAGCAGCTGCCTCCTCTGCTGTTTTGGAGGTCATCGTCGAAAACGACGGACTAACATACATACATGCATACGAAATATAAATGGGTTATGACTCTGCTCTATTGATGTTGTTGATGGTTGACCACTCGTCCGGTCAATAAACTATCTCCGCTGTTACTCCCCCCCTCCCGAAAAGCATGTTTGAATAGTCTTTCTTAGTGGGGAAAAATAAAGGTAAAGGTTAAAGTTTCCCATAACTTATTGTGGTCGTAGGGTAGAGTAAGGAGGCATAAGAGACCCCAACTTCTCCAGGGGCCAGCATATTGAGGGCGGCGCCCATCTCCTCTCCCTCGCTGCTTTACTTTCCCTGACCCTAAAGAGGGCAGGTACCCATTTACAGCTGGGTGAACTAGGGGACTGTACTGAAGCCAAGGCGCATAAACGGTCCACCCATCCAAGTGGTAACCACGCTTGATGCTGCTTAACACTGGCTGGGGGGAAAGCGAGTGCTCTGACCACTGAGCTATCGTATCCCCAGAAGGAACGGATAGTAATTTTTTAAACACTTATTTTTTACTTATATGGATGGGTGGTCTAGAGGGAACGCGCCTGCCTAAAAAGCAAAGGGTCGGAAGTGTGCGGTGATTTGATCCCCGTTTTGGGCTAGAAACTTCCACCCTCCATCCATTAGAGTATGAGTGGTGGTCTGAGTGCTAGTCTTTTGGATGAGACAATAAACGGAGGTCCCTGGCAATATTATGTAAAAAAAACCCCAACAACAACCCAACAACAATGAACATCAGAAACGAGAGAGAGGAGAGAGAGAAGAGGAGAGAGAGAGAGAGAAGGAGAGAGAGAGAGAGACATACAGACAGACAGACAGACAGAAAGACAGGGACAAAGACATAATGACAATGACAATGACAAATTCTTTTATTTCCAGGATAATGAATAAGCACACATGTGCTTTTTTACATCCAGTCCCCGCCCGTTAGGGATACATCTTAATAATAATAACCCAATACTTATACAGTCTCACAATAAAAACAAGGGGAAATAACCACTGAGACCACTGGAAATAACATAGACAGAGCTAGACAGAGACAGACAGACAGATACAGACAGACTTACAAACAGAGATAAAGAGAGAGGGGGAGAGAAGGAGAGAGGAAGAGAGAGAGTGAGAGAGAGAGACAGACAGAGACAGAAACAGAGACAGAAACAGAGACAGATAGAGACAGATACAGTCACAGAGACAGATGGAGACAAAGACAGACAGACAAACAGACAGACACTCAGACACACACACACACAGATACACAGGGCAGATAGAGAAGACATGAGAGAAAGAAAGAAAGAAAGAAAGAAGAGAGAGAGAGAGAGAGAGAGAGAGAGAAGGGAGTGAGAGAGAGAGACATTTAGAGAGACGGACAGAAAGAAGAGAGAGAGAGAGACAGAGAGAGAGAGAGAGAGAAAGAGAGAGAGAGAGAGAGAGAGAGAGAGAGAGAGAGAGAGAGAGAGAGAGAGAGAGAGAGAAGAGAGAGAGAGAGAGAGAGAGAGAGAGAAAGAAAGAAAGACATAGAGACATTTAGACAGACAACAGAAAGAAAGAAGGGGGGAGGGGAGGGGGCTCGTGACAGGGGAGGGGAAGGAAGGTGGGGAGGGGGAGGGTGGGGGGGGGGGGGGGGGGGGGGGGAGGGGGAGGGCTGAGGAATCGAGGGACCCTTTCTACATTAGCAAATAAATTGGACATCGATCCTAGCCTCCTACTTCTGTGCTTACCCTGCCAGGCCTAAGGCAATTACCCCTCCCGCTCAGTGTGTGTGTGTGTGAGTGTGTGTGTGTGTGTGTGTGTTTTGTGTGTGTGTGTGTGTGTGTGTGTGGTGTGTGTGTGTGAGAGAGAGAGAAAAGAGTTGTGTATGTGGGGTGTGAGTGTGTTGTACGTGAGTGTGTGTGTGTGTGAGTTTGTGTGTAGGTGTGTATGTGTGTGTGAGAGACAGATAGTGTTGTGTGTGTTTGTGTGTGTGTGTGTTATGTGTGGTGAGTGTGTGTGTGTGTGTATGTGTGTGTTATGTGTAGTGTGTAAAGTGTGTGAGAGACAGATAGTGTTGTGTATGTGTGTGTTTGTGTGTGTATGTTGTGTGTGTAAGTGTAAGTGTGTGTGTGTAAGTGTGTGTGTGTGTGTGAGTGTTATGTGTGTAGGTGTTTTATGTGTGTGAGAGACAGATAGTGTTGTGTATGAGTGTGTTTGTGTGTTTTGTGTGTGTTTGTTGTGTGTGTAAGTGTTTGTGTGTGTACGTGAGTGTGTGTGTGTGTGGGGTGTGTATGTGTGTAAGTGTATGTGGTAGGTGTGTATGTGTGTGTGAGAGACAGCTAGTGTTGTGTATGTGTGTGTTTGTGTGTGTGTATGTTGTGTGTGTATGTTGTGTGTGTAAGTGTTTGCGTGTGTACGTGAGTGTGTGTGTGTTATGTGTGTATGTGTGGGAGAGACAGGTAGTGTTGTGTATGAGTGTGTTTGTGTGTGTTTGTGTGTGTGCATGTTGTGTTTGTAAGTGTTTTGTGTGTACGTGAGGGGTGTGGGGTGTGTGTGTGTGTGTTATGTGTGTAGGTGTGAATTTGTTGTGAGAGACAGGTAGTGCTGTGTATGAGTGTGTTTGTGTTTGTTTGTGTGTGTGCATGTTGTGTGTGTAAGTGTTTGTGTGTGTACGTGTGTGTGTGTTGTGTGTGTAAGTGTTTGTGTTGTGTGTGTACGTGTGTGTGTGTGTGATGTGTGTGTAGTGTGTTTGTAAGTGTAAGTGTATGTGTGTGTGAGTGTTATGTGTGTAGGTGTGTA
>CM054143.1:6189680-6192180 GCA_028751875.1 Rapana venosa | reverse complement strand
TGGGCAAACCGAATCTGAGGTCACCCTGAGACCAGAGCAACTGGGACCACCGAATCAGAGGCAATTTTTTAATTGCATGATGATCAATGACAATGAGGATGACGTAATTATGCTGCTGTGGAAGTGCATATGCTTTGAGACTACTTGACAGGGCTGTACTCTACGCTTACTATCATAATATATCCCGGCGTCAACCAGGCCCGAGAGATACAGACACCTGCAGTGTTGGTCAGGTAATTTGAGCAACACTCTCAAATTCGCATCCGTTAAGTGGATGAAGCTCGACTGTGTGGTCCCAGTCTTCCCACTGAGCCCACAGCACACTCACTCTGGGTAGGAGCCGGCCGGAGTCCGAAAAATCCCTATGACTCTTATGGGAATCGAACCCGCGACCTTCCAGTCCGTAACCCAAGGCGCTAACCACTGCGCCATGGCGGCTGGTTACTTCTACTACTTCTACTACTACTACTACTACTAAAAACAACTTACTTTCTGCCAAATGCACACATGCTACACACCCTTATAATCAATAACAGCTAAGAAAACAAAGTAAAAAGAAAAGAAAACAAAACAAAAACCCCATGGGAACAAATACCATTATTTTATGCCTTACAACAATACATTCACACATAACATACATCTCCCAAGTTTTGGTTAGGGCATGGGCGTAGGTGAGGGGGGGGGGGGATCTGAGAGAGGAGGGAGGGCAGAGAGAGTAGGGAGGTGTGGACTAGAATAAACAGCAACACACACACACACACACACACACACACACACACACGCACGGGCACACATACGACATTCACACACACAGACATTCATACACCCTCACACACACACTCACACACAAACAACACACACGTGCACGCGCGTGCGCGCGCTCGCGACACACACACACACACACACACGCACACACACCAACACACACATACCAACACACACACACGTAAGCAAACAACACACACATATACAAACACCAAAACACACACACTCACACACACACACACACACACACACGACACACACACACACATGCATGCGCAAACAGACAACACACACACACACACACAACACGCACAGACGCGACACACACATACACTTCAAAATACACACACACACACACACACACACACCAACACACACATATACCAACACACATACACACACGCAAACAAACAACACACACATACTCACACACACACTCACACACACACTCACTCACACAGACAAACAATACGTCATTTACATCCAAAACACAAACCCCTTCCAATACAGACTTTAAAAAAAACACCCCCTCCCCACGAAGACAACAACAAAAAAACAAAACAACAACAACAACCAATAATACAAAAACAAGAAATAAAACCAGACCCCCCAAAAAAGCAGAAGAAAAAGCCAAGTGAAGCGAGCAGCATGCAAGAATCGATAGAGCATTTACTTTCAAAGAAAGCGAGGAGATAGAGAGGGTGGGGGGGATGGGGGGGGGGGGGGGGGGGCGGGAGACGCAAGTTGGCGAAGACATCGAGCAAGACAAGAGACAAGTTCTGGCCCAAAGTTGGGAATGTGATAGTGATCAAGAATCACCAATCCTCACGTTCATTCTGCGAATGTCTGGAAACATGGCCAAGGAAATGAGAGAGAGAGAGAGACAGACAGAGAGAAGAGAGAGAGAGAGAGAGAGACAGACGACAGACAGAGACAGAGACAGATAGACAGACAAACACAGACAGACAGAGAAACAAAACGCAGACAGACAGACAGACAGAGACAGAGAGACAAACACAGAAAGACAGACAGAGAAAAAGCCACACACAGACAGAGACAGAGAGACAAACACAGACAGACAGACACAGAGACAAACACAGACAGACAGAAACACAAACACAGACAGCCAGAGACGGAGAGACAAACACAGACAGACAGAGGCAGAGAGACAAACACAGACAGACAGACAGACAGAGACACAAACACAGACAGACAGGACAGAGAAACAGAGAGTCAAACAGACAGACAGACACAGAGAAACAAACACAGACAGAGAGACACAGAGAGACAAACACAGAGAGACAGACAGACAGAGACAGAGAGACAAACACAGACAGAGAGAAAAACACAGACAGACACAGAGACAAACACAGACAGACAGAGACAGAGAGACAAACACAGACAGACAGACAAACACAGAGACAGAGACAAAAACAGACAGACAGAGACACAAACACAGACAGACAGAGACAGAGATACAAACACAGACAGACAGAGACAGAGAGACAAACACAGACAGACAGACAGAGACAGAGAGACAAACACAGACAGATAGACACAGAGAGACAAACACAGACAGATAGACACAGAGAGACAAACACAGACAGACACAGAGACAAACACAGACAGACAGAGACACAGAGACAAACACAGACAGAGCAGACAAACACAGACAGACAGACAGAGACAAACACAGACAGACAGACACACAAATACAGACAGACATAGAGACAAA
>CM054143.1:6179680-6187180 GCA_028751875.1 Rapana venosa | reverse complement strand
ACACAACACACAAAAACTTACACACACACACACACACACACACACACACACAGACTTTGACACACACATACACACAAACATACACACACAAAACCACACATAACAAAGACACATACACACACACACTCACACACAACACACAAAAACTTACACACGCACACACTTGATGTTTTTGCTGTGTCAACTAAGTCTACATGACTTAAATGGTTATAACATATTCTGAATCTGAATCACGCACACAGACACACCGCACACACTCACTCGCACATACACACACACACCCCAACACCCCCCCACCCCACCCACACACACACACACACACACACTGCCGAAACCATTTTGATTCTGTCTGAAGCGGGTGGGTGGGAGGAGGGGGGGGGGGGGTGCGGAATGCGGGGGAAATCGCCATACCATGAATTCGTAATAGAAAAGCAATCGCAGATTGGAGTGGCCTGACTTTCTGCAGTGATCTTTAGCTGTTGGCGATGTCGAAATGATTGGTCTGTTTTCATCATTTGATGTGGATCGGTGGTCTAGAGGTAGCGCGCCTGTCTAGAATGCGAAGAGTCCGGGTCGGGTGTGTGCGGTGGTTCGAATCCCGTTTGGGCCCGATATTTTCCCCCATCCATTAGACCATGAGTGGTGCTCTGGGCGCTAGTCTTTCGGATGAGACGATAAACCGAGGTCCCGTGTGTTACACAAAATTTTCGGCGCACGTAAAAGAACCCACAGCAGCAAGAGAGTTGTCCCTGGCAAAATTCTTAGAAAAAAGACACTCTGACAGGGAACAAATACAGTTGCAGACAGGAAAAAGAAAAAAAGGTGGCGCTGCTTTTGTGGCGACGCGCTCTCCCCGGGGAGAGCAGCCTGAATTTCACGCAGGGAAATCTCGTGACTTAAAGTGGTATAAAAAAACAAACAAAAAAACAACAACTGGCCCAGACCAAAAGCTGTGTATGTCAGTTAATGATGTCAGCTAAGTGCCAAGGCCTATACTGAAAATGTTTGTTATGTTGTAAAATATTGTGTTGAGGTTGCCTTCAGCCAGGTCAAGCTCTTAACAAACTGTCCTTTCCATTACGGAGAAAACTCCTCTGAAGTCGTTGTATGCTTGCTTATTATTATGGCGAGGTATTTGAAAACAGTCCATACACGCAAACGCTCTCATCCGGTGTGTACTTCCTATTTCACAGTGATATTCCCAGGTGGGATGAGTGAGTCAAGAATGCATATTCTGGGTGGACCTCCTGGCTGTTAAGCTGAGGAACGCACAGAACGAGAAGAAGAAGAAGAAGAAGAAGAAGAAGAAGAAGAAGAAGAAGAAGAAGAAGAAGAAGAAGAAGAAGAAGAAAAGAAGAAGAAGAAGAAGAAAAAAAAAAAACACCCAACAACAACAACAACATCGCGATAAGTTACTGATATATTTTTTTTTTAAATTGAATTCACAGATTCAGCGCTATATAAATTCCATATATTATTATTATTAGTATTATTATTAAACCATTTCGAAATTCGCTCCAGAAAAGTGCAAAACCAAGTCTAATACAATATTCCTTTTTTTTTCATTTCATCTCTCTCTCACTCTCTCTCTCTCTCTACTTTATCCATATTACTTAATCATAATGAGGGTATCAGTTTCATGTTAATGTTCAATTCCTTTCAGAATTATATGTCTATTAACGCATGTCTCTTTTCTAAAAAGAAAAAAAAAAGGGATATCTTGACATTAACGTTCAGGTCAGTTAGGGATTATGTATTGTTAAATATACACTTATCTTTTTTCAATCATGTTGTCATTGTTGTTGTTGTAGGGTTTTCCCCTTGTTTCGTTGATAGTCCCTAATCAGGGCAAGGGCCGGATGAAAACAAAAGTATGCGTATGCTTATTCTGTTACCCTTGAAAAATAAAGAAATAAATATTCATTCTTGCTCTCTCTGCCTCCCCCCCCCCCCCCCATTCCCCTCTCTCTCGCTCTGCTTCACCTCTCTCCCCCTCTCCTCCTCCCCCTCTCTAACACCTTCTCTGCTTCCCTCCCCCCTCCCCTCTTGCCCCTTCTCCCCTCTCTCTCTGCCCCACTTCCCCCCCCTCTCTCTCCCCTCTCTCTCACACACACTCACATTCTTCTCTGCTTCTCTCCCCCCTCTCTCTCTTTCCCCTCTCTCCCTCTTTCTCTCTCACACACACTCACATTCTTCTCTGCTTCTCTCCCCACTCTCTCTCTCACCCACACATACTTTCTTCTTCCTGCTTCTCCCCCCCTCTCTCTTTCCCCTCTCTCCCTCTCACACACACTCACATTCTCTCTGTTCTCTCTCCCCCTCCTCTCTCTCTGCCCCCTCTCTCCCTCTCTCACACACACGCACTTCTTCTCTGCTTTCTCTCCCCCCCTCTCTATCCCCCTCTTTTCTGCCCCTCTCTCCCTCTATCCCCCCTCTCTCTCCCTAGGTCATCTTCAGTCTCAACACCTCCACCCCCACCACTTTCCGAATATTAACTTGAGGTTTGTTCAGTGATTTTCTTGTTCAGTTGATATACATTTTGTCTTAATTTTTCTAGGAAGGACAGATGATAAAAAGCTGTATATCAGCAATAAGGTTGAATATCTAAATGCTTGTTTGTAGATATAAATGGGTTGTACTTTGTATTCTGATTGGGAAAAGGTCATTATATTTCGGTTGTCATACATTAATGGACCACCCCATCCCCACCCTCCCTCAATGTGTATGTATGCCTATGGCCAAAACACATTAAACATTTGAAATCTTGAAAAAACAAAAATCTCTCTCTCCCTCTCTCTCTCACACACACAGTTCTTCTCTGCTTCTCCCCCCCCCCCCCCCACTCCACCTCTCTCTCCCTTCTCCCTCCTATCACTTTTTCTCTGCTGCATTTCTTTAAAATATCGACTTAAGTGATTTTGCTTGTTCCAGTTTCAAGTGTTTCGCAATGCCTTTAAGTTGTCTGCAGATAATTCCTAAGTGTGTGAGTGTGTGTGTGCGTGTGCGTGTGTGTGTGTGTGTGTTTATGTGTTTGTATGTGCGCGCGTGCGTGTGCGTGTATGTGTTTGTTTGTTGTGTGTGATGTGTTGTTGTTTTTATTGTGTGTGGGGGCGTACTTGCGTGCATGCGTGTGTGTGCTATGTGTTTGTCTGTGTTATTGTGTGTTTATGTATGTGTGTGCGTGCGTGCATGTGTGTGTGTGTGTGGTATTCTCATGAAATGGCTGTATTCTGTTTTCTTAAACAGAAGTAGCAAGAGACCACAAACTATCCAAAATCCATGCACAGAATTGTTCAC
This sequence comes from Rapana venosa, assembly GCA_028751875.1. Classification (NCBI taxonomy): domain Eukaryota; kingdom Metazoa; phylum Mollusca; class Gastropoda; order Neogastropoda; family Muricidae; genus Rapana; species Rapana venosa. The sequence goes on along the minus strand of CM054143.1, from coordinate 6,183,883 downwards.
ATCAAACTTCTGCTTCTCAAGTGGTACAACTTTGAACCATATTTCACATTAACTTAAAAATCTCCCTGTAAGTGTATGAAAAAAACCCATCCATGAACAACAATAAGTTTTACATATTACGCCGAAGTCGTGCGCTGGGCCTGATTTTGTCAGGCGTTTAACGGCAGCGAATCGCATTTCTGCTCATATGACACACCTGTATAAGTTGCTGTCTGAGCATTCAACAAGGAAGATATTTTATGCATATTGTTATTTTCATCGAACATAAGGATTACATTTTGTCAGTTCAGATCGACATGTCGGTATTATAGCGCCCAATCTCTCTCTCCCTCTCTCTCTCTCTCTTACACACACATCACACACATTACACCACCGCACGCACCATGCCACGTACGCACACACACACACACACACACACACACACACGTACGCACGCACACGCGCGCGCTTTTGACATTGCAAGCCTGCATGAATGTTTATTGCACAGTCCACTAGACACGCGTTGTCCTATTCTTAACATTAAACACATAATTATTATTCTGCAACAGAGTAAAAGGTAAAGGAGTCCCATAACCTATAAGGTCGTAGGGGAGCGAGGCGTCAGAGACCTCACTTCTCTAGGGCCAGCATATTGAGGGCGGCGCCCATCTCATCCCTCTCCCTCGCTGCTTTACCTATCCCTGACCCTAAAGAGGGCAGGTACCCATTTACAGCTGGGTGAACTGGGGGAACTGTACTGAAACCAAGGCGCGCAAACTTGTCACCCATCCAACTGGTAACCACGCTCGACGCTGCTTAACTTGACTGGGGGAAAGCGAGTGCTCTGCAATGCAACAGAGTAAGTCTTCTCAAAAGACAAAACATAACAAGACCAGCTCGGTGGACAGATTAGACAAGGCCGTGAAAAGAACGTTAGCCCTTTTTCCTTATCTTATCATCTTCAGGTTTATTTGGTTTTGGTTTTTATTGTTGTTGTTGCTTTTTTGATACTACGAAAGCAGAAACAAAATTGACAGATATACCTTTGATTAAAAGAAAATGGTGTTTCCCAGTTGTGATGTTTGAAGCCAGTATTAATAGCATGCCCCCCCCCCCTCCCTTCCCCCTTCACGCGCGCACACGCACATGAACGCACGCACGCATGCATACACACCCACCCACCCACAGAGAGAGAGAGAGAGAGAGAGAGAGAGAGAGAGGAGAGGAGAGAGAGAGAGAGAAGAGAGAGAGAGAGAGAGAGAGACAGACAGACAGACAGACAGACACACAGACAGACACAGAGAGACAAAGATAGAGAGACAGAGACAGAGAGATAGACGGAGACAGAGAGACAAAGAGAGATAGAGACAGACAGATAGACGGAGACACAGAGACAGAGACAGACAGCAAACAGACACACACACACACACCATATCACACACATACCATTATCACCCAACACGTACATACACACACTTTTTTTTTCTCTCTCTCCAAAACTGATACTAGTATACACATTCTTCTAATACCCTTGTCACTCGCTTACCACACTAGACACCAACACAATCGTTTATTCATTCATTCGTTTATAACTCAGTCCTTTTTTCCTATAATTGAAAACAACACCCCACCATGTGGAACTTAATTATCACCAATGACACCTCGTTCAGGTGTCAATTTGTTAAATGGCACAACAGTGAATATTACGCCCACGATAATTAAATTTTGTTCAACGACATGGAAACATCTGGAAATATTGTGCAAAAGCATGATCAAAGTTGGTTGGTTTTTTGGGGTTAAACCATATTTCATTCAAGTTTATCATTTTTGTACATCGTTGTTGATTATAATAGTTTTGTTGTTGTTGATGATTATGAAGAACAAAAACCAGAAGCAAAATGCATTTACAGAAAAAAAGGGGAGAGAAGGGAAAATATTACATAGCACGGGTTGAAAGGTTAGAAATGAAGCATAAGAGGGAGGTGGGTTACAAATGTCAACATCTGTTTTTATTAAAATGCGGATATTAATAAAGATATTAGCTACATAGTTTGTTTTTATGTTTATTGTTCCTGCAAGACTGCTGAAAGTAAAGTCTCTATGTCTCTCTGAAATCTGAACAATATCTGGGACACAATTGCGTCGTTTCTTGAAGAAAATTGCCGACTTTGTTGTAGGTTATTTCTCGAATCCAGTTACTAGCCGAAGAAATGAAAATGTTGTATACATGTATAATCACTACTACCGTCAATGAGGGATACATTTGAATTCAAGCACAACCAGAAATGTATAGCTAGTGGAGAGAGATCCAGCTAATAGGATTTTGATCACTTATCTATTTCTTTCTTTCTTCTTTTATATCGAGGATAATGGAATAAGCACTCATGTGCTTTTTGACACCCAGTCCTGTGTGTATGCGGTTTTGAAAATGTTGTCATCTGTTCCCACCGGCACACAATGACCTACTCTTTCGAAAAGCGGAAAAGGATTTAACGTGTGCGCGAGATGTTCTGCGTGCGTTAGCACAAGGGGCATCAGTTTATAGTCTAATCCGAAGGTCTCTTGGGGAATCCCCTTGAACGGGTATCGATTCCGGGTTGTCAGATTGCGAGAGTAATGTTCTAACCGACTAGGCTATCCCATCCACACCCTTGCTAGTCTGATGATTCACTTTCGCCTATCCCGTAGTCTGTCTGACTGACCGTTGGGGCACCACTGAAGATTGTGCAACCAGCTTCCTCCATGTTTGAACAGCTATTGTTAAGTTGTATTACAAAATGTAGTTCATTTTTAAATTTGAAAGGGCAACAGGTAACGTAATCTTACAAACAATCCCCCCTCTATATCTCTTACCTACAGTCTGCTACCCCCCCCCCCCCATCCCCTACTCCTGCATTAATCCACTTACTCCATCCACATCCCTATCCTTCTCTTGGTGTGACACACACAGAGACAGACAGACAGACAGACAGACAGAGAGAGAGAGAGAGAGAGAGAGAGAGAGAGAGAGAGAGAGAGAGAGACAGAGACAGAGTCAGAGAGACACAGAGAGAGAGAGAGACCGACATGGTATTTGTAACTTTTTTCGAATCTACTGTTGTCACAAACAGGAAATGATGCTCAAGAATATTTTTTAAAACCCCCACAAACAAACAAAACACTACAGCCATTTCTATTACACAGAAAAAACACATACAGACAGACAACAACACACAAACAGACACACACACACACACACGCACACTCACACACAAAACCACACCAAACTTACCACAATCTTTCGGCCGACCAAAAAAACAAAAAAAAACCACACCCAAAAAGTACACCAAACCAAACCACACACACACACTCACCACAAAAAATCACTTCACTTCACTTCAGTATCAACTTTCTACACTGTCAAGCAAATCTGTACACTAGTTCTGCACTGGAAAAAAACAACAACCCACCCAAGTCTTGAGTCTCTGTACCACGCAAATAAAAATAAAACACAATAAAATACAACTAAAATATCCCAGCAAACTTAATCTCTGCAGAGAACGGGACTAGGAATGGTAGCAGCTGCAGCTGTCGACTCACAAGCGTCAGAACCAACTGTTTCCAGATTTGTCTCACGCAACGAAATCGGGGCAACCTGTTTACCTGATAGGTTGCACACTGGAAAAATCAGGAATGGTCGAGTAACAAGCCTCTCTCTCTTTCTTTTTCTCTCTTGCTCTCTCTCTCGCTCGCTCTCTGTGTTCGTTACCCCCACCAGCGTTCTCCCACCATTATCCACTGTCGTCTGCTTCTTCTCCGATTGTCTGTCTGCCGCACTCACCGGAAACTGACTCGCACGCGCCGCTAACAGTGCGCGTGCGTGGATATGAGACCGGTGTTGAGTTCCGCTGTTTTGGACACACACACACACGAGAGAGAGAGAGAGAGAGAGAGAGAGAGAGAGAGAGAGAGGATCGATGTGAACTGTGGTGTGTATCCTTGTACGTGTGTGTGTGTGTGTGTCCTTGTACACGCGCGCGCGTGTATGTGAGAGTGTATGTGTGAGTGTGTGTGCGTGCATATATATATATATATAATATATATATACAATATATATATATATATATATATATATATATATATATATATATGTGTGTGTGTGTGTGTGTGTGTGTGTCGCAGTAGACCTGATTCAAAATCGATAAGACAGATCAGCCAGTCTGGATGAAAGTTCTTTAGCTGAAA
>CM054143.1:6152180-6167180 GCA_028751875.1 Rapana venosa | reverse complement strand
ATATGCACACACACACACATACACGCGCGCGCGCGCACACGCGTACACATATGCACACTCACACTCGCACACACACATATACACACGCACACACACACTCACACACATACACATATATATATATATATATGTGCATGCACACACGCATGCACATATAAACGCGCAGACGTATGCACACACACACATGCACGTTCAAGCACGTGATCAAACATACGTGCGCGCGCGACACACACACACACACACACACACGCAGACGCCCCTGCGCGCGCTCGTTCTCTCTCTCTCTCTCTCTCTCTCTCTCTCTCTCTCTCTCTCTCTCTCTCTCTCTCTCTCTCTCTCACGGGAGACGGGGAATGGGGTAGCCTAGTGGTTAGAACATTGCGCTCGCAATCTGACGACCCGGGTTCGATTCCCGTTCAAGGGGATATTTTCCCCTGGAGTTAACATCAGTGCAGACTCCACTCTCCCCAAAAGTCCTTCGGATAAGACTATAAACCGAGGTCCCGTGAGCGAATGCACGCAGAACATATTGCGCACACGTTAAATCATGTTCCGCCTTTCATAAGAGTAGGCCATTGTGTGCCGGCGGGAACAGATGACAGAATTTACAAAACCGCATACACACGGGGACTGGGTGTAAAAATCATTTAAGTGCTTATTCCATTATCCTCGATATAAAAGAATTAATTAAATTAAATCAAAATGAGAATTTTTTTTTTTTTTAAAGAAATTAAAACTCTCTCATTTCGTGCCGGTAGGAACGGATGACAAGATTTCAAACACGAATACACACAGGTGGAATGTTAACACACCCTCTCTAAAGTCGAGAAATGCAGATACTTAATGGTTGTCGGGGAGGGGGCGGTATATACGCAAAAACAGCTGGCAATTAATGAACCTGGGAACCTTAACCACGTACGATAACAACAAATATTTACAAAAAACATGGTCCTGTGCTTTTGAGCAATGCAATACACCCACTGAAACATCTGACTACAGTGACTTGGTAGTCTTGAAGGACACTCTCAGGTCAGATCTAGGAAAATGGGAGGTGGGGTGGCGTGGGGTGGGGGTGGGGGTGGGGGTCAGGATAACCTAGTAGTTAGAGCAGTGAGCTGGCGATCTTGTGGCCCGGGTTCGAGCCGCCACTGAGGCACCAGTTTGAAGTCATTAACAAGTAAAAAGAATCACATCACTATTTTTGTTTCACTGCAGGGTTGATATCAGCACCAGCTCCAGCGCCCGGCAAGTTGTTTAGATTCGATGTTACAGAGTTATTTTTGGATAGGAACGTATGTAGAACATAATTGCACATACGTTAAACCCGTTCTGCCTTTTAGAAAAATTAGGTCATTGCGCACCGGTAAGAACAGAGGACAAAGTCTTAGAACACTTAATTATAAAAAAAACATGTTATGATGAGACACTAGTCCAGAAGACTGAATGCAGCTGCCATAGTAGTGAACACAAGCAGTTGCATACGCGAAATCTCACTGTTACTGAACCTCGAGTTCTAACCAAGAAACCACAGCAACACAAAACAAAACAAAGCAAACTTAAGAAATGTGTTGGTTTTATCTGGCGTATGCTAAAAAAAAAAAAAGTTTGGTTTTGTTTGTCTCCAGATGGCTGCTGGTCATCGTGGACCTTCTCACCAGAGACACTGGAGACACCAGCGCCACGATGTTGGATGGCATGACCACTGGACTGGTGTCCGTGACCGCTATGACTTGACTTGACTTGACTTGACCTCACTCACGTTAGACTGAATGGGATAAAGGGTGCAGGGTAGGGAGGTAAACGAAATGTTTTAAGAAAGGAAAACCCTGAAGGGTGAAATCCAGTGCAGGGCCTGGCATCTTTGGCTCTGGAATCTAGGTCAGTCAGGCATCATGTCTGTGTTCGGATCCTGCTAGGTTAGGAGCAGCAACGATCACGAGGAACGACTTGGAGCAGCCGTATCAAGATATTGCCGGGTCAGCATAGGGCCTGGCCTCTCCGCTGCAGGACGAGTTAGAGATGCCACAACAAAGCCCTGAAGGGCAAACAGAGCCGGTGCAGAGCTGGGCAGGCATCTGTGCTCTGGGATCGAGGACGTGGACGTGTTGTCAGATCCCACTGGGGTGGAGCAGCTTGGCTGTGGAGAAACAACCTGGAATTTCCGTATCGATATTTTGCCAAAATGTTTGGGGGGTTCCATATCCGAGTGGTGTCTTTAAGGGCTGAAATGGACTGAGAACTACTCACAGGGACATGAACGTTTGGTCTGAAGTCATTTGCAGCATTAAAGAAGAGGTCACTTGGAATGTGGTTTTTGGGGCTAAAGGCGCGGACCTGGCAAACAGGCGGATTGACATGCCACACATGTCATCAGATAGATTTGGACGCGCCGATTCCCAAAAAATGTTATTGCCGATAGCGTGCGAGGCTTGGTTCGGCAGCTACAGCCGTTTGAAAGTAAAACATTTATTAGCTTTGGGGTCATTTTTTCAGGGTGATAGCTGGCAAAGGGCTCGTATTTAAGACCTCTCACCTCTGAATTACTTCAGGGACCATACAAGATGAAAGCAGTGGGAATTGTGGCCTTCGCGAGTATCCGCTTTCCGACATAGAGTAGGTAGGAATGTGTGAGCCTCAGGCTCCGCGACTGCGATCTTTGCACATAGAAGAACACGTGTGTGTGTGTGTGTGTGTGTGTGTGTGTGTGTGTGTGTGTGTGTGTGTGTGTGTGTGTGTGTGTGTGTGTGTGTGTTGTGTGTGTGTGTGTGAGTGTGTGTGTGTGTGTGTGTGGTGTGTGTGTGTGTGTGTGTGTGTGTGTGTGTGTGTGTGTGTGTGTGTGTGTGTGTGTGTGTGTGTGTGTGTGTGTGTGTGTGTGTGTGTGCACAGCGGTCACAAGTGTCTCAGTCACTGTCCACATTCCCTGAGCTAGAACCCACTTGTGTCCCTGAAATTCTTCGCGAGCGTATTGACCACAGATTTTGAAAACTTCGTCTACAGCCGTTAAACCTTCCCCCCGATAACTACTGAGCAATTGAGCTCAAACAAATACTACTACTCCAGTACTCCGATAAGTAATTCAACAAGAATCCAGCAACAAGACCCAAGCAACAAAACCCAAACAAGACCCAAGCAACAATAACCAAACAAGACCCAAGCAACAATAACCAAGCAACAGGTACTCCAACAAGACCTAAGCAACAGGTACTCCAACAAGACCTAAGCAACAAGTACTTCAACAAGAACCAAGCAACAAGAATTAAGCAACAAGAACCAAGCAACAAGTGCAGAGAAACCATGCCAAAACAAGTGCCAAGCAACCATACCAAAAGAAAGTACCAAGCAACCATGCCAAAGAAAGTACCTAGCAACCATGCCAAAGAAAGTACCTAGCAACCATGCCAAAGAAAGAATCAAGCAACCATGCCAAAAGAAAGTACCTAGCAACCATGCCAAAGAAAGAATCAAGCAACCATGCCAAAGAAAGTACCTAGCAACCATGCCAAAAGAAAGTACCTAGCAACCATGCCAAAGAAAGTACCAAGCAGCCATGCCAAAACAAGTGCCAAGCAACCATGCCAAAACAAGTGCCAATCAACCATGCCAAAAGAAAGTACCAAGCAACTATGCCAAAAGGAAGTACCTAGCAACCATGCCAAAGAAAGTACCAAGCAACCATGGCAAAGAAAGTACCAAGCAGCCATGCCAAAACAAGTGCCAAGCAACCATGGCAAAGAAAGTGCCAAGCAACCATGCCAAAGAAAGTACCTAGCAACCATGCCAAAGAGTGTACCTAGCAACCATGCCAAAGAGAGTACCAAGCAACCATGCCAAAAGAAAGTACCAAGCAACCATGCCAAAGAAAGTACCAAGCAACCATGCCAAAGAAAGTACCTAGCAACCATGCCAAAGAAAGTACCTAGCAACCATGCCAAAGAAAGTACCTAGCAACCATGCCAAAGAAAGTACCAAGAAACCATGCCAAAGAAAGTACCAAGCAACAATCATGCCAAAGAATGTATCTAGCAGCCATGCCAAAATAAAGTACCAAGCAACCATGCCAAAAGAAAGTACCTAGCAACCATGCCAAAAGAAAGTACCTAGCAACCCTGCCAAAGCAAGTACCAAGCAACCATGCCAAAAGAAAGTGCCAAGCAACCATGCCAAAGCAAGTGCCAAGCAACCATGCCAAAAGAAAGTGCCAAGCAACCATGCCAAAGAAAATACCAAGCAACAACCATGCCGAAAGAAAGTACCAAGCAACCATGCCAAAAGAAAGTGCCAAGCAACCATTTCAAAAGAAAGTGCCAAACAACCATGTCAAAAGAAAGTACCTAGCAACGCATCTGACCGATACAAACCGGCCAGCAATTCTCCCAGTTGCAGGTGAGAATCTGTGAAGTTCCAGCTGTCACAACATGTTGTTCAGAGGTCATACATGTTCACATTCAAATACAGGGCATCGACAAGCCGAAAAGCTTACAGTGTGCTCGACAGCAATGACATTTTCATAAGGCAGCATTCTAGTAGACATCAATGATTTTTTTTTTTAAACTGACACACAATCTGAAGGTTAAGTCTCCCATTTTATGTTGTTGTTTTTTTAACTTTTCTTTTTTCTTTTTTTTAACCTGGCATGGTTTCGTTTCTCGGCAAGATTTTCGTGGTTTTACCAAAATTGTGAGATCTGCACTCTGCACTCATCCCTTGGTCGGGACGACCGTTGGGGTACCCGTACGGACGCTGCAAGTGGACCGCCAAATGGTTCTGTCCTGGGCTGCTTTCAGGAGGTCTGGTACAGTGAGATGTGTACCAATAAAACCAAGCAACAGAACGTAATGGGTGGCGCTGCTCTTGTGGCGATTCGCTTTCCCCAAGGGTAAGCAGCCCGAATTTAACGCAGAGAAATCTGCAGTGACTTTAAGTGGTATGACATGTTTTGCGTCTGCGACCGCTGTTGCCCTCAGCATTAAGAGAGCCTCATTCCTACGAAGGGGAATTTGAACCGGAATAATCTTAGTCTGATAAGTTTGTGAATGTGTTCTTTGATATTGCCATTTTTGTAATATAGATACATTTTTCATTATCAAATCAAATTTGTGATGATCTCATTGGGGACGGGATAGCTCAGTGGTCGGAGCACTCGCATTCCCCCAGCCAAGTTAAGCAGCGTCCAGCGTGGTTACCAGTTGGATGGGTGACCGTTTGTGCGCCTTGGCTTCAGTACAGTTCCCCCAGTTCGCCCAGCTGTAAATGGGTACCTGCCCTCTTTAGGTTCAGGGAAGTTAAAGCAGCGAGGGAGAGGAGATGGGCGCCACTCTCAATATGTTGGCCCCTGGAGAAGCTGAGGTCTCTGACACCTCGCTCCCCTACGATCACATAGGTTATGGGATACATTCACTTTTTCTTTTTACTATTACTATAGAGAAAAAGGAAATGTGGTGCAGGAGGGAGGAGAGAGAGGAGAGAGAGAGGAGAGAGGAGAGAGAGAGAGGAGAGAGAGAGGGAGAGAGAGAGAGAGAGAGAGAGAGAGAAGAGAGATGAGAGAGAGAGAGAGAGAGAGAGGTTATTGTGGTAAGCTTTCAAATGCACTAACAACTAGGCTATCCTGCCTTCGCAGTTGTTTTTCTTTGTCTTTCGCTTTATATGTCTGTGACATTTTATTTTTAAAAATATCCACCACATTTTGATTATTGCGTAGTGAACTATTCCGGTCAACAGATCATTTTTTCAATACTTTATATAATGCTTCTTTTGATATTTTATTTCTGTGATATTCAGATTCTTTAGAAAATGATGTTCCTGTGTTACTATGTCAACAGGCAGACAGACCAGCGTCAGATTTCATCTGTGTCATCTGCCCATAGTGACTGTCATTCCTGTGACGGACTGGCCAGCAACACACCGACGCTGTACCATTGACGCTGATGGCAACAGCAAAGTGAGAGGCTGTATGACCAGTGGCTTTCTTTCCCACACATGGATTTCCACTTTACAGCTTAGTCTTTAGTGATCGACTATGACTCTCTGACTAGGAGGCTTAACTCGCACAGTCCTTAATGTGTTGCAGCCCTGGGGGCTGGTTGGCCTTTGGAGAACATCTCCAACGCTGACTGTCCTTATGCCCACTTAGCCGAGAGAGTGGGGGATGTACTGTGGGCAAGGCATCTCCACTATAATCAAATTTCTGCCCAGTTTCCAAATCAGCAGCTGCCTCCTCTGCTGTTTTGGAGGTCATCGTCGGATACGACGGACACACATACCAGAGTGAACACCTAGAGCATAACTCCAGAGTCTTCCGAGACAGGGCTGCCAACGCCATGTCGACGGAAAAGCTGCCACCACGCCCTTCTTCCTTCCTTCCTTCCTTGATGGCCTGGTGCTCCGGTCGGGTGGAGCCAAAGGATTTGTCTGCCCTTGGTCAAAGCCTAAGTAAGGGGAAGGGTTTTATCTTCGAGTTCTTTCCCTTCCCACTCGTTAGGGATGGAATATAGCTCTGTGGTCAGAGCACTCACTTTCCTCCAGATAAGGTTAAGTAGCATCGAGCGTGGTTACCACTTGGATGGGTGACCGTTTGCGCTCCTTGGCTTCAGTACAGTTCCCCCAGTTCACCCAGTTGTAAATGGGTACCTGCCCTCTTTAGGGTCAGGGAAGGTAAAGCAGTGAGGGAGAGGAGATGGGCGCCGCCCTCAATATGCTGGCCCTAGAGAAGTGAGGTCTCTGATGCCTCACTCCCCTACGACCACATAGGTTTGGGGACACCTTTACCTTTATTACTCTTTCTTCATTCACATACATTAGGGGGTAGGCTAGCTCAGTAGATTTGAATGAAATAAGATATAAAGACTGAGGAGGATGTGTGGTCTTAGCAAAATGAAGCCTGTGCTACAACTATGAAATGAATGACCTGAAAAAGAATTTGGGTTTTATCCTTTTTGCTTTTTTTTGTTGGTTTCTGTTTTCTTTTTTTTCTTTTTTACAAATATGGCCTTCATGCTTTTATAAGTGACAGTATTTAAAATCTTTAACAGGAAAATGATCACAGATATAGAAATGTAGATCTTAATGTGTTCCATAACCTATGCAGTCGTTGGGCGGCAAAGTGTCACAAACATCACAAAATAACGATTAAAAGATAAAACATTTACTTTCATTTTGACAGGAATAGAATTATAGGCTACAAAAAATCATGAACAAATACTTGCAAAGAATGTCCAGATCATAAGGTAATTTTCAGTAAGACTTTAAAGCAACAATCATTAATGAAGCATTAGGTGTTGCATACTTTTTGGTTGGGGTATGTGTGTGTGTGTGTGACTGTGTGTGTGTGTGTGTGTGTGTGTGTGTGTGTGTGTGTGTGTGTGTGTGTGTGTGTGTGTGTGTGTGTGTGTGACTCTGTGCAAGTGTGTGTGTCTGTGCGTGTCTGTGTGTGTCTGTGTGCGTCTGTGTGTGAAGTTTGTGTGTGTGTCCGTGCGTGTGTGCGTGCTTTTGTGTTCTTGTATGTGTGGTGTGGTGTGGTGTGGTGTTTGTGTGTGTGTGTGTGTCTGTCTGCGTCCGTGCGTGCGTGTGTGTAAAGGAATAGTTGTGGGGAGGATAATCAGCTTGGAAGGAGACACGAGAAAAGGAAAGGGTATTTAAAGGGTGGGTGTAGGGATGCACTGTTAAAGCATGGGAAATGAAAACAAGACTCACTGAAATGTTTTTCTTACGTGCTTTATTTCAGGCTCATTTTTCAACAGAAGCAACTCATTCAAAAGTGTCTTGGGGTTTGGAATAATGTTGACCTTTGGCATACGCAAAATTTCATCATTAGTGAACCTCGGAGCTCTAGCCAAGGGACGAAAAAACCCCACCAAACCCGTCCTTCAATGATAGCAAAATTGGAAATTTGCGAACTCTGAAATCAACTCCACAACAGCAGCTTTAGCTGTTGATAAGATGGTGATACTGATTTAAAGCTCCAGACTGTTGCGAGATACCTACCATGTGTGTCTATAGCTACATACCATTTTGTCTTATCTGCTATTGGGTCCAAATGAAGTCGTTAACATTCTGACCGACCAGGTTGACGGTCAACCCTTTCCCTGTTTATAAAAGGTAAAGGAGTCCCATAACCTATAAGGTCGTAGGGGAGCGAGGCGTCAGAGACCTCACTTCTCTACGGCCAGCATATTGAGGGCGGCGCCCATCTCCTCTCCCTCGCTGCTTTACCTTCCCTGACCCTAAAGAGGGCAGGTACCCATTTACAGCTGGGTGAACTGGGGGAACTGTACTGAAGCCAAGGCGCGCAAACACGGTCACCCATCCAACTGGTAACCACGCTCGACGCTGCTTAACTTGGCTGGGGGAAAGCGAGTGCTCCGACCACTGAGCTATCCCGTTCCTGTTTATAACTTCTTTTAAAAACTAACCATAACACTAACCTCTACTCTAACCCTGGCCCCCACATGTGGACACACTAGTGCAGGTAGATAGCTTGGTGTGTACGCTGACAGAAGGGCTGAGAATGTTGTATTTGGATCTTTTACGAAGTCGACGATAATGCAATAAACACTCGTTAGGGGATTTTTTCCCCGCATCCAATCCCCGTATTCATGCGATTTTTTGAAATGTTGTCCGTTGTCCCCACCAGCAGAATGGTTTACTCTTTCGAAAAGCGGAACGGGTTTGAACATGTGGTCAAGATGTTCTGCGCGCGTTTACATAACAAGGGATCGGTGGGTTTATAGTCGGGGGTTGGTGGTAGGAGAGTGCTAGAGTTTTAAGGAAAGGATGCTAGGGAAGAGAGAGAGAGAGAGAGAGAGAGAGAGAGAGAGAGAGGAGAGAGAGAGAGAGAGAGAGAGAGAGAGAAAGGGTGTGTGTGTGTGTGTGTGTGTGTGTGTTGTTGTTGTCTTCAATTTAACGTCTGTTCACTCTTAGTGATATTAGACAAGTGTGTGTGTGTGTGTGTGTGTGTGTGTGTGTGTGTGTGTGTGTGTGTGTGTGTGTGTGTGTGTGTGTGTGTGAGCCCCTGGGGTGTAGAATGGTCTGGCTCCTACGGATGGGGACTTGACTTACTTGACTTATGCCTCTTGGTTCCTTGGGGAACATAGGGCTGCAACAACACCCCTCCAACGACCTCGGTTTTGGGAGATCCTCTTCAGCTCGGCCCATGTCATTCCGGCTGCTTCGTTTCTGGGGAAAGAGGTGAAAATCAATCATCGAGAATGTAGATAGGGGGTAGGTAGGCAGTCACACTTTCTGGTTAAGGTCAGGGGAGAGTATCGGAAGGGGAGGGTGGGTGGAGCACGGAGTATTAGAGTTTTAGAGAGACAAAAAACAAAAAACGAAAGTACAGGGTGATGGTTTTAGAATGCGAGATTGAATAACCATTTCAGAGGGGGGTGGGGGGGTGCATTTTAGGGAAAAGTGCTAATTTCGGAAGAAAAGTAGGGGACGCTGATCTTATGATGCAGAGTTAATCATCAGGGGAGGGCACTGGGAGACGGTAAAGATAGAGGACAAAGAAGCCTTAGTAAATGACATAGAGTAGACTGGAGTTTGAGGTCAGTGGGAGAGGGGTGTGGGGATGAAAGGGTGTGGTGTGGTGTGGTGTGGTGTGATGTGGTGTGTGTGTGGGTGTGCCCGCGAATGCACGCAATGTGTGTGTGAGTGCGCTGTGTGTGTGCGAGCAGTGTGTGTGTGTGTGTGTGTGTGTGTGTGTGTGTGTGTGTGTGTGTGTTGTGTGTGTGTGTGCGTGTGTTATGTAGTGCAGCTACTGAAATACCGTAGATTTTAGTTATCATTGCATATAGTTTAAAGAAAGTTTTAAAATTGCTGGGACTGGCAGCCCTAAGCAACATTGATGAAAAATGTAAACACAAAACCCACGCTGTAATATTGGAAAGGGTTCATGTGGAGAAAGTACCGAAGCATTGCATTAAAATATAATTATTTCAATAAAACCTTCTGCGTACATCTTATTTTATCAACTGTTCTTAGAAAAGGCTGGCAAGCTCAGGGGTGAGAGCACTGGTTGTCCCTAAGTTAAGGTTAAGCAGCGTTGAGCGTGGATACCTCTTGAATAGGTGACCATTAGGACATTCCCCTGTCCACCCAGCTGTAAGCTTTAGGGTCAGAGAAGACAAAGCAGCGAGGGAGAGGAGATGGACGTCGCCCTCAATATGTTGGCCCTGAAGCTCTGACACCTCGCTCCCCAATGACTGCATAGGTCGTGGAAGCACCTTTTTTCATAAGGCACTGTCCATATGTTCTATTTAGCAAACTCTGGTTCCAGAAAGTGTTTGTTGTATTCAATATTGTGTATAAGATTTGAAGCATCTTGTGTTGGTGTGTCCTGTTACTTTATTGTCGTCTTGCTCTTGCTTTGCCTTACTATGTCGGGGACATGCCCATTATCCAGGTCATAGCACTCCCAGATCGTTGATAGACTGCTCTATCTGCATTTCTACCAGGTGTCTGTTGCCCATTGTCAGCACAAAATTAATGCGCTATCTTTGTTGCCCATTGTCAGCACAAATGCGCTATCTTTGTTGCCCATTGTCAGCACAAAATTAATGCACTGTCACTGTTGCCCATTGTCAGTACAAATGCGCTATCTTTGTTGCCCATTGTCAGCACAAATGCGCTATCTTTGTTGCCCATTGTCAGCACAAATGCGCTATCTTTGTTGCCCATTGTCAGCACAAATGCACTATCTTTGTTGCCCATTGTCAGCACAAATGCACTGTATGGTGACCTTTTTATAACAATACTTTTTTGTTGAATGTCAAGGGAAAATAAGGGAGGAGAAAAAGGCGAGAGATGTCACTATGTAATAAAACAAAGTAACATAATGGAAAAAAAGATGAATATAGGAAAACGAAAAGAGAAAAATATGTAAGTGGGGTAAACAGGTTAACCCCCTCCCCCCTAAAAAAACAACCCCAAATGTACAAAAACATTGCATTAGAAAGACTACAGCGAATGATGTTACATCGAGCACTTTTCATTGCTGCATGATTCCTTGTCTGCTATATTTGTTGCATTTGTTCAGCCTTTGTACTATATTTATATCTATAATTATGTGCTTTTTCTTCATGCGTGGAACTTTACTTTAAATGCATGTAGTCTAAAACTCAAGTGCAGCAAGCATTGTGAAATAATGCATTCTAGCAGAGCATTGTGACAATAGTGTGATACAGGTTGTCTTTTTAAGAGTTTTTTGTGCTTTTTGTGCCCTCTCAATACCTGGGCTGTGTAAAGCTAGGGAATTGTGTAACATGTGCAGTATTACATCCTTCAAATGAAAAAAAAGAATATTGCTTTAACCCTAGATACCCCATGATTAGATATTGTTCGATTTCGGAAAATGTCTTTTGAAAATCAATGAAAACATGCTACACATTAGACACTATAGCCTACATAATATCCACACCATATTTCGGTAGAAGATACAGACAGACACACGGATGAATTGTCTGACTGTGAGGAGGTTCACTCTCACCAATGCACAGACAATGGACTCTACAAACTAACACTGATACTGGTACCCCCCCTCCTCACACACACACACACACACACACACACACACGCCAACCCTCTTCTCCCTCTGCCCATGTCCCCTTGCTAAGTACAACGGAGAATATTTTGAATTAAAACAAAATAGCAGAAACAGTACGACATATTCGTGTGCAGTCGTGAGTTGTATTTTTGTTTATACTTTAAACGATCTCTTGAAATCAGCATTTTTTTTCTTACTAGTACGATATAGAGGATACTTCTTGCCTCGATAACTAAAGGTGGAGTGTAGCAAAACAACCCCCCCCCCCCCCCAAAAAAAAAAAAAATCCAACCAGAACCAAGCAAATACAATAAAAAGGTGTTAAAATACAGCCGAGACGCTGTTCAAGGGGCACAACTGTTCATGAGACTGTTGATAGCTATCTCGATTTACCTCCCTGTACTCAGTTTGCTGGAGGAATATTTTCTTTCGTCTGATTTTGTTTTAATCTTTCGATTTATTTTGATTTTTTAAACTTTTTTTCTTGTCACAAAATATATCTGAATACATTTGTTCTCCTACTCGTCTATCTGTTTTTATAACAGTCTGTGTGTCTGTCTGCCTAACTGAAATTAGCAGTGTGTGTGTGTGTGTGTGTGTGTGTGTGTGTGTTCAGAACAGACTACTGATCATTGGGAAAACTGAACGAATTACAGGACATAATATCCATAATATTGATCAAACAGTTCTCAAAAGACTGCCCTTTTAGAGGTTTTGTTTTGATTTTTGTTTGTTTGAGTTCTTGGTTTCTGCAACGGCTGTCATGTGCAGACGAGAAGTTTGTGTGTTTGACAGGTTAAATAGCTCGTCACTGTTTCTCCCACCTGGACAGATTTTCTGTGCTTCTCTCATTCGCTTCACAGCGCCATGTATGTGGGAGAAAATAAACAACAACAAACTAATGGCATGTCTTTCTCAACTTGCGATAAGTGCAGGAAAAAATGTCTTTTATAAGACGGTACGTTCTGTTACATAACGAGCTTATCATTTATGAAAACAATCTCAAGACAGCAGTTGTTGTTGTTGCTGTTGTGTTGTCGTCGTTGTTGTTATTGCTGTTGTTGTTTTTGTGTTGTTGTTGTTGTCGTTGTTGTCGTTGTTGCTGTTTTTGTGTTGTTGTTGTTGTCGTCGTTTGTGTTGTTGCGTTGTTTGTAGTTGAAGTTGTTGTTGCTTTTGTTGTTGTTGCTGTTGTTGTTGTTGTTGTTGTGCTGCTATTGTTGTTGTTGTTGTAGTTGTTGTTTTGTGCGTTCCTCAGCTTAACACTCTGGCGGTCACCCACAATGTACACTTTGACTTACTCATACCACCTGGGAATCACTGTGAGAATGAAATTGCACACACTAGATGAGAAGTTTTCGTCTATGACTGTTTTTAAGTACCTCGTTAAAATATAGGCAGACATACTCCGACTTCAGAGGATCTTTTCTCCTTAAAAAGAAGAGTGCGGGTTATTATGTTAAGAGCTAGTTATGGATGAAGGCTATCTCAACACAACATTTTACAACATAACAACATTTTATTGTCGACCTTGGCAATGAGCTGACATCGACACAGCTATTGGCCTGAGTGAAACGCAACATTTGAAAGTACAACAACACTATAATGTGGGCTTTGGCTTTTTTTTTTTTTAGTCGACACTGATAATTGACAGCTTTTACCCGGGTCCACACTAAAGGTATTAATCAGAAATAAATCATTATGTATTCTCTTAAAGCAAAAATACTAACAGGAGGAAGAAAAATGACCCTGAAGTTATTTCTGGTGAACAAGTTTGCTGAGCATGCTTGGCAAAGCGATAGGTGGGTAGGTAGGTTATCTCATCTTGTCTGCCCCCCCTACCCCCCCCCCCCCCCCCCCCCCCCCCCCCGGATTGTAGGGGGCACCGCAGTGACGAACGTTGCACCAGTTGTCTCCATTTGCGGTAGTTGTGGGCAAGTACCTGGGTTGTGGAGAAGCTCTTACCAGTCCATTCAGTGATGCTGTCTGCTCATTTCTTCTTCGGCCTGCCTCGCCTTCTCTTCCCGTGCACTGTTCCTTGCAGTATGGTCTTGGAGAGCCCATCTTGTCCATGCTATCTGAGCTTCCTTTTCTTGACTGTGGTCAGCAGGTCTTTGTAGTGCTTTACTTGCTGGGTGATGGTTTGTCGGACTTCTTCGTTGGTAATGTGGTCAGTATATGACACGCCAAGGAGTCTTCTGAGGCATCTCATCTCCAAAGCCTGGATCTTCCTTTGTAGATCCGCATTCAATATCCAGGATTTGCATGCATACAGATAATATGTGGAGATGACCAATGCATGCAACAGCTTGACCTTGGTCCTGAGAGAGATGTACAATCTCCCAGGTCAACCTCAAGTTCACACCTGTCAGTGCCTTAATTCATTTCGTGTCTATATACATGCAGAAAATCAAACATGCGTTAAAGATCCACGTAATCTATGTCAGCATTTGGCGCGTTACGAAAACACGAACATACCCAGCATGCATCCCGAAGTCGGAAAGCGGCTACCTTCATGGTGGGGAAAAACGGTTGCATACGCAAAAGATTCACCATTGGTGAACCTCAGAGCTCTAGCAGAGGAAGGTAAAAAGGTAAGGTAAAGGTAAAGGAGTCCCATAACCTATAAGGTCGTAGGGGAGCGAGGCGTCAGAGACCTCACTTCTCTAGGGCCAGCATATTGAGGGCGGCGCCCATCTCCTCTCCCTCGCTGCTTTACCTTCCCTGACCCTAAAGAGGGCAGGTACCCATTTACAGCTGGGTGAACTGGGGGAACTGTACTGAAGCCAAGGCGCGCAAACGGTCACCCATCCAACTGGTAACCACGCTCGACGCTGCTTAACTTGGCTGGGGGAAAGCGAGTGCTCCGACCACTGAGCTATCCCGTCCCTCCTAGCAGAGGAACAAACAGAAAAACATGAATGGAGGGAACTTCAGATAATCCTCAGAAATCCTCTGCTGTCTATAACACTTCCAGAACAGGCACTCACGAAGCCATTTAAACACTGACGAGAAAACAAACGCTCAGGCGTTAACTATTGTTGTCTGCCATTTGAGTGACAGTGCATTGTGCTGCTGCCATTCGACACACGACAAGTTAGGCCCAGCACATCTGTCTTCGGCGTGGGAGGGAACTGTTATGGTGTAAGCCTTTCTGGGGGAAAACAGGAGACAGGAGAATGGACAAAGAAGACAGAAACTAGTCAAGGAGGAGATGATCAGAAGAAAAAAAAGGAAAAAGTCAAAAACAAAGAGAGGGATAGAAAAGAGGGACTTCCTAACACAGAACTTCCAGATTGTAGGGATGATATTTATACTGACAGGCCCCTGTGATCCCCACACAGGGGTATATAAAAAGATTCAAAGTGGTTACTAGCCTTTAATTCACCACCTAGTTTACTCTGAGTTCTCCAGCTCGTCTTCTATCTCTTTTAACCTGAGAAGGACACTTTTGGCTGAAAAGT
>CM054143.1:6129680-6147180 GCA_028751875.1 Rapana venosa | reverse complement strand
TCAAGCTGAATTCTATGATCAGTGCCAGAAAGGGAGAAATCCATTCATAAAACCACAGCAGAGAAGACATATGTTCAACATTCCCTTACCTAAAACTAAGATGAGAAGCAACAGAAGTAGATGTGAAAGGTAAAGGTGTTCCCATAACGTATGTGGTGGTTGGGGAGCGAGATATCACATACCTCAGCTTCTCAAGGGGCCACGTATTGAGGGCGGCGCCCATCTCCCTCACTTCTTTACCTTCCCTGACCCTAAAGAGGTCAGGTACCCATTTACAGCTGGGTGAACTGGGGGACTATACTGAAGCCTAGGCACGCAAATGGTCACCCATCTATTGGGTAACCACGCCCAATGCTGCTTAACTTTGGCTGGGGGAAAGCAAATGCTGAGCTATTCCATCCCTATAACAGTGGAAGTACAACAACCAACACAACAACGAAATTAACAATTTAGTTTTAAAAGGATAATGTGCAAAAGTACTAGTTCTAACTGCTGCAAGTATCAAAGTGTTGATAGCGGAGTGTTTTGTGGTTTGGTAACAATGATTCGTTTCACACAAACACATGCACATTGCACTATGCCACTGGTAACACAATGACCATATAATACTTAAGCAAGAATATAATTATGGTGAAGTGTTTATGAAACATCCCACGTATTATTATGAGCCTTCCTAAGGAAACTTAAAACCAGAAAACAGAAATCATCTGAAATTTCCAGTCAAGCCCACAACCTAGACAGTGAAAAGGACAAACAATCTGTGTCCACCATGTTGCGTGTTGACGTCATATCTAGGGGAGAGAACTCATCGACTTCGCTTACATCTGCAGTGCTGGCCCTTTAAGACATGTAGTCAGAGGAAAATTAGCGTGTCCAGTCCTAAAAAGCTGAGGGGGCATTGATAATAATGATATAAAAAGAAAGTAGCTGCAATGGCTGGTGGAAAGCGAAACAGGCAGAGAGTCTGTGACAGAGTGTAAGGATATAATTTATTTGTGTCAAATCCTGTATGTGGGGAAAAGTTGGAAAAAAAGTTCAGGGGAACAGCTGGAAGATAGGTAGATAGATAGACAGATGGATAGATCGATAGAGTGTCTGTAAGTGTGTGTGTGTGTGAGAGAGGGTGTGCGTGCGTGTTTGTGTGTATGTGCGCGCGCGTGCGTGCGTGTGCGTGTGTGCGCGCACGCACGCACGCACGCGCGTACATGAATGTGAACATTGATGTGTTTAGGAAAACGGACAGAGAGGGTGATTTAGCATGGCATTTTCTGCAGCATCTGCAGTTGTGACGAAAAATGTGTTTGTATTGTAAAAGCTTGAGCCGCGCTTGTGATGGCATGGGTGTCACACTAGTAACAGCTATCCATATGTCTCCTGTCAAGCGCATTATCTTTGCTTTCAGAAGTACATTTTTTCTACATATTTTGCACAACATCTCTTTTGCTGCTATATATTGATTTACATTCACATGCAATGTTATTAAAGTGTAACATATAAACATAATTTTTTTTCATCCTTTTTTCTAGAAAACTAACTCTTAAACTACCACTGACAACATAATTACAGGATAGTGAAAATAAATAAAATTTAAGATTGGAATGGAACCACTGCGCATTGTAATGGAATTAGGTATTTTCCGCTTGAAAAATGGCTGTTTTATGGTCAAGCCATTGGAACTTAGTCATTTTCTACCACGAAATATTGTCCAAACTAACCCGAGTCTGGTCCTCATAGCTCTGCCATTTTAGAAACTTTTTTTAAACAACCGTACGTATGGCGGATAGGTGGTCTAGAGGTAGTTGACTTTCCTAGAAAACCAAAATGTCCGGACTCAAAGTTTTTTAGTGGTTCGAATCCCTGTTTGCGCCTGGCCTTTTCTGAGTTTTCTGTCAAGATCTTCAAGTTTTCAAAATAAAGTCTTAATATGTTTCCAGTTACCAAAATGTAGCTGATGAGCTCTTAGACACAACAGACTAGTTAGATGGGAGGATTCAGTTTCCAGGTCCCAGATCTGATCTGGCCACAGGCAAAAGTCAGGCATAAGTACCCTCTGTTACAAATGTCTCCACAAAACAGCAACCTCATATCTCTGTGAATGTCTTCACCTGTACACTCCTTCTTGTTCCCTCAGCTCTGCTGCAGATACCCTGGGCTTACGAATACTTAGATTCAACCAATCCACTGTTGGCCGTCGCTCTTTCTCTATTTCTGGTCTATCAATCTGGAATGACCTCCCTCCCTCCCTTCGTGAAAAGCCTACGTAGGACAGCTTTAAATCCAGTCTCAAGACATACCTATTTCAAACCTAAAATTTTTCCCTCTTGTTTCATCTCATATATGTCCCTGCCTTTAAAAGCCAAAATTCCATCACCCTGCTGAAATGTACAAACAGCGTGTGTGTGTGTGTGTGTGTGTGTGTGTGTGTGTGTGTGTGTGTGTGTGTGTGTGTGTGTGTGTGTGTGTGTGTGTGTGTGTGTGTGTGCATTTGAATTTGTTAGAATATTGTGAATCATTGTTGGCTGCTTGTGTAGGAGCGGATTGAATGGAAGTGCTCTGATTTGTAATTGCAAGATATAGCGCTCTATAAATTCCATATATTATTATTATTATCATTATTATTATTATTATTATTATTATTTAAAGTCTTGAAGTTTAACTTCATACTTATTCCACCAACTTGGGAGAGAACAGTTTATAAAACAAACAACAGCGAATCGTGACTGAGAATACAGGCCAATCAAACTATAAGGTAAAGGTAAAGGTAAAGGTGTCCATAACCTATATGGTCGTAGGGGAGCGAGGCGTCAGAGACCTCAACTCTTCAAGGGCGAGCATATTGAGGGTGGCGCCCATCTCCTCTCCCTCGCTGCTTTACCTTCCCTGACCCTAAAGAGGGCAGGTACCCATGCTGTTTAACATTGGCTTGGGGAAAGCGAGTGCTCTAACCACTGAGCTATCTCGTCCTCCATTCAAACTGGTAAGTGGTGATACTTATTCAGTCGCCTGTACATACGACCGTGACAGTACTCCACAACTAGGAAAAAAAGGCCCAAGTTTTTCACTCAGACAAGTATTGGTAATATTTGAATGATCACTTTGGCCATATTTTTCTATAAATATTTATGTATTTATTTATCCAAGTAACACAAATATACGTTATCAGCACGTGAACCAAGTATCCGCACTTTTACAACCACTCATGTGCACACCACACAATAGTGTGCACACGACACCCACATATCCATCATCATACCTACGTACACCCAAAAAAAATTCGTGCACATGAGACCTACATATCCCTAACCATACATAACTATACTCATCACAAATTATAGTAAACACAACGGTATAAATGTCAAGTACAGAATTGACAAAAAAAATTTCTTTTTTATGTAGGGCACACACTTCATTGAGGAGAAAATATTGTATTCAAGACAAGTAGTGTATTGGGGCCAATACTGTATTATCTTAGCATGGCTACTGTCGGGAATCCAAAGAGCTAGAAAAAAGACGCAGAGATGACAGGAGTGAGACAAAAGTATGGCAGGAAGGTGGGGGCTGCATTGTAGTGATGTGTGGACATAAGGGGATCGGTGCCTTTGTGTGTGTGCTTTGCTTGATGATCAGGGTGGTTTAAGGAAGATATGTTGCTCCCTAACTGTCTCTGTCTTTTTGTCTGTCTGTCTGTTTGTTTGTCTGTGTGTCTGTATATGTCTCTCCGTTGTGTGTGTGTGTGTGTGTGTGTGTGTGTGTGTGTGTGTGTGGAGAGAGAGAGAGAGAGGAGAGAGAGAGAGAGAGAGAGAGAGAGAGAGAGAGAGAGAGAGAGAGAGAGAGAGAGAGAGAGAGAGAGAGAGAGAGAGAGATGAAGGAGTTTTGGAAAGGGCAGAAATGTTTGTTCTCTCCCTTAATATCTCTGTATTTCTGCCTGTCTGTGTTTCTGTCTGTTTGTCAGTCAGTTTGTTCTGTTCTGTACTGTTTGTCTGTGTGTGTGTGTGTGTGTCTGTGTGTGTTTGTGTGTGTGTGTGTGTGTGTGTGTGTGTGTGTGTCTGGGTCTGTTTGTCTGTCTATCTTTCTCTTTCTCTCTCTATTTTTTCTCTTGTTACATTGCCATTCATATATCTCTAAGCCACACCTGCTTGTCTGACCTTAGAGATTTTTTTACCACTTCGCCATGTTTCAAGCAGGTCTTTTTAGCCTTGTTTATAATTTGCCAAATACTCTTATTTTGAAAGTGCATTTTTATCTTTGCTTGAGGAAGAATGTCTCAGACTTAGTTTCTTATTATTCTGTTTTGCTGCCTTTTAAAAATTATTCTTATATTATATCGAGGATAATGGAATAAGCACACATGTGATACTTTTCTATCCAGCCCCCGTGTGTATGCAGTTTTGTAAATTATGTCATTCTTGGCATACTCTTCCGAAAAGCGGAACGGGTTTTAACGTGTGAGCAAGATGTTCTGCGTGCGTTCGTATACAGGACTTCGGTTTGCAGTCTCATCCGAAGGACTTGTCTCATCTTCTGTGACATTTCTGTCCTGCTTTTACCATGCCGCTCATTTCTTTCTCCTCACCTCAGCCATACCTAGGTTTCCATTTGACATCGTATGCGTCAGAAGTGCACAGGACCTTATCACTGTTAGGCTTCCGCGTGACCACCATCCAGAGGAGCCCTGCGCTGCTGCTGGGTCATTTTGGGTGGGGTTCAGTGATGTATATTCTGAGCTTACATGATTATACAGGACCGCACTTTATCAGCCCTATCACCACTTTATCAGCCCCATCACCGCTTAATCAGCCCTATCACCACTTTATCAGCCCCATCACCCCTTTATCAGCCCCATCGTCACTTTATTTATCAGCCCCATCGCCACTTTATTTATCAGCCACATCGCCACTTTATTTATCAGCCACATCGCCACTTTATTTATCAGTCCGATCACCCCTTTATTTATCAGCCCCATCACCCCTTTATTTGTCAGCCCCATCACCGCTTTATCAGCCGTTTATCAGCCCCCCCCCCCCACCCCCCACCCCTATCAGCCCCATCACCGCTTTGTCATCTTTATCAGCCCCATCACCGTTTTATCAGCTTTATCAGCCCCATCACCACTGTATCATCCCCACCACCACTTTATCAGCCCCATCACCACTTTATCATCCCCATCACCACTTTATCAGCCCCATCACCACTTTATCAGCCCCATCACCGCTTTATCAGCCCCATCACCGCTTTATCAGCCCCATCACCGCTTTATCAGCTTTACCAGCCCCATCACCACTTTATCAGCTTTATCAGCCCCATCACCACTTTATCAACATCGTCACCACTTTATCAGCCCCACCACCACTTTATCAGCCCCATCACCACTTTATCAGCTTTATCAGCCCCATCGCCACTTTATCAACATCATCACTTTATCAGCCCCACCACCACTTTATCTGCCCCATCACCACTTTATCAGCTTTATCAGCCCCATCACCACTTCATCAGCCCTATCACCACTTTATCAGCCCCATCACCACTTTATCAACCCTATCACCACTTTATCAGCTTTATCAGCATCATCACCGCTTTATCAGCCCAATCACCACTTTATCAGCCATCACCACTTTATCAGCTTTATCCCCATCACCACTTTATCAGCCCCATCACCACTTATCAACATCATCACCACTTTATCAGCCCATCACCCACCATTTATCAGCCCATCACCACTTTATCAGCCCGATCACCACTTATCAGCCCCATCACCACTTTATCAACTTTATCAGCCCATCACCTACCTTTATCAGCCCCATCACCACTTTATCAGCCCTATCACCACTTTATCAGCCCCATCACCACTTTATCTCCCATCACCACTTTATCAGCCCATCACCACTTTATCGCCCCATCACCACTTTATAGCCCTTTACCCATCACCCTTTATCAGCCCCATCACCACTTTATCAGCCCTATCACCCCTTTATCAGCCCCATCACCACTTTATCAGCCCCATCACCACTTTATCTGCCCCATCACCACTTTATCTGCCCCATCACCGCTTTATCAGTCCTATCACAGCTTTATCAGTCCTATCACAGCTTTATCAGCCCTAGCACCACTTTATCAGCCCTATCACAGCTTTATCAGCCCTGGCACCACTTTATCAGCCCCATCACCACTTTATCAGCCCCATCACCACTTTATCTGCCCCATCACCACTTTATCTGCCCCATCACCGCTTTTTCAGCCCCATCACCGCTTTATCAGCCCTATCACCGCTTTATCAGTCCTGTCACCACTTTATCAGTCCTATCACCACTTTATCAGTCCTGTCACCACTTTATCAGTCCTATCACCGCTTTATCAGCCCTAGCACAACTTTATCAGCCCCATCACCGCTTTATCAGCCCTAGCACCACTTTATCAGTCCTATCACCACTTTATCAGACCACTTTATCAGCCCATCACCGCTTTATCAGTCCTAGCACCACTTTATCAGACCACTTTATCAGCCCCATCACCGCTTTATCAGCCCTAGCACCACTTTATCAGTCCTATCACCACTTTATCGGACCACTTTATCAGCCCATCACCGCTTTATCAGTCCTATCACCACTTTATCAGACCACTTTATCAGCCCCATCACCGCTTTATCAGCCCTAGCACCACTTTATCAGTCCTATCACCACTTTATCAGACCACTTTATCAGCCCATCACCGCTTTATCAGTCCTAGCACCACTTTATCAGACCACTTTATCAGCCCCATCACCGCTTTATCAGCCCTAGCACCACTTTATCAGTCCTATCACCACTTTATCAGACCACTTTATCAGCCCATCACCGCTTTATCAGTCCTATACTGAAGATAGTACTAGCTCAGCCGCAGAGCCAGACTGGTGGAAACACCAATCATGGGTACTGACCACCACAATGACCTTACAAGACCACCGCAATGACCGTACAAGACCACCACAACGACCTTACAAGACATCCACAACAACTACATTACAAGACCATCACAACGACCTTACACGACCACCACAATGACCTTACAAGACCACCACAACGACCTTACAAGACCACCACAATGACCTTACAAGACCACCACATTGACCTTACAAGACCACCACAATGACCTTACAAGACCCCTGCATTGACCTTTACAAGACCACCACAACAACTACCTTACAAGACCACCACAACGACCTCACAAGACCATCACAATGACCTCACAAGACCACCACAATGACCTTACAAGACTACCACAATGACCTTACAATACTACCACAATGACCTTACAATACCACCACAACGACCTTACAAAACCACCACAATGACCTTACAAGACTACCACAATGACCTTACAAGACCACCACAATGACCTTACAAGAC
Source organism: Rapana venosa (assembly GCA_028751875.1). Classification (NCBI taxonomy): domain Eukaryota; kingdom Metazoa; phylum Mollusca; class Gastropoda; order Neogastropoda; family Muricidae; genus Rapana; species Rapana venosa. The sequence goes on along the minus strand of CM054143.1, from coordinate 6,139,798 downwards.
CACCACAATGACCTTACAAGACCACCACAACAATGACCTTACAAGACTACCACAAGGACCTTACAATACCACCACGATGACCTTACAAGACCACCACAACGACCTTACAAGACCACCACAACGACCTTACAAGACCACCACAACAATGACCTTACAAGACCACCACAATGACCTTACAAGACCACCACAACGACCTTACACCACAATGACCTTACAAGACCACCACAATGACCTTACTAGACCACCACAATGACCTTACAAGACCACCACAATGACCTTACAAGACCACCACAATGACTTTACAATACCACCACAATGACCTTACAAGACCACCACAACAATGATCTTACAAGACCACCACAACAATGACCTTAAAAGACCACCACAACAATGTCCTTACAAGACCACCACAACAATGACCTTAAAAGACCACCACAACAATGACCTTACAAGACCACCACAATGACCTTACAAGACCACCACAACAATGACCTTACAAGACCACAACAATGACCTTAAAAGACCACAACAACAACCTTACAAGACCACCACAACGACCTTACACCACATTGACCTTACAAGACCACCACAACGACCTTACAAGACCACCACAACAATGAACTTACCTTACAAGACCACCACAATGACCTTACAAGACCACCACAATGACCTTACAAGACCACCACAATGACCCTACAAGACCACCGCATTGACCTTACAAGACCACCACAACAGTGACCTTACAAGACCACCACAATGACCTTACAAGACCACCAAAATGACCTTACAAGACCATGACCTTACAAGACCACCACAACGACGTTACAAGACCACAACAACGACCTTACAAGACCACCACAACGACCTTACAAGACCATGACCTTACAAGACCACCACAACGACCTTACAAGACCACCATAATGATCTTACAAGACCACCACAACGACCTTACAAGACCATGACCTTACAAGACCACCACAACGACGTTACAAGACCACCACAACGTCCCTCCAACGACCTTTTCGCGTCAACCTGCAACCCCAGGGGCTTTGACACGAACTCACTGCAGCCACATAAGCAAATGGTAAACTGAAGTAGGGGGACGAGTTAGCTCAGTGGTCAGAACACTCGCTTTTACCCCAGCCAATGTTAAGCAGCATCGAGCGTGGTTACCAAGTAGATGGGTAACCGTTTGCGCGCCTTTGCTTCAATACAGTTCCCCCAGTTCGCCCAGCTGTAAATGGGTACCTGTCCTCTTTAGGGTCAGGGAAGGTAATGCAGCGAGGGAGAGGAGATGGGAGCCGCCCTCATTATGCTGGTCCCTACAGAAGCTGAGGATTTTGATGTCTCCTCACTGCCTTACGACCACATAGACTGTGGGACACCTTTATCTTTACCTTTGTAAACCAAAACTGGGGTCACCATAATACCAGACCAAGTGGGGCTACCGCACCAAACACATTTTTTTCTCTTATTGCAGATGATCAGTGGTACCCAGAATAATGCCATGGTGGTGCTTAGGAAGAGCAACAGACTTCAGGCTAAATGACAGCGGTTTTTTTTATTGCACTTATCCTGGCGTTAACTGGGTCTAAAAGTAAGAGACACCTGCAGTGCGGATTAAGTCATTTTGGGGGAAAACATTAAGCACCTTGATTTATAATCTCGTCTCTTCGTAAAAGTGGATTCGCTACTCATGTTAATTTCAGTTTAAAAAAACCCAAAGCATCCCATCGAACGGGCGTCTCGATGGTGGTTCAAACCCCCTGCGTTTTAAGTTTGCGGGCTTCAACGCTCTAACCACTGGGCTCTACCTGTTCCCCAAAACTCTTATTGATTTTTCTTGGCTTCGTGATGCTCGTCCTTTGTCTGTCAGCTAGGGATTGAGGGCATGGTGAGAGAGAGAGAGAGAGAGAGAGAGAGAGAGAGAGAGAGAGAGAGAGAGAGAGAGAGAGAGAGGGAGAGGAGAGAGAGAGAAAGAGAGGAGAGAGAGAGAGAGAGGGAGAGAGAGAAGAGAGAGAGGGAGAGAGAGAGAGAGGGGGGAGAGAGAGAGGGGGTGAGAGAAAGGGAGAGGGGGGAGAGAGAGAGAGGTGAGAGGAGGGAGAGAGAGAGAGAGAGAAAGAGCGAGCGAGAGAGAGAGAGAGAGAGAAAGAGAAAAGAGCGACAGAGAGAGAGAGAGCGACATAGAGAGAGAGAGACAGACAGACAGACAGACGAACAGACAGACAGACAGACAGATAAACAGACAGACGGACACATAGACGAAGACAGAGGCACATACACGGACTCTCTCTCTCTCTCTCTCTCTCTCTCTCTCTCTCTCTCTCTCACACACACACACACACAGGCAACGCTTCCACCCCACCCACCCCCCTCACACACACACACACACACACAAACGCTTCCACCACACTCACCCCCTCACACACACAAAACACTCAAACACAAAACACCACACACACACAAACAAACACACACCTTCCTCCCCCCACCACACACACAACCCCCTTCACCCCTTTCCCCTCTGAAACAAGAGAGACATAGCCAGAGGGAATGATTCAGCTAGCACCAGCAGAAGGACAGCAGAATGACGACAGCTGCCATTCAGAAGCCTTTAGGGGCCACATACCACAGCACTTTTGTGTTTCCTTAGGAATGCAAGTGCTTTATGACACTGGCTGCTCTACAAGATTCGCTCTTGGACACGTGCAAGTGAATAATTGTGAGCATGTGCATAGGATGGCATGCACACACACACACACACACACTTGCACTGTGTATGCAGGAATAAATACGTGCACAAGCACACATGCGCGCGTACGTGTGCACACTCTCAGAGATTAAATCAGTGCATTTTTAGAGTCAATCTTGTTTTGTGAGAAAGGCATATGCACACATGTTACAAAAGGTTTTGATACCAATAAACACCAGTGTATAACAGAATAACACTCGTACACAACAGACATACACGTATACACGTATAGACATACATGTATTTGGATTTAAATAACGTCCATAAACATCGTTGCCAAACCAACAGATGATAAAAAACACAAAACCTATAATTCAAAACACATGCATAGTACATGTATACCTACTTTCACACAGACACTCACACACACAGACAACAGAGACACACACACACACTCACTCACACACACACACACACACACACACAGAGAAAAACTTTTAGACATAAGTTTTAGGAAGATGAGTTTTCAAACTGGATTTGAATGAAGAAAGAGAAGAAGAATGACAAAGATCCTGAGGCAAAATGTTCCAGACAGATGAAGATGTGGAAGATATAGAAGTATATGTTGGGGGCTATAAGGGTTGTACCATTTCTTCTCGGAGAAAATGAATGCGAACGCGCGCACGATTTGTGCGTGCGTGTGTGTGTGTGTGTGTGTGTGTGTGTGTGTGTGTGTGTGTGTGTGTGTGTGGTGTGTGTGTGTGTGTGTTTGTTTACGCACGCGCGCGCACAACGCCATATGACGAAAGGAAAGCACCAAGATTCCACACGAGATCAGTAAAAATTCTCTCCCTTGTCCACATACTGAAATAAGATGTTTTTTCAAAGAACGCATCTATCTACCTTCCTAACGATCTACCGACCTGCGTATCTATCTATCTACCTATCTATCTATCTATCTATCTATCTATCTATCTATCTATCTATCTATCTATCTATCTATCTATCTACTATCTATCTATTGATTGATCTATCTATCCATTCATCCATCCATCTATCTATCTATCTATCTCTATATATCTATCTATCTGCCTATCTATCTATCTATCTATCTATATCTCTGTCTGCCTATCTCTCTATCTATGTATGTATCTATCTATATATCTATGTCTGCCTATCTATCCGTCTATCTATCTAAACAGGAAAGACGTATAGACGGAGGTAGACAGACAAGATGAATAGATATACTGGGAAGCAGAAAGTGTTTAGAAAAAGACACATGGATATCATGTTTCTTATTCAAAACAGAAGAAAAACAAATGGGCCAATGGGTCTACATGGTAGCTATATCCTGTGCATCATCTGCAATGGAGAAGCAGAAACTGTGATTCTCTTTAACCCTATGAGGGCACAACATGAAAGGTAGCTCTCACCTAGGTATTGAAGAGGCGTGGAAGGAAATTTCCTGGTAGATATTATTTTCTTATATAAAGTAGCTATATATTTTTTGCTATGGGATTATCTTGTACTTATTGCCTTCATTGTATTGCCACCTAAGAGGGAAAGAGGTAGCTTAGTGGTTGTTTCGAATTCGTGATCTGACCCACAAAAAAGGTATGGATTTGAGTCTATGCCAAGGTGTTTGTTTGATGACATTTTGCTTTGTAGTTAACGTTATTAATAAAACAATGCTTTTAAAAGTCCTTCAGATGAGATGATAAATCGGGGTTTTGCGTGTGAACTATGGTAACTAAGAGTGAACAGACGTTAAATTGAAGACATGGTAACAATCTGTGCCTACAATGAAAAACAATGAAAAAATACCCGTCCGAATTTTGTTGTAAAGAAGACTAGCAATGGCTGTTGGGATGAATCGCACAGACATAACCCAAATCGCCTTGAAACTCTGACCACTGTCCTTGTCTGTTTTCCATTAATTTCAACCAAAGATACAAGGGAAAGGGAGGGGGGTAGCATAATGGGTAGAGCATTACACTCGTGAGGGAAGGTACTTGCAACCAGCTGATCAAATTGGGGCACTAGGATGAAGCCAAGGTGCACGAACAGTCACCCATTTACTTGATAACTACGCTCATCTCTGCTAAACCTTAAATTTGTGGAAAGGGAGTGCTCTGGTCAATTAGCTATCCCATTCAATGTGTATATACAATGTACTATCATCCTCAATTTTTTAAAATCATGTACTTTCCAACAAGTTCTCTGCGCATCAACCCGTACCTATATCAACTTTTGTTCCAGCAAGCTTTCTCAATAACGAAACAAAAACAAACAAACCCCCCCACTGAAAAATGAAACATCGGCTTCAGTCTATAAATAACAAACCCTATTAAGTAGGTAAAGGAAGGAGAACTCTTATTGATTTCGTGTGGCGTCTCAGTGCTTTGCCCTTTGTTTATCAGAGAGGGATTGAGGTCAAGGATAGCGTGTCGGTAGAAACAGAGATTTGTGAGGAAATGAAGACAGAAAGCAAGGCGGTGGAGGGAGGGGAGGGGGGGGGGGCATGGAGAGAGACAACAGTCTGACAACGAAATGACGACTGTGCTCAGTTCCAAGCCTTCAGGGAGCAGGGAGATCTGTTCTTTTACTCTACAATGTCCTTCTTAGTGATCTGAGGTTTAGCAAAGAGAGAGAGAGAGAGAGAGAGAGAGAGAGAGAGAGAGAGAGAGAGAGAGAGAGAGAGAGAGAGAGAGATAGAGAGAGAGAGAGACACAGACAGACAGACAGACAGACAGACAGAGAAGACAGAGACACACAGACAGACAGACAAACAGACACACAGACACAAAGAGACATAGACAGATTCGCAAACCATCAGAACACAGACAAGGGTGACCAGCTAAGAAAACCAAATCATTGCACAGGAAGAGGATACATTTTTCCTTTTTCAAATGAATCAATAACAGCAAAACGGGGTTTGCTGAACCCTTTTCTTTGCGCTTTCTTCCAGCATGTTAACACCACTCTAGCTTAAAGCCTTGTCCTAGGAGAGGCCTCACCATCAACAACTCCAGACACGCACGCTGGGATCTGTCAGCGGCAGATTTGGCATCATGCTGGTGAACTGACAGTTTGTGTCCCCAGAGGCCAGTATGTGACTGGAAACAGGAATATCCGTGTTTCTGTCCTGCCTCACGTGAAATGGAATTTATTGTGGACAGCACTAGCATTAATCTCTCTGGTAAGCGCTTTGATTTGTTGTTTTTTACAAGACATAGCACTATATAAATTCCATTTATTATTATTATGATCACACCACTAGCAAAGTGGTACAGAGACAAGTGCAATGGGTTATCGTTTTAAAGGTATTTTTATACAGTGAAGTATTCATTATATTTTTTCCACAATTTTTGGTATCATAAGGATGGTAAGTTAAGCAGAATGGCTGGTTTCATCAACACAACCTGCCTATACTGTCCCATAAGTTTTAGAATGATTAAGGTAATAAGGTAAAGTGTGTCCACATAACCTATGTGGTCATTGGGGAGCAAGGCATCAGAGACCTCAGCTTCTCTAGGGGCCAGAATATTAAGGGTGGCACCCACCTCCTGTCCTTCACTGCTTTATCTTCCCTGACCCTAAAGAGGGCAGGTACCCAGTTGGAGGTGGATGAAGTGGGGGACTGTACTGAAGCCAAAGTGTGCAAAGGCCACCTATCCTCTTGGTAACTGCGCTTGATGCTGCTTAACATTGTTTGGGGAAGGCGAGAGCTCTGACCACTGAGCTATTCCGTCCCCTTAAGTTAGGTACTTTGTAATTTTGTTCCATTTTATTTTCAGACTGTTGGTGTTAGATATTTTAAGAAATTGAATGGCGTTGATTTTAAACATGAGGTGAATGTTATTGGAATTGCTTAAATGGATACAATGTGACAGCCTTGATATTGTCTTCATGGCCAGGGGGACTACACACAACACCAAAGCACAGTTGAACTGTGGTGAAGAGTTGGATGAGGCAATGGTATTTGCCTGCAGAACTGAACTGACAATGCACCCACAGTCATCACTGAAGTTGTGTTGTACCTATAAATGCGACACTTACTACACCTCAAAGCATGAAGTAGTATAGATTAATACTGCGGTAATACAAAACAAACAATGTATTTAATTGTGTTCAATTCAAGAAAAACTAGCCAGGTTACTAGCTGAATTATTAGTCTTTTTTTTTTTTTTTTTTTTTTTTTTGCTGCCTCATCTTCTGTGACGTCCCCCGTCCTGCTGTTCCCACGCCGCTCATTCCAATCTCCCGCCACAACCTGGTTTTTCTACAATGAAAAAAAAATGAAAAAATACCCGCCCAAATTTTTTTGTAAAGAAGACTAGCAAAGGCTTTTGGGAGAATCGCACAGACATAAACCCAATCGCCTTGAAACCTGACCCCTGTCCTTGTCGTTTTCCATAATTTCAACCAAGTACAAGGGGAAAAGGGGGGGGGTAAAAAATGGGGAGAGCATTTCACTGGGGAAGGTACTTGCAACCCGCTGATCAAATTGGGGGACTAGGATGAAGCCAGGGCACGAAAAGTCACCCCTTTACTTGATAACTACGCTCATCTCTGCAAAAATTAATTTGTGGAAAGGGATGCCTGGGCAATTAGCTATCCCCTTTAAGTGTATATACAATTACTACATCCCAATTTTTTAAAATCAGTACTTTCCAACAAGTTCTCGTGATCAACCCTACCTAACAACTTTTTTTTAGCAACTTGCTTTTCAAAAACAAAACAAAAACAAACAACCCCCCCCCCCCCCACCCCCCGAAAAAAGAACATCGGCTTATCTATGAATAACAAACCCTATTAAGTAGGGAAAGGAAGGAAACTCTTATTTTATTTCATGTGGCGTCTCAGTGCTTTTCCCCTTTTTTTTATCAGAACGGATTGAGGGCAAGGGTGCGGTCGGTAGGAAACGAGATTTGGGAAATGAAACGAAAGCAAGGCGTGGAGGAGGGGGGGGGGGGGGGGGGCAGGAGAGAGACAACAGTCTGCAACGAAATGACCTGTGCTCAGTTCCCAAACCCAGGGAGGGGAATCTGTCCTTTTACTCTACAATTCCTTCTTTAAAGATCTGAGTTGAGGGAAGGAGGAAAAATGACAATGACAATACAAATTTTTTTATTTGAGGATAATGAATAAACACATGTGCTTTTTTACATCCATCCCCGCCCCCCCTTTAGGGATACATCTTAAAATAAAACCAAACTTTTACATCTCACAAAAAAAAAACCCAAGGGGAAATAACCCTTTTCAAACGCTCCCCCCCCAAAAATCCCCCCCTAAAGCAGCAAATAAAAAAAAAAGAGAGAGAGAGAGAGAGAGAGAGGGGGAGGGAAAAGAGAGAGAGAGAGAGAGAGAGAGAGAGAGAGAGAAGAAAAGAAGAGAAGAAACAACATACAGACAGACAGACATACAGACGCTACATTTTAAAACTCACACAACAGAAAGCACGCAGGCCCATGCACGCAACAGGGGTGGGAGAGAGAGGAGAGAAAGAGAGAGAGGAGGGGAGAGAGAGAGAGAGAGGAGAGAAAAGAGAGAGAGAGAACAGACAGAAACAGACAGACAGACAGACAGACAGACAGACAAACAGACAACAGACAGAAAAGACAGAGACACACAGACACAATGAACATAGACGATTCACAAACCATCGAAACACAGACAAGGGGGACCGTTAGAAAACCAAACAAATTGCATAGAAAGGGTGCATTTTTCCTTTTTCAAATGAATCAATAACACACAACGGGGTTTGCTGACCCTTTTCTTTCGCTTTCTTTTTAGCATGTTAACACCACTCTATTAAGGGCCTTTTCCTAGGGGAGGCCCCATCTCAAAAACCAAACACGCACACTGGATCGCAGCGGCAATTTGGCATACACTGGGGAACGACGGTTTGTGCCCCCAGCCCGTATGTGACTGGGGGAAAAAAGGGAAATCCTTTTTTCTGTCCCGCCTCACTGAAATGGAATTTATTGTGGACAGCACTAGCATGAATCTCTCTGGTAAGATGATCACGCCACTAGCAAAGTGGTACAGAGACTTGTGCAATGGGTTATCGTTTTAAAGGTATTTTTATACAGTGAAGTATTCTTTATATTTTTTCTACAATTTTTGGTATCATGAGGATGATAAGTTAAGTAGAATGGCTAGTTTCCCCAACACAACCTGCCTAACTGTCCCATAAGAGAAATTTAAGTAATAGGGATAAGGTAATAATGTGGTCATTGGGGAGCAAGGCATCAGAGACCTCAGCTTCTCTAGGGGCCAGATTATTAAGGATGGCACCCATCTTCTCTCCCTCACTGCTTTACCTTCCCTGACCCTAAAGAGGTCAGGTACCCAGTTGCAGGTGGATGAAGTGGGGGACTGTACTGAAGTCAAAGTGTGCAAAGGCCACCTATCCACTTGGTAACTGTGCTTGATGCTGCTTAACATTGTTTTTGGGAAGGCGAGAGCTCTGACCACTGAGCTATTCTGTCCCCTTAAGTTAGGTACTTTGTAATTTTGTTCCATTTTATTTTCAGACTGTTGGTGTTTAGATATTTCAAGCAATTCAATGGTGTTGATTTTAAACATGAGGTGAATGTTATTGGAATTGTTTAAATTGATACAAGGTGACAGCCTTGATATTGTCTTCATGGACAGTGGGACTGCACACAACACCAAAGCACAGTTGAACTGTGGTGAAGAGTTGAATGAGACAAGAGTCTTAGTTTGTCAGTGGAATTGAACTAACAATGCACCCCAGTCATCATTGGTGTTGTAATACAGCACTTTCTAAATCTCAAAACAGTGAGCAGTAGATATTGAAATGGCAGTAAAACAAAAAACCCAAACACTCATTTGTGTTCAAGAGAAACTTCTAGGGTTACTTGCTGAATTAGTCTCTTTTTAAATGAGTTCCTTCTCTTTAACTGTCAGTTGCTTGATTGTATGCTTTTGGACTTTTTTAAATGTAACTTATGCTTCAGATCATTATCACTGTGGTACATTCTCCTGACTAAACTGTACTCTCATAGCCTAAAAAACACGTAGATAGTTTATGCCTCTTTAATGATGTTAATTCGCTACTTACAACTGCTTGTCTGCATAAAAAGTGAAATGATAAAAAAGTTGGATAACAGAAAAAAGAGACAACAAAATAGAATCCAAAGGTACACAAAAAAGAAAGGTAAGAAAGGAACAGAAAAGTGAAAAGGAAACAAAGAAATTAATTGTGAGAGAAAATTTATTCTTTCAAAAAGGATTTGCCACGTCAAAAATGACTTTTACTAAAAGTTTTATATACCATAAAAACAAACCAGTTCTTGCAAAAATGCATTACTACATAGTTTGATGTAACATAAGAAATAAGCTATTTTTCTAAAAAGACTCACCACAAAGTTTGATGTAGTATAAAAACAAACCTTTT
>CM054143.1:6117180-6119680 GCA_028751875.1 Rapana venosa | reverse complement strand
GAAGAAGAAAAAGAATATATTATGTGGTATTGTTCGAGTTCTGATTGGCTTGACCCAGAATGAAGTCAGGCATCAGGCTTTGTGATACAGAGCCAGACATAGGCAGGAATTAGTGCCAGACTTCCAGACAGTCATCACTCAGTGCCGAAAAATCCTCTGTCTGCCAGCGTAGCTAGAGTCGGTCCATTGAGGTCTGTAGCCTGTTGTGTGTGTGTGTGTGTGTGTGTGTGTGTGTGAGTGTGTTTGTGTGTGTGAGTGTGTGTGTGTGTGTGTGTGTGTGTGTGTGTGTGTGTTGTTGTGTGTGTGTGGGAGGGGGGTGAGTGTGTGTGTGAGTGTGTGTGTGTGTGTGGTGTGTGTGTGTGTGTTGTGTGTTGTGTGTGTGTGTGGGAGGGGGGTGAGTGTGTGTGTGTGTGTGTGTGTGTGTGTGTGTGTGTGTGTGTGCGCGCGCCCGCGTGTGTGTGTGCGCGCGCGCGCGTGTGTGTGTGTGGGCGTGTGTGAGTGTGTGTGTGTATGTGTGTATGTGTGAATGTGTGTGTGTATGTGTATGTATGTATGTGTGTGCGTGTGCGTGCGTGTGTGTGTATGTGTGTGAGTGTGTGTGTATGTGTGTGTATGTGCGTGTATGTGTGTGTATGTGTGTGTGTGCGTGCGTGTGCGTGTGTGTGTGTGTGTGTGCGTGTGTGAGTGTGTGTGCGTGCGTGTGTGTGTATGTTTGTGTGTATGTGTGTGTGAGTGTGTGTGTGTATGTGAGGGGCGTTGTTTTATCTACAGGGTCATTCACTGTCTCTGTCTTTTTGCTGTGCGTCTACATTTTCTGTTGAGTTTTGTGGTTGTTGTTTTTTTGTTTCTCTGTTTCAGTGTTCGTGTTGATATTCCCGCTCTCTTTTCATGTTATGTGTTTATCTTATTTGCTGTCATTCTGCCTACCTCTGTTAATAACATATATTAAATATATGAGACATATACTCTCTCTCCTTCTCTCTCTATATATATGTCTCTCTCTCTCTATATATATGCATATACATCTCTCTCTCTCTCTCTCTCTCTCTCTCTCTCTCTCTATATATATATATATATATATATATATATTGAGAGAGAGAGAGCGTGCGTGTTCGCGCGTGTGTATGTGCGTGCGTGCATGCGTGTGTACGTGTGTGTGCGTGTCTATGTGTGTGCAGGATAGCATTTTCTGGGTATAATGCAATAACAACAACAACCATTGCATTAATTACCATAAAAGCAAAAATAATGTCATAATAATATAGCGACATCCTCCTTCTCATACTCATCATCATCATCATCATCACCACCACCACCACCACCACCACCACCCACCACCACCACCATCATCATCATCATCATCATCATCATCATCGTCGTCGTCGTCGTCGTTCTCATATTCATCATCATCATCATTATCATCATCATCATCATCATTATCATCATCATCATCATCAACAACAACAAACAACAACAACAACAACAACAACAACAACAACAACAACAACAACAGCAGCAAGAACGAGATCAAGAAGGATATTGTGAAGTACAATGAAACAGCTGTACACCAGACACCTTTGAAATTAATCACATCTGAAGACATTTCCATTGCACCCCTAAACTAATCATCTACAGCCCGACAACACACACACATGTGCACACATATACGCACACGTCACTGTTCTAGTAGTTACGATAAATCAATGTTTATGTTGAAAAACAAATAAATAACAACATGATAATAATAAAAAATCTGCCCTGACAAAATGCATGAGATGATGCCAACTTGTAATTGGCAAAAGATCAGCTTAAATCCTGGATTCGGTAATCAGTTCAAACCATCTAATGAATTTCAACTTTTCTTCCTTGAAAATCATTCAGCATTGTGGCTATCTTTCTAAAAGCGTCAGAATTAGAAATCAGTTTGGGGGGGGGGGGGGGGACGAGATAACAGAGTGTGACATCCCCCCCAACCCCCGCCCAGGAACTGATTTATAATTCTGAAGCTTTCAAAACATGGCCAAAAATGCTGAATGACTTTCAAGAGCAGTGTGTTTGAACTTTGATGGTCCGGCATCAAGCCCGGGTTTGAAACAGCCCTGAAATGCCTGTTTGAAAACATTTTTCTCTAGAGTTACCATCAATACTGATTCCACTCACCCGATTATCCTTCAGAGGAAACTATGATCGGAGATCCTGTGTGTGGATGCGCGCAGAACATCTTGCACGCATGTTGAAACCCGTTCTGCTTTTCGGATGAGTATCTCCCATTCATATTTGTAAAAATGGATAACAAAAAAGATATATAAACAAAATGTATGCACACTAATGTCGTGTTTAGATAGCAACCCAAAAGTTGTAATGGAGCTACTTTAAAAATTAAAAAAAAAGGCAACGGTTATGGTCTTCCACAACCTATGTGGTCGAAGGTGAGCGAGGCATCAGGGACCTCAGCTTCTCCAGAGGCCAGCATATTGAGGGCGGCGCCCATCTCCTCTCC
>CM054143.1:6099680-6112180 GCA_028751875.1 Rapana venosa | reverse complement strand
CCGGCACACAATGGCCTACTCTTACGAAAAGTGGAACAGGATTGAACGTGTGCGCAAGATGTTCTGCGTACGTTTGTTCACGGGGCCTCGGTTTATAGTCTCATCCGAAGGACTTTTGGGAAGAGTGGAGTCTGCACTGATGTTAACTCCAAGGGAAAATGTCCCCTTGAACGGGTATCGAGCCCGGGTCGTCAGATTGCGAGCGCAATGTTCTAACCACTAGGCTCTCCCGTCCCCTATGCACTCCCATGTGGATAAACACGTACACACATACATACACACACACATACATACATACATACATACATACATACATACATATACACACACAAATACAGGCACACACACATAAAAAACCCACACTTGATCATTCCCTTCCAACACACACACACACACAGGGGGGACGGGATAGCCCAGTGGTTAGAACATTGCGTTCGCAATCTGACGACCCGGGTTCGATCCTTGTTCAAGGGGGATATTTTCCCCTGGAGTTAACATCAGAGCATATTCCACTCTCCCCAAAAGTCCTTTGGATGAGACTATAAACCGAGGCCCCGTGTGCGAACGCACGCAGAACATCTTGCGTACACATTAAATCCTGTTCCGCTTTTCGAAAGAGTAGGCCATTGTGTGGCGGTGGGAACAGATGACAGAATTAAAAAAAACCGCAAACACACGGGGACTGGATTCAAAAAGCACATAAGTGCTTATTTCATTATCCTCGATATAAAAGAATAAATAAATAAAATAGATAAATAAATAAAACACACACACAAACAAACACAGGAGGTCACTTCAGTGTAGTTCAGGGGTGCCTGTTTTCAGCTGCCATGCACAGGACACCACTACTAGACCCCAGCTGAGTGAGGTAGGGAGCCAGACTGAGTGAGTAGCCCACCCAGGGTGGCTACCACCCCGATAATAGAGCGCTAGAGACCCTCTTCCGTTAACTTTCAGTCCCCACGGCTTTTACACAAAGCACACCGCATGTACATAAGCGTATAGACAAACCAAAGCTGAGGTAGCCATGAAACCAGAGCAACTGGGGCCACCGACTCAGAGACAATAGTCTTTTATTACATAATGGGGGTGTGCAGTTATGCTGAGGATACTGTAATTAAGCTGTTTTGGACATGCCTCTGCTTTGAGACTACGTGACAAAGCTTTCTGTCATAGTATATCCCGGTGTCAACTGGGCCCGAGAGTTACAAACACCTGCAGTGTTGGTCAGTTAATTTAAAGAACTCTTCTCAAACTCGCATCCGTAAAGTGAATGAAGCTCAACTGTGTGGTTGTATACTTCCCAATGAGCCCAGAACAAAGTCACTCTGCACTGGGAAGGAACTGGCAGGGATACAAACTGAAACCCCTTTGACTCTTGTAGGATTCGAACCTGCCACCGTCCAGCCCATAGTTATATCATGGTACTGAGCACTGCAACATGGTGACTCAAGTTTGTGTCATGTGTCAGGTATCGTATGTTTATTTTTTTATTCCGAGGATAATGGAATGAACAATTATGCCCTTTTGTGTATCCATGTCCCATGTGTATGCAGTTTTGTATATTTTGTCATCCGTTCCCATCAGAACACAATGGCCTTCTCTTCGAAAAAGCGAAACAGGTTTTAACGTGTGCGCAAAATGTTCTGCATGCATTCGCACACGGGACCTCGGTGTACAGTTTCATCCGAAGGACTTTTGGGGAGAGTGGAGTTGGCACTGATGTTAACTCCAGAGGAAAATCCTTTTGAATGAGATTCGAACCCGGGTCAGCAGATCACGAGCGCGTCATTCTAACCACCAGGCTATCCTCTGTGTGTGTGTCTATATTTGTGCGCATGTGCGTGTGTGCGTGTGCGTGTTCGCGCGTGTGTGTGAAGGTGCGAGACAAACTGTCTGAAAAAACACAATGGATGCACCGGTGGCCATTTCGTGAGACAAAACAAGATCAGAGGGACGTGACAGGAAATGACGTCAATCGTTGCCCCCTGGCACTCTGGGTAGACACGCCATTTTCCCTTTAGCACTTTTTCATGAGTGTCTGGCACGTGTTCAGTGTGTACTTACGCCTGCACACGCAAATTTGTGTGTGTGTGTGTGTGTGTGTGTGTGTGTGTTTGTGTGTGTGTGTGTGTGGTTTCATTCTTTATTTTCAAGATAATGGACTAAAAACTCTTCTGCATGTATATGTGTGTATGTGTGTGTAAGTGTGTGTGTAAGTGTAAGTAAAAGTGTGTGTGCGCGCGCGCGCGCGCGCGCGCGCGTGTGTGTGTGTGTGTGTGTTTAAGTCCGTGTGGTTGTTGTTGTTGTTAGTTTGTTTTTATTCAAATTCATGTACTTTGATATTATTACTAAATAAAAAATCCTGTCGGATTTTTATGTTCAGTTACCGTGCATATACAGTTGTTTGTGTGCGTTTGTGTATGTATGTGTGCGCACGTGATTGATCTTTTAGAGCTAGAGAAAGGTTGGGAGTAACTCAGGGCTGGTCAGGCAAAACAGCAAAAGACAATGAGCCATGGTCTCACCTGCAACACATATTACGGGCACCTATAGAACCCATGACAGCAAAGAAAGAGTTGTCCCTTGCACACGTTTATGGAAAAGCCACTGAAGAAAATCAAATACGCTGACAGGACCTTTTTGGTGGCGCAGCTCTTGCGATGATATACTGTCTTTAAGAAGAGCAGCCCAAATGTCACTGTGAGAAACCTGGTCGGAATGACAGTGTTATATACCACAATGCAGTAATTTTTCTTAACTTGTACATCCTGCTGTAAAAAAACAACTCTGCAGAAGAAACGTCCAGTTAAAACGAAGTGAAAGGAAACAAAATATATAGAACTATTTTTTTTAAAATCCTGGTCGGAATTCCACGATTTTCTTAAGGTGGTGACTCTTGCGTATACGACCTTTTCTGCCCAACATTAAGGTAGCCTCATTCCGACTTCTGAGGTGCCTACACATAACACCAGCTTGCATGGGGTTTTTTTGGGTTTTTTTTATCAATATAGGTTTTGTTATCTCTTCATACTGACGCAAAAGCCCTACTCTTCTGTAAAGCGTATAACAAGAACACTGCTGCTGCTGCTACTACTACTTTTACTACTACTACTACTACTACTACTACTACTACTACTACTACTACTACTACTACTACTACTTCTACTACTACTACTACTACTACTACTACTACTACTATTATTACTACTACTACTTATAACAATAACAATAAAGTATGGGATTTATACAGCGTTGAAGGTAAACAAATGAAAGCGATTGCATTCAACTCATTGTCGCGCATGCAACCGTCCACACGTCATACATACATGCATACATACACGTGCATACGTGTGCACAAGATGTTTCTGCGTGTATTCACACACGATGTTCCACTTTAGAGTTTTATCTGAAGGACTTTTGTGGGGAGTAGAGTCAGTACTGATGTCTATTCCAGAGGAGCAAATCTCCTTGAACTGGCATCTCAGGGGTAGCTTAATACCAGGATTGATCTCATGCCGTCAAGTTGTCAACACAACACTCTGACCACGAAACTATCCATTTCCCCCCCCAAAAAATACATTAAAAGAGAATAAGAGAAACTAAAACAACAGAAAATAGTACTCCAGCATGTTTTCTGGACCAATAACTCATGGCTATTAATGCGTGCACACAGAAACCTTTTGAAGTCCGATTCGTTCTTGATTACCTCTTTACAGAACTACACGAACCTAGCATATTCCAAGGCAGTGATCCGTTCACACTCCGCTGCTGAATAGAGTTCCTTTGAAATTCAGCGACTGCAAACAAAACAGCTTATGGCGTGGCATGTAGCAGCAACGCATTGAAATAATTTCAGCAGGGGCGCTTATTTTGTAAAACCTCTAATGGGTAAGAGAAAAAAAGACGGGGGAAAAACATCTTGACCATTGTGGAAGCAGCCATTAAAACTGTATCTTTTGTTGGTTATTTTTTGGTGTAGATGGGGAACGCACACACACACACACACACACACACAAACACACACACACACACGCATTCACACACACAACACATACACACACACGCGCGCGCGTGCGCAAGCACGCGCGCACACCACACACACACACACACACACTCACTCACTCACTCACTCACACGCACAAATAAAATAATAATGAGCTACTACTACTACTACTACTACTACTACTACGACTACTACTTCTACAACTACAACAACAACTACTACTACTACTACTACTACCTCTACTACCACTACCACTACTAATAATAATAACACACAAATGCACGAGTATGTGCGCACACACAGCCCAGCAACGAATCATGCAGGGTAAAAAATATTCCATAAAATACCATGGCCATACTAAACAGGGACATTTCCTGTAGAAAAAACTCTGAGAAAGTTTGAGATAATAACTGTTGTTGGCTTGCACCCCGCTATATCCAGTTGGAATGGGAGCCCTGGTCTGTGCCTGATTATTATGTTATTTTTGTGTGTGCTTGGCCTTCAGTCTTTTCTGACATCGTGACCCCCTGGACATAGAAATCATCCAATCATTTCTTCAGTTCCTGTGCTATTTCAGGGTTATTTATGTTGAGGCCCTGAATGGGAAGTGTCGTTTGAAAATTTCAAAAGAATGCCGTCCAGTTTTGATAGACTTAGTGCTCTGAACTATCAGGACGTATTTTGTAGGGTTATTTAAAAGATGCATGAAGTTGTTTTTAAGATAATTGGATGGAAAAAAGTTTAGGACATTCAGCTTTAGGGAAACACACACACACTGCAATACATCTTACCCACAAAGTACAGCTGTTTATCATTTCACACCTTCACACTTTCAAACAACGAAAACTGTCCAAATCCCATCCAGCGTTCTGACGTGTTAATTCAGCACAAGTCTACCTCCTTTTTGCAATGTGCGTATATCTTCTTTTAACCCTCCTTCACTTTCCTTGGCAAGTGAAATCTCCGGTCATAGGAGATCACAAGAACTCTTCATCTCCATTCTTTCTTTAAGTCCTATTCATGCTGAGTTCTGAAATGAATGATGGATGCCACAGTTTGAAAGAGTGGTCTAAGCCAGATCAGACCAGTTCATTATTCTACCCTTCAATGAAACGACCATGGGGTAGTCTGGGGGCAGACTGGGCATTAGTGAGAGAGGCAACGGGCAGCGTAGTGGTTAAATTCTTGAACTTGTGGGTCTGAGAGTAGCTTCAGGTGTGGGTGTTCGAATCTTTCACTGAGGTGGGTGTCCTGTGATGAGGAGGAGGGGGGGGGGATGAGGTGGTGTTTCTCCTGAAAGGGGACGGGATAGCCTGGTGGTTCGGACAGCGCTTGTAATCTGCTGACCAGGGTTCGATTCTCACTCAAGAGGATGTTTTTTACTCATGGAGTTAACATCAGTGTGACTCCATTCTACACAAAATGTCCTTCAAATGAGACAATAGGCCGAGATCCCGAGTGTTAAAGTGTGCAAAATCTTGTGCACATGTTAAAACATGCTCTGCTTTTTGGAAGAGTAGGCAATTGTGTTCCGTTGGGAATGGATGACACATTTTACAAAACTGAATACACATGGGGACTAGATGTAAAAGCACATGCGTGCTTATTCCATTATCCTCAACATAAAACAATGAAATAAATAATAAGATAACACTGGTTTTGACTCTGTTCTGATAAA
This sequence comes from Rapana venosa, assembly GCA_028751875.1. Lineage (NCBI taxonomy): Eukaryota > Metazoa > Mollusca > Gastropoda > Neogastropoda > Muricidae > Rapana > Rapana venosa. The sequence continues at coordinate 6,106,496 of CM054143.1, read as the reverse complement.
ATTCTGTTGGATCACATTGCAAGCCTGGAGTGTGAATGCTCTGAGAACATCTATTTTATTTTATTTTTTATTTTATATCCACTTTAAGTCACGAGATTTCTCTGCGTGAAATTTGGGCTGCTCTCCCCGGGGAGAGCGCGGCGCCACAAGAGCAGCGCCACCCTTTTTTTTCTTTTTTTTTCTTTTGGTCTGCAACTGTTTTTGTTTCCCTATCAGAGTGGCTTTTTTCTAAGAATTTTGCCAGGGACAACTCTCTTGTTGCCGTGGGTTCTTTTACGTGCGTTGAAAATTTTGTGTAACACACGGTACCTCGGTTTATCGTCTCATCCGAAAGACTAGCGCCCAGACCACCACTCATGGTCTAATGGATGGGGGAAAAATTTCGGGCCCAAACGGGATACGAACCACGCACACACCCGACCCGGACTTTTCGCATTCTAGACAGGCGCGTTACCTCTAGACCACCTATCCACTTAGGTATCTTATCTTAGGTACGTGTGTAAATGTCCTCACCTTTTTTTTAATTATAAAGGTGTGGTTTTGGCCTGAACAATTCAAATGCAGTGTCCTAACGACTCGTAAAGGACTTGAATGAGCAGTTATGTCATAAGTCAAGCGATGCACACTTCCCATAACGAAGTCTACAATCATTCTCCTTCAGTCTACTCATCCCTCAAGTATATATCTCCATGAATACTTATTCATTTATTTACTTATTTATTTATTCATTTACCTATTTATTTCTTTAATTTTGAGAATAATGGAAATAGCTAAGGATGTGCTTTTTTTTGCACCCAGTCCCCCGTGAATGGGTTCTGTAAATTCTGTCATTCGTTCTCACAGGCATACAATGGCCTACTCTTCCAGGAAGGTGGAACAGATTTTAACGTGTGTGTAAGATGTACTGTGTGCGTCTGCAAAGGGGACCTATTTCTTTGATCAGTTCAGCATACATTTTATCATTGAAAATAAAGCATTCAGGTCAACATATATTTCATCATTCACAATGAGGCAATCAGTTCAGCATATATTTCATCATTCAAAAAAAAGCAGTCAGTTCAGCATACATTTAATCATTCACAAAAAAGCAATCAGTTCAGCATATATTTCATCATTCACAAAAAGGCAATCAGTTCAGCATATACTTCATCATTCACAATAAAGCAATCAGTTCAGCATACACTTCATCATTCACAATGAGGCAATCAGTTCAGCATACATTTCATCATTCACAATGAGGCAATCAGTTCAGCATACATTTCATCATTCACGATAAAACAATCAGTTCAGCATACATTTCATCATTCAAAAAAAAGCAGTCAGTTCAGCATATATTTAATCATTCACAATAAAGCAATCAGTTCAGCATGTATTTCATCATTCACAATAAGGCAATCAGTTCAGCATATATTTCATCATTCACAATAAAGCAGTCAGTTCAGCATATATTTCATCATTCACAGTAATGCAATCAGTTCAGCATTTATTTCATCATTCACAATAAAGCAATCAGTTTAGCATATATTTCAGCATTCACAATAAGGCAATCAGTTCAGCATATATTTCATCATTCACAATAAAGCAATCAGTTTAGCATATATTTCATTATTCACAATAAGGCAATCAGTTCAGCATATATTTCATCATTCACAATAAAGCAATCAGTTTAGCATATATTTCATCATTCACAATAAAACAATCAGTTCAGCATATATTTCATCATTCACAATAAAACAATCAATTCAGCATATATTTCATCATTCACAATAAGGCAATCAGTTCAGCATATATTTCATCATTCACAATAAAGCAATCAGTTCAGCATTTATTTCATCATTCACACTAAAGCAATTATTTCAGCATGTATTTCATCATTCACAATAAGGCAATCAGTTCAGCATATATTTCATAATTCACAATTAAGCAATCAGTTCAGCATATATTTCATCATTCACAATAAGGCAATCAGTTCAGCATGTAATTCATCATTCACAATAAAGCAATCAGTTCAGCATATATTTCATAATTCACAATTAAGCAATCAGTTCAGCATATATTTCATCATTCACAATGAGACAATCAGTTCAGCATATAATTATTTCACTGTTCACAATGAAGTAATCAGTTCAGCATATATTATTTCACCATAGGCTATCAGTTCAGCATGAATATTTTTACCTTGTCTTGAGTTTCATGTGGATTCCTGGGGCACTACTTCTTTCTTCTGGCCAGGTCTCCTCCATCTTGGGCACACAGGACCTCGGTTTATAGTCTCACCCAGTGAAGGACTTGTGGGGGTTATAATAATAATAATGATATATGGAATTTATATAGGCTGAATCTTGCAAGGAAATGGGGTCAGCACTGAGTAAACTCTCCGAATGTTCTCGACAAGAAACACTGTCTATTTGCACTACACGTTTGGCAGTGCTATCTAAGGCCAGTCTACCTCATCTTCACAATGGATGTGGCCTTGCCAGCGCCCCCTGTCTCCTTAACAATGAACCTCTTGGTCATTGAGAACACAGACCCAGTAGTGACACTCCACAACACAATGAGTCGCGGTGCACCAGAGGTCTATCTTTAGATATGAACATATTATAAATATGCAATTAAAAGACTTAAAGTCGTCCAATAGCCTATAAGGTCGCAGGGGAGCCAGGCGTCAGAGACCTCACTTATCAAGAGACAGTTTATTGAGGACGGCACCCATCTCCTCCCCCTCGCTGCTTTACCTTCCCTGACCCTAAAGAAGCAAGTACCCATTTACAGCTGGGCATACTTGGGGACTGTACTAAACCAAGGCATGCAAACGGTCAGCCATCCAACTGGTAACCATGTTCGACGCTTCTTAACTTGGCTGGGGGAAATCGAGTGTTCCAACCACTGAGCTATTCCGTCCCCCTAATTAAAAGACTACTAAGTCAAAAAAATAAGCCGTATTCAAAATCAAAATTTTTTTTCTTCAAATTATTCCCATTTTTGTTTCGTTCCTAGGCTAGAGCTGTGAGTTTTGCCGATGGTAAAATGTGTGCGTGTATGCGACCGTTTTTCCATGACTGTCATTTAGGTAGCCACATTCGAAATTCGGGGAGATTACCAATTGAAATGCTACACTCCAGAGAGAGAGAGAGACGAAACAAGAACTTAACCAATCGGAAATAGGTAGTCAGGGTGAGGGTTATTGTTTATAAATGCAATTTAAAATCATTAAACAAAATTACACCTTGATACTTTGGTAAAAGGTAACACAAACAAACACAAACAACTAGTAGGTAACAAAAGAAAAAAAAACCTCCTAGCTTTATAACCAATTGACATCACAAAAATCAACAGCCTGTATATGTTAGTCCGTCGTGTTCGATGATGACCTCCAAAACAGCAGAGGAGGCAGCTGCTGTTCCGGAAATTGGGCAGAAATTTGATTATAGTGGAGATGCCTTGCCCACAGTACATCCCCACTCTCTCGGCCGAGTGGGCATAAGGACAGTCAGCATTGGAGATGTTCTCCAAAGGTCAACAAGCCCCAAGGGCTGCAGCACATTAAGGACTGTGCAAGTCAAGCCTCCTAGTTAGAGAGTCATAGTCGATCACTAAAGACTAAGCTGTAAAGTGGAATTTCATGAGTGGAAAAGAAAGCCACTGGTCATACAGCCTCTCACTTTGCTGTTGCCCTCAGCGTCAATGGTTTAATCAAGAACTGTGATAAACCCCAGGCGCTGGCGGCATGAGCCACACCCGCCTACATGTCTTTGAGTTGTTTTTTTAAAAAGACTATATGGTTCAGTTGCACTGGAGCGTCACCTATTAATTCTCTGTTACTTCAGGATTCTATGTTGAATGTGTGAAATGAAGAACACATACTACAATTGAACCATAAATTGTGCTTGAGTCCAGACGCCCTATCATCTTACTTTTGTGTGAAACAACCAAAAGGACGTCTAGGGTTAATGAAACATTGATGAGAGTAGGGAAGTATCAGCGTGGGAATAAGATAAGAGTGTGTAGAATTCTTTGTCTGATGTTTACAGAGGGTGGGTAAAGGTGTGTGTGTATGTGTGTATGTTGGCGTGTGTGTGTGTGTGTGTGTGTGTATGTGTGTGTGTGTGTGTGTGTGTGTGTGTGTGTGTGTGTGTGTGTGTGTGTGTGCGTGTGTGTGTGTGTGTGTTGGTGTGTGGTGTTGTGTGTGTTGGTGTGTGTGTGTGTTGGTGTGTGTGTGTGTGTGCTGGTGTGTGTGTGTGTGTTGGTGTGTGCGTGCGTGTGTGTGTGTGTGTGTGTGTGTGTGTGGTTAATCTTTGCTGAATTCTCTGCATGAAATTCGTTCTGTTCTTGCAGGGAAGAGTTCTTCGCCACAAGAGCAGCGCCACCCAGGTGTGTTTTTTCCCTGTATGCATGCGTATTTTATTTTCCTATCAGAGTAGCTTTTCTCGACAAAATTTTGCCAGGAACAACTTTCTTGTTACGGTGGGTTCTTTAACGTGCGCTAAACACCTGTTGTACCCGGGAACTCGGTTTATCACCTCATCCGAAAGACTAGCAACCAGACCACAACTCACGGTCAAGTGTATGGGGGCAAATTAATGTTAAAGAACAGACGAGGATCGAACCAACGCACACCGGGAACCCGGACTTGTCCCTCTCTATGCAGGCGCCTTTACCTCTAGACCACTGACCCACCAATGAAACACAGACACATAGAGAGAGACTGACACAAGGAAGCTGACTAATGAAAGCGAGGGCGTAACTAGGAGGCAAACTATACCGTCTACAATCGATCCCTCTGGAACGACCCTTCTCCCCCGTGGGGATGCCAGGGTCCTGTATGTATAAACAGCATCCCCACCTTCTGGAAATTAATGTTAGGAATTTCCTTCTTTCCTAGACCTCTGGTTGTGTGTGTTGTGTTCCTTTTCTTCCAGTTAACCCTTTCTTGGTTATTTGGAGCCATCTGGGTCCATTTTCCTGCCTTTAACATGTGTGTTCACTAAAAGATGTTAAAGACACTTTTCGCTAGTTTAAAGATAGTTTTCGCTATTTCAAAGATAGTTTTTGCTATTTTAAAGATAGTTTGGGGTATTTTAAAGATAGGTTTTTCTATTTTAAAGCTAGTTTTTTGCTGTTTTAAAGATAGTTTTTGCTATTTTAAAGATAGTTTTTGTTATTTAAAGATAGTTTTTGCTATTTCAAAGATAGTTTTTGCTATTGTAAGGATAGTTTTCGCTATTTCAAAGATAGTTTTCACTATGTTAAAAATAGTTTTCGCTATCTTAAAGACACTTTTCGCTATTTTAAAGATAGTTTTCGCTATTTCAAAGATAGTTTTTGCTATTTTAAAGATAGTTTTCTCTCACGCCGAAGTCAGACGTGCTAGGCCTGACTTATCAGGCGCTTAATTAACGCAGTGCAACACCTTTTCGCTCATATAACAGACGATAATAGTTGCTGTCTGCGCGTTTGATGAAGAAAATAAGAATGCAAAGAATGCCCCCAAAATACAAAGAAGAGTAATGCAAATAAGACGAAAGCAAAGAAGAAGGAGGCAAAAAAAGAAAAATGCGAACAATGCAAAGAAGATGATGAAGAAGAAGAATACAAAGCAGAGTTCAAAGAAAAAGGTAAAGAACGCAAAGAAGAAGAAGACGAATACGAAGAAGGAGGAGGAGGAGGAGGAGGAGGAGGAAGAGGAGGAGGAGGAGGAGGAGGAGGAATCAATTATTAAGCTCCCAGCCTAGACAGAGAGAGACATTGTGCTGTCATCTACACTCGTATATCAGTAATGACTTCATCAACCCCGCCACACTCTCTATTTTTTATAAGGAAGGTAGGAAGGCAGGAAGGAAGAAGGAAGGAAGGAGGGAAGCAAACAAGCAAGCAAGTGAGCATGTAAGCAAGTGAGTAAGGAAGTAAGTAAGCAAGTCAGTAAGCAAGCAAGCAAACGAAGCAAGTAAGGATATTTTTGTGTGTGCCTAATCACTCTTATGAAATCTCTAAGCGCTTACAAAAAAAGATACACTGGAGTCATACAGACTACCGAACAAAAAGATACATTCATATGGGCAGCCTCCATCCCCCCTCCCACACACACACACACACTTAAAGGTACGCATTCTAACCATCTTCTCGGTCAACTTCAATTACACACCGTCCCCTGCCTTATCTCCCTTTAAGTACATACACATGCATAACATCAGATGTACTCGTTAAAGCTCCTGTCATTCATGCCAACATTCGCTAGATTTCGGAAACACGGACTATACCCAACATACATCTCCGAAGTCGGAATCCAGCTACCTTCATGGTGAGCTAAAACAGCAAAATGTTACTATTGGTGAACCTCGGAGCTCTAACCTCGGAGCGAAATTAAAAACATTTATTTAAACCAAAAAAAGGTGAAAGGTAAAATAATGTACTCAGACTGTTTCGGCATCAATCAGAAATGAAAGAAAAGGTCTGCGATTATGTCTGACAGGCTGTTTGTTGCCACCAGTCAGCGCGCAATAAGTGAGGCGAGAATTGGGAGGATGTCAGCAGAGTTGTGTGCCATCGATCTATTCTCGTTATTAGCTGCGTGTTAGACATAGTTGACAACAGCTTTGATTTATCTCATATATATATTTTTTGTTCATATTTTGGCTGCTTGATTTATTAGGACAATGGTTGGTTTTATTTTGTGCTTGGATGTTTTGGGGAAGGATGAAGAAGTGATGTGTAAACTGTTTTTAGTTTTTCAATCAGGATTTAGCACTTGTTTGTATTATAGTTCTTATGATGATTCTGAATTTGGGTTTTCATTCATTCATTTATTCATTCGTTTGT
>CM054143.1:6084680-6092180 GCA_028751875.1 Rapana venosa | reverse complement strand
ATCTGCTCTGGGACAACTTGACAGGGTTGAAATCTACACTTCCTATCATAATATAATATGTCGGCGTCAATCGGGCCACATAAACACAGACACCTGCAGTGTTGGTTAGGTAAATTGAGCAACACTCTCTAAATCGCATTTGCAAAGTAAAGGTCGATCGACTGTGTGGTCCCAGTCTTCCCAATGAGCTTGCGGTACACGCAGTCTGGGTAGGAGACGGCCGGAGTCCGAAACAATCACATTTTCTTTGACACTTATCGAACCTGCGACCTTCCATTCCGTAGTCCAAGGTGCTAACCACTGCGCCATGGCGGCTTGTTCTTTGTCCCTCTTCTGATCTGATGTAGGTTTTTTCTTGTCTTGTTTTCATTCTCTCTATATATAAATACCTACTTACGTCTGTCTGTCTGTCTGTGTTGTTGTACGCGTGTCTTTCATTTGTGTTCGTCTTTCAGTTTGTGTGACTCTTTGATTCTGCTTCTATCGTCTCTATTTCTGCTTCAGTTTCTGTGCCTGTATGCTTGACTGTTTGTTGGCCTGTATGGTTTGTCTGTGTTTTTTGTATGTCTGTCAGTCTTTCTGCTTGTTTATTTGTCTGTATGTCTGTCTGCTAGTCTGTCTGTCCGTCTATATGTCTGTCTGTCTCTCTCTCTCAAATAGCACTTTGGTAGATTATACTGGCTACACTAGATGGTCTAATGATGATACATTACCATCTTACCTCTTCTTTGTCTAGACATACACTCACACAGGCATGATTCTACCGCCACCCCCACCCTTCCCCCGTGATTTATCTTGACTTCTCAGAGTCACTGGAGCACTACACTAAAGTATTGAGGTCGTGTATCATCGGCAAATTAACCAAACTGAAAGATATCTGATAGGGCAAGACCATCGCCATCAGCTTCAAATCAGACTGATTCCTTCACTGGTCATGTCCATATATTTTGTACGCATGTGAAATGTGGACCATAACAGCAGACATTGAAAGAAGGATCCAAGCAATGGTGAGGAGGTGCTTTCGTAAAGTTCTTGGTATCTCATACAGTGATCACCAATGAGGAGTGAAAACCAGAAGTTAAAACGTCATTGGAGCATATGAAGAGCTCCCGATTTCAGTGAAAAGTCGCAAACTGAAATGGAATGGGAATATCACTGAGACACCTGAACTGGCCAAGACTGACCTACAGGGAACAGTACCAGGAGGGAGAGGAAGAGGCAGACAGAGAAAACGATGGGAAGACAACATCAGAGAGTGGACTGGCCTTGAGTGGAACGATTTGCTACGGAAATGCGAAAAGGAAGGAGGAAGCTGGTTGCAAAATCTTCAGTGGTGTCTCAACGGTCTACTGCACTACAAAGTAGGTGGTAGTAGTGATTATTGGCAGGTGAAGCCTGTCTCTGTTCATAGAGAAAATTACGCGAACAGTCGGATGGATTGTGTCAAAGCTTGGATTCAAGGGCGGAAATAGTATCCGAAGTCAGGTCATGAGTGATGCCTATACGTGGCCAGGCACTCACAAACAGCCCACTCGTAAATGCCTCATCTAGTGTGTACTGACTGTTCAAGGATGATTACCAGGCGGAATGAGTGTGACATGACAAATACTTTAAATAACAGTCTTGGATTTTAAGCTGGGTAACACACAACAACAGTAACAAATTTAAAATTTAACCAGGGATCTTTAGATCTTTAGTCTATACGTCGTTCATCTCAATCTTTAAATCCAATTCAGTGCACATCAAATACTTCACCATCTCCAAAACAGAGACGTTCACGTGGGTTACAAACCATACAGAACAGCATCCAACACACAACAACAATAGATGACAAGAAATAGCCTGCCAAGATTCCCAATCAGCAAAATCCGAATCGTAAGTCTTGTATACTACTACACACACTACACACTTCATTTTCACCTATCCCGCAGTCTAGTAAACCGAAGGAACACCACTGATGATTTCCCAACCAGCGTTCTCTACTCTCTGCTGTTTATATCCAGCTTTCCGTAGCAAGGCGTTCCACCCAAGGCTAGTAGTCCACTCTGATGTTGTCCTCACATCGTTTCTCTGCCTGCCTCTTCGTCTCCCTCCTTGCACTGGGTTGACTTGTCTTACGCCTCTGGATTCCCTGGGTAACACAGGGCAGCAACAACAACATCCTTCCCTCCAACGACCTCGGCTCTGGGAGATCCTCTTCAGCTCGGCCCATGTCATTCTGGCTGCCTTTGTCTCTGCGTCAACGCTGGATTAGACGTTAAAATGGATCACCCTGACCAGAAGAACGACTTGAAAAACATCTTATATTCTCTTTCAGATCTTCGTAGCTGTCTGGCAGTGATCTGTGCTTTGGTACCAAAGGTGTACTCCGCACGTAAGTGGTGATTAGATTGTATCTGTGCCCTGCCTACCATTGTCTCGTCGTTTCTTCCTGCTATTCCCCTACAGCCCTTTACACTGTAACCTCGGAGTGTGAAAACCATTCGGAATAGACATCATGATTATTTCTCTGCTGATTTAGATTCTGTCTTTTTATTACACGTGGACTGGGTAGCTGATGGTATAACAGGATCTAGGCAGTGCTATTCTGTGTGTGTGTGTGCGTGCGCGCGCGTGCGCGCACGTGTGTGCGTGTGTGTATGTGTGTGTGTGTGTTTGCCTCATTTTGAGCTAGAGGTAAAAGGTTTGATCCCTGTTTGAACCCAAGCTCCTCCACCATCCATCCCTCCCTCAATAGCTGTATAGTGGTAGGGCTTCCACTCTTTCAGCTAAACCTATAAACTAAGATGTCGTGTGCAAAATGCACCTAGCGCACGTAAAAAAAACAACTTACGGCAACAAGAGAGTTGCTTCTGGCAAAACTGGCTGCCTGTGCCACAGAGAGTAAATTATAAGATCAGTACCATCTGTTACAAATGTCTCCACAAAACTACACCCTCCTACCTCTGTGAATGTCTTAACCTGTACACTCCTTCACGTTCCCTCCGCTCTACTGCAGATACCTTGTGCCTACGAATACCTAGATTCAACCAATCCACTATTGGCCGCCGCTCTTTCTCTATTTCGGATTTCGACCTGGAATGAGCACCCTCTCTCTCTTCGCCAGAAACCTAGTTATGACACTTTCAAATCCAGCCTCAAGACATTTATTTCAAACCTAAAATTTCCCCCCTCCTGTTTCATATCAGAGCTATCCCACCTTCACTAACCCATGCCCTATCACCCTGCTAAAGTATACGACCTGTGTGTATGTGTGTGTGTGTGTGTGTGTGTGTGTGTGTGTGTGTGTGTGTGTGTGTGTGTGTGTGTGTGTGTGTGTGTGTGTGTGCTTTTGTAAAACATTTGATTATTGACATTTTATTTCATAGATTTTGTCTGCATCGCATCATGTTTGTAAATATCTGTTTGTTTAAACTATTGATTATTTATCATTGATTGCATGACTGTGTAAGATTAGGTTGAATGCATGCGCTTTGATTTGTCTTTGCAAGATATAGCGCTATATAAGTTCCATTTATTATTTTATTATTATTATTAAAAAAGCCACTCTCATTAGGAAAGAGCTACATTTTTGCATAGGGGCGGGGGAGGGGGGGGGTTTGGGGGGGTGGGGGGGGGGGGGCAATCGGGTGGCGCTCTTCTTTTGGCGACACACTCTCGCGGGTAAAGGGAGCTAACTTTTCTGCGATTAGTCTGCCGTGACTGAAGTGGTGTGCCATGAGGATTCATGTGTCGATCTTCCTTGTTCTTCTTCAGGAGTCAAACAATCAACCAACATAACCAGCCAACAGTGGCAACCACCAGCCAAGCGACGACAAACAGACCAACAGGACTGATGTATATGAATGCTGAACGATATAAATGTATTTAACAATCGGATTATACATATAAGGTTGAATAGCTAGAAGAATTGCTCGACGAACATCTATTCCTTCAGTTTACCCATCAATCGATCAGCTACTCCATAAATCAATCAATTGATGATTGAATCCATAGGCAGTACAATTATCTTGACAATCTACATGCGTATTGTTTTTCCTCCTTTACTGTCTCAGAACGAGAGGACTCCAACAAGGTCGTAGCAGGTCAGGGTAGAACCGTGATGCCTTGGCACTAACTACTTCAGCTTTGCTTTGTGTTCAGTCAGCATTCATCCTGTTCATTTCACTTCATGTGTCGACGGATGATATAGCCGAGTGGTTAAAACAATTCGACTTAAATCGCACGCGTCCATGAAGTCGTGGTTTTGAATCTCGATGGCGTCTGGTGAATCAAGGGTGAATATATTTACGATCTCCCAGGTCAACTTCATGTGCAGACCTGCCAGTGCCTTTATTCCCTTCGTGTATGTATACACATGTAGACGGTTGAAACATGGACATTAAAGATCCTACATGCACGAAGGATCCTAACATGATAAAGTATCCTATATGACATTTTAAAGATCCTTCAGATGCATGAAGATCCTACATGCATAATAGATTCTATATGCAATTAAAGATCTACATGCCTTGAAGATCCTACATGCATAAAGATCCCATATGCACAGATTAATGATCTTACAGGACACAAAGATTCCTACATGCATAAAGATCCTAATAGTATGCACTATGAAAGATCCTAAGTTCATTTTTTTTTTTAAAACTGTATTCGGGAGGTCACGGTAACACGAAACATACCCAGAATTACATCCCGGTAGACAGAGCTGCGGCTTCCTTCACTTCGTGGTGGGTGTAACTCGGTCGCATACGCAACGTTTCACTAATGGTGAACTTCAAAGCTCTAGCTGAGGAACAAAAAAAAGTCAACATTTAAGTTTACATGCTCAATCTTGTTAGCGTGTCCGGTAACCAACTGCGCCTGGTGAACTAACCTTGGGGAATCTTTAGTAAGTATACATGACCTTCTGTGTTCAAGCATATCAAGGCAAGAAATGGATTGTGCCAAAGAAAATGCAATACGTTGGTTTGACGTCTCTTTAACATCACTGAATTCTATGTCTCCTTTATTCATTTTTTTTTCGTTCCTCAGCTAGAGCTCAGAGGTTCACTAATGGTGAGATTTTTTTTGCATTATGCAATCCAGTACTTGCCCCGCTGTTAAAGGCACCGTAGTCTTATTCAGGGACGTGTCTAAATCACGACACCAGTGCCCGCGAAGCAGGTGTCAACTAAATTGTTATCTGCTCTTACTGTATGAAATGGGATAATAATAATAATAATATAATAATAATAAATTATAATAATAATAATAATATTCATAATTATAATAATAATATTACATGGATTTATTAACGCGCTATAATCTTGCAAAATCAAATCAAAGCGCTTTCATTTATTCATACTAATTAAACATGTGAGTCAGTTACAATTAATAGGTAAAAAACCAAAACAAATCAACTGTTACACAACACACATACACAATAAGGTTATACACTCCGGCAGGGTGGAGAAACATCTTAAAATTGAATTAAAATGAGTCTTGTGGCGGATTTAAAAGCGTCATAAGAAGGCTTTAGGCGAAGAGAGAGAGGGAGGTCATTCCAGATCGATGGACCAGAAACAGAGAAAGAGCGGCGGCCAGCGGTGAACTGTTTGCTTCTAGGTATTCTTTAGCACAAGGTATCTCCGAGGTATACTCTTCCGAAAGGAAGAACAGGTTTGCACATCTGCGCAATATGTTTTGAATGCATTCGCACACGGAACCTGAAGGACGGGAAAGCCTGTTAGTTAAAGTCAGGCACATTGCGCTCGTGATCTGCTGACCCGGGTTTGAATCTTGTTCAAGAGGATTTTTTTTCCTCTGGAGTTAACATCAGTGCCGACTCCACTCTCCCCAAATGTCCTTTGGATGAAACTATAAACCAGAGTCCTGTGTGCGAACAAACAGAGAACATTTTTGCGCACACGTTCAAACCACGTTCCGCTTTTCGCAATAGTAGGCCATTGTGTGCCGGTGGGAATGGATGACAAAAATTTACAAAACTACATACACACAGGGACTGGATGTAAAAAAAGCACTTGAGTGCTTATTTTATTATCCTTGAAATAAAAGAATGAAATCAAAAATCAATAAAATAAATTAGTTTACTGTCTCATCCAAAGGAATTTCAGGTTAGTGGGGACAGTACTGATACTAACTTTAGGGAAACAGTCTCTCAAACGGGTGCCTCGGTAGGGCTCAAACCCAGGTTCGATACAGGACCTTCAGTTAGCCAACGCAACGGTATAACTAACCACTAGGCTATTCCGCCCCTCCCTCCTTCCTCCCCACACCCCTCGTTATTTTCCTCCTTTAAGGTCTTGCAGATCTGTCACAGTCTGCATGCAGCATGTTCAAACAGAGTGTTATAGGTAATCTAACCCTTGAGGAAATCACTCCTCTTGATATAATAATGTATAGAGATATAACCACTCAACACACCAGAGCCACCGAGGTTTTGTTTTGTTTGTTTTTATTTTGTGAAGGAAGGTGGCAGGATGGTTAAGACGTTTGCCTGCCAACAAGTAAACCGTGAGGTTATGGGTTCGATTCCCAGCCTCGCCCTTTCTTCCCAGTTTGACAAAAAAATCGAACTGAATGTCAAAGTCCTTCGGATGAGACTATAAACCGAGGCCCCGTGTGCGAAGCTTGCAAAAATTCTTGCGCACACGTTAAATCTGTTCGCTGTTTGAAGAGTAGGGCCATGATGTGCCGGGGAGGAACAGATGACAAAATTGTAAAACTCGCATACACACCATAAAAAAAAATTTCAAAATAAAGCAACACAACAAAAAAATCATCTGAGCTCTTTGATTTGTTTGCTTTACAAGGGGGGGGGGATTTTTTCAGCGCTAGATAAAAATTCATAATCTATTCTTCTTCTTCTTCTTAGTATTTATTATCACTTATTATTATTATTATTATTATTATTATTATGGGGTTGTGAGGGAAGGGGGGGGGGGTCGGTTCTCGCCCCAGAAGTCTGAGGTTCATCATCAGTCAGATTTGAGTGTTGTGACCGTTCCCCCCCCCCCCCCCCCCCCCCCCCCCCCCCCCCCCCCCCCCCCCCCCCCCCCCCCCCACCCCATCCGCCATTTTTAGGTCGCCCCAGTTCGACTTCGGGTGACCTTTCAAACTCCCGACCCTCAGTTTGAAAAGTTCTTAGAATACCAACCCCACGGTGTTATTCAGTCTGCTGTCAAATCGTACTATCGGTAAAACCTGCCACCCAAAAGAAACTAGCACTTATTTTTTGCAGACAACCCAGACAGTTTCATGCGGGTTCTCTTACAATCCGTCTGCGATCACAACACGACGTATGATCGCTTGTATAGAAGCTTCTCTTCACGCTGTAGATTTTCCATTGTGAGTTCTATCCGCCAGACTACTAGGCAGACTATGTCTCTGTCCGTCGTTACGTATCAGTCCTTCGTCATTGTTAGCGCAGACCATAGATATCGTATAGACAGTTGTGACTTTCCTTTGTTAGTCCAAACCTGTATTCAGACTCATGTCTAG
>CM054143.1:6062180-6079680 GCA_028751875.1 Rapana venosa | reverse complement strand
TGTTACTATCACTGTTGTTGTTGCTGCTATTGCTACTATCGCTGTTATTGCTGCTATTGCTACTATCGCTGTTATTGCTGCTGCTATTGCTACTATCGTTGTTGTTGCTGCTGCTATTGTTACTATCGTTGTTGTTGCTGCTATTGCTACTATCGCTGTTGTTGTTGCTGCTATTGCTACTATCGCTGTTATTGCTGCTATTGCTACTATCGCTGTTGTTGCTGCTGCTATTGCTACTATCGATGTTATTGCTATTATTGCTACTATCGCTGTTGTTGTTGCTGCTATTGCTACTATCGCTGTTATTGTGCTATTATTGCTACTATCACGTTGTTTGTTGGCTTTGCCATCGTTGCTTATTGCTGTTATTTCTGCTATTGCTCTCTCGATTGTTATAATGCTGCTGCTTTGTTACTGCTTATGCTGCCTGCTGCTACTTTCTCTACTGCTACTACATCTTCTTCTACTGCTGGTTTTACTATCAAACTTAATAGCAAAGACACAACAAAAACAGCAAAAGGAAACCCTTACACGCAACAAAACAAGCAACAATATATAGAACCAATAAGTGGCAGCTGAGCAACACAAGGTGTAACAATGTTGTACGAGGGTATAACTGGAACAGAACAATCTTTCGAGTCATTTCTACAACTTTGCTTAGAAATGTCACTGGGAAAGCCATTACAACTTGGACTGCACTTTTGTCTCAGAACATCATTTGAACCTTTTACCTCCCCCCCAAAATTGCTGATTCTGTGTGCTTTGTGGATTGTACTTGTTTCATCCATTATATCCTACCTCATTGCCTTTCCACCTGTTTGTTCTCCCCCCCTACAGATGATGTGGGTTTTTTATAATTTGTTTGGAAAGATGTTAGTGATATAATTTTCGTAACGTAACCAAAGTTGGGATTTTTTTTTTAGTTTTAATACTAAACTACCAGGAGATGGAGAATGGAAGGAAAATTAACCCAGGGTTTATTCAATTCAATGGTAAACATCATTAAGGTTAAATTACACAATAGTGATTTGAACCTTAAAAAATTATGACAGTGCTTTGTCACAGTGTTTTTTTGTTCCCACCCCCCCCCCCTTGCCCTCCCCCCCCCCCCCGCCCCTCTCCCCCCTCGCCCCCCCCCCCCCCCCCCCCAACCTTTCAGCCGCTCTCAGCTTTCTATCCATTTCCATTCTTTCATCCGCTCATCATAATCATCATCATCATCATCATAAAACCATTACACACAGTGGTGTGTAGGGCTGCAACAAAGCGCTTCAATCCTGGCTATCCTGGGCCAACTAGTCACTGTTCCCAAGAGTGCTGGCAGGCCTTCATCTCAATTTCTACAGTCCTCCTAACGTTGCTTTTGGTCTTCCTTTCTTTCTCCTTCCTTCTGGGTCCAGTGCAATGCTGTTCTTGCGATTGATGTGGGTCTCTTCGGGGGATGTGCCCAATCACTTCCACTCTGTCGTCTGGTGATGATGGTTCCCATGTCGTCCTGCCTGCTATCTCCATAGTAGGTCTTTCATTGGAGATCTTGCTCTGGCCAAATCACCGGAGAATTCTTCCGAGGATACGGGTGTGAAAGGATTCGAAAGTTTGGTATAAGATCTGCTTCCGTCATCCTCCAGCACTCAGAACCGTACAGGAACGTAGATACAACACAGCTCTGGTATAGCTTCAGCTTGGTGTTGGTGCTGTACTGAGTTGATCTCCAGATATTGTTCATCTCTCTTAACACACTCCTGGCCTCGCCCAGTCTGTTGTGGATGTCTTCTTTCGTGTCGCCCTCTGGTTTGATGCTGCTGGGACTAATTATTATAGCAGGAACGGACAACACTTGGACTAAAGAAAAGGAAGGAGCTGGATAAGTCAGAAGTCGTAGCACTGGGCTGCACCCTTGACTGAGCTATGCTGGTGCTGGTGTGGCAGTAAAGCAGGTGCTCTAACCACTGACCTCAGGTGCCGCTGTAGATTGGATCTCAATGTCAGTGTGGGCACGAGCTAGTGGAGCGGCTAGGACCTTGTGCTCACAACCTGATGGTCCAGGTTCCAGCCTCAACCGCAGTACCCAATCAGAGTTGTGTGGTTTTTTTGTTTGTTTGTTTTTCCCCTGGAGTTAACATCTGTACTGGCTTCACCTTCCCCCCGAAGTCCTTCGGACAAAGACTAGAACCATAAAACAAAGCTTATAATATAGGAGGCCCTGATTTACGTCGGTCGGTGGTCTAGAAGTAACGCAGTTGACTAAAAAGCAAAAGGTACGGGTCAGAAGTATGCGGTGGTTTTCCCCCATCCAATTAGACCATGACTGGTGGGCTGGGTGCTAGTCTTTCGGATGAGACGATACACCGAGGTGCCGCGTGTTCCATATCAATATTCAACGCGCGTAAAAGAAACCACGGCAATAACAGAGTTGTCCCTGGCAAAATTCCGTAAAGAAAAAGAACACTCTGGTAGGGAAACAAATGCAGTTGCAGACAACAGCAGAACAAATACTGGGTGGCGGTGCTCTTGTAGCGAAGCGCTCCCCCCCCCCCCCTGGGGGGGGGGGGGGGGAAGAGGAGCATCCCGACTTTCACGAAAAGAAATCTACCGTAACTTTAAGTAGTATAAAGAAAAATATATTTTTACAAAACTTAATATAATCGAAGAAACCCGTATGAAAACGCACCGCAACACATCTATGCAACAGAAGTTAAAACCCGCTCTGCCTTTTAAAAGAGTAGGTCGTTGCATGCAGTAAGAAAATGGTGAGCCCCTCCCCACCCCAACCCCCATCATTGCGCTGCACCCCCCTCCCCTCTGCACACCCCCCCCCCCCTTCCCCAGTATATATAATGGTATCCGTGTTTAGGCCATTCATCTGCAAAGTCAGAATTAAGTTCTGCCAAAGGTGAGCAAGAAACGGTCATCATCATCATCATCATCATCATCATCATCATCATCATCATCATCATCATCATCAACCATTACACCCAGTGGTGTGTAGGGCAGCAACAAAGCGCTTCCACTCCTGCCTATCCGGGCCAACCTAGTCACTGATCCCCAAGAGTGCTGCATGGCCTTCATCTCACTTTCTACAGTCCTCCTTCTCCACGTTGCTTTTGGTCTTCCTTTCTTTCTCCTTCCTTCTGGGGTCCAGTGCAAGGCTGTTCTTGTGATTGACTGTGGGTCTCTTCGGAGGATGTGCCCAATCTACTTCCACCGTCGTCTGGTGATGATGGTTCCCATGTCCCCTTGCCTACATCTCCGTAGTAGGTCTTCAGTGGAGATCTTCACTGGCCAAATGATCCGGGAACGGTCGCATCAGCAATAATCTTATCACTGCTGAACCTCGGAGCTCTAGCCGAGGAACAAAAAAAAGCCCACCCAACCAAATAACCAAAACAAAAGACACCCCCCCCCCCCCCCCCCCCCCACCCCCCCCCCCCCCCCCCCCCCTAAGCTTTGACATGGAATCAATGGAAAGATCAGAATGTAAGAAACCCGAAATAGAAGTGGATTTGACAAGCATTACCTAGAGATATAGAAAACGGCCTGACATGTACCAGGCAATAAGAATTTCAATCAAGAATATTTGAAAAAAAAGAAGTAGAATTTGAAGAAGAAGAACTGTTTAGAGACATTTGCAAAAGAAGAGAAGAAAAGAAGAAAGAAGAAGAAGAAGAAGAAGAAGAAGAAGAAGAAGAAGAAGAAGAAGAAGAAGAAAAGAAGAAGAAGAAGAAGAAAAGAAGAAGAAGAAGAAGAAGAAGAGAAGAAAAGAAGAATTCTGAAGAAGAAGAAGAAAAAGAAGAAGAAGAAGAATTCTGAAGAAGAAGAATTCTGAAGAAGAAGAAGAATGCGAAGAAGAATGCGAAGAAGAATGCGAAGAAGAAGAATGCGAAGAAGAAGAATGCGAAGAAGAAGAAGAATGCGAAGAAGAAGAATGCGAAGAAGAAGAAGAAGAATGCGAAGAAGAAGAAGAAGAATGCGAAGAAGAAGAATGCAAAAGAAGAAGAATGCGAAGAAGAAGAATGCGAAGAAGAAGAAGAAGAAGAATGCGAAGAAGAAGAAGAAGAAGAAGAAGAATGCGAAGAAGAAGAAGAAGAAGAAGAAGAAGAAGAAGAAGAAGAAGAAGAAGAAGAAGAAGAAGAAGAAGAAGAAGAAGAAGAAGAAGAAGAAGAAGAAGAAGAAGAAAGAAGAAGAAGAAGAATGCGAAGAGGAAGAAGAATGCGAAGAAGAAGAAGAAGAAGAAGAAGAATGCGAAGAGGAAGAAGAAGAAGAAGAAGAAGAAGAAGAATAAGAAGAAGAAGAAGAAGAAGAAGAAGAAGAAGAAGAAGAAGAAGAAGAAGAAAAGAAGAAGAAGAAGAAGAAGAAGAAGAAGAACAAGAACAAGAACAAGAACAAGAAGAACAAGAAGAACAAGAAGAAGAACAAGAAGAAGAAGAAGAAGAATAACAAGAAGAAGAAGAATGTATGGAAAGAGAATGCAAGGAGGAAGCAAAGACGAAAAACATGCAAACAAGAAGAATCCGGAGAAGAAGAAAATAATTTCAATAAGAATGTTTTGAAGAAGAGGAATCAAAAAAGAAGAATTTAAAAGCGAAGAAAGCAAAGAAGAAGAATACAAAGAATGCTTACAAAAAACGATACAAGATTGAAAAAAAAATCAAAGAATGCGAAGCATACGAAGAAGAAGAATGTGAGGAAAAAGCGAATAGAATTCAAAACAACAATACGAAGAAAACATCTAAGAAGAAGAATGAGAAGAAAACGTGAATAATGCAAGCATACAGGAAACAATAACAATAATAATAATGATAATAATAACAATAATAATAATAATAATAATAATAATAATAATAATAATAATAATAATAATAATAATAATAATAACAATAATATTAATATTAATATTAATAATATGAAAGAAGAAGAAGAAGAAGAAGAAGAAGAAGAAGAAGAAGAGAAGAAGAAGAAGAAGAGAAGATGATGATGATGATGATGATGATGATGATGATGATGATGATGATGATGATGAAGTGAAGAATTGCAAAGAAAAAGAAAGAAATGCGTTAGAAGAAGAATTGCGAAGAAGAAGATTTGCGAAGAAGAAGAAGAAATGCGAAGAAGACGAAGAAGTACAACAACAACGTCGACAACAACTACACACAACAACAACACAACAGCAACAACAACAACAACAAACACGCAGAAGAAGAACAAGAACAACAAAAGCAATAAGAAGAACAACAAGATAGCCAGACAATCTATGGCTAAGTAATCCCGGACAATAGACCAGAAACAATCAGAATGTGGCGGTGTGAGATGAGGCGAGCACCCCTAACTCATCTCACTGAACATCTGCACTGACTGCTTTATGTTTCTGTCATAACAAATAGGAAGATATTAGATCAACAGCTCTGTACTCATTCATAATACTAACGATGTACCAAATCATTTCCAAAGGTTTGCGTATTAATATGTCCTTTTTTATCCGATGAACCGACTGTGTATAGAGACAATAGATTCGCAGAGGGTTTGGTAGATTTTAAACAGATGATGACAAATCTGTCTTAAAGTGTACAATAACCAAATCTATATAGAAACCATGGGTATGGATCGGTGGTATAGAGGTAACGCGCCTACCAAGAAAGCAAAAAGTCCGGGCCGGAAGTGTGCGGTGGTTCGAATCCCATTTTGGCGCGAAACTTTTCCCCCATCCATTAGACCATGAGTGCTGGTCTGGGTGCTAATCTTTGGAATGAAACAATAAACCGAGGTCACGTGTGTTACACATAATTATAGCGTAAAAGAACCCAAGGCAACAAGAGAGTTGTCCCTGGAAACATTCTGTAGAAAATAGTCACTCTGATAGGGGAAACAAATACAGTTGCAGACAGGAAAAAGAAACAAACAGTGGGTGGCGCTGCTATTGTGGCGCCACGCTCTTCCCTGGAAGAGCAGCCCGAATTTCACGCAGATAAATCTGCCTTGACTTGAAGGGGTAGAAATAAATAAATAAATAAATCAATGATAAAATAAATAACTAAATAAAGATAAATAAATAAATGGAGAGTGTTGGATAAATTCAGAACAGATGATGACAAAGCTGTCATAGTATATGCGACGACCCAGTGTGTACAGAGACATTGGATATAGAATAGGCTGGGTCAATTCAGAACAGATGATGACAAGGCTGTCTTGGAATGTATGATCAGTTTCCAATTCTTTTGCTTGATGTGTTTTTGCTGGGTGACGATTCCCTGTCTGAGTTTCTGAGAGCTGTTCTGTCTGTCTGTCTGTTGCACATGTCGCGTTGTTATTTACGTTAGAACATCATCAGAACAGAACACTTATTTTCTCTTTGTTTTTTGTTGTGTCTCTTTTTGTATGATGATTCTGAGTGTGTTTCTGTTTGTTTTCTGCCTGTCTGTCCATGCGTTTATCTGACATACCGGACAGTCCAGTTAATATAGTTTTGCATGCACTAACTTCATGCTTGAAAGTAAAAAATGCAAAACTGAAACTTAACTTACCATAAGATTAGGCTTTTGATGGTCACACACAAAGTGGTACATATTTACCATTACATCATATGAGCTGATGAAAATTGAAATATTAAAAGCTTTGTAATGTAGACAAATATTGATAGTCCTTAAATTGGAAATGTCCATTGGGACGAAAATATAATCACAACAACACTTACACAAATTTTCGATTATCGACGGGGTCCTACTCTATGTTTCTGTTAATAATAGCAGGGTCAAAAGCTTATACCTTCTTGTGATATTATCCTCTTGCAATGCTATATTGTAGTGGGAATCACCATGTCCAGACTGGTGGCCCCATGGCGACCTAATATTGGTGAGGTCCGTGTAGACTGCCCACCCTGAGGATGGGACATGAGGAATCTGGGTGTGGCTGTGGCGGAGACATGGACATGAGCGGCGTGGGAGAAGCAAGGATAGGGACGTCACAGAAGATGAGACAGCAACACAAAGTTCCAAACTCTTATGTATTAAGTTGAAGATGCTGATATACTATGTGTGGGTTTCCCCAGCGAGCTTAGTGCATGCTTTACTCCAGGACAGAATAGGCCAGAGTATGACAAATTCCTCAAAAGAAACAAGCTTGTGGTGGTATCTCGCACTGTCTGTCTCATTTCAGCAAGTAGTTTGCCCTAACCACTACACACAGGTGGCAGAAATTAGCATGTGTATTTTCCTTTTCAGTTTTTCTGAATGAGTAAACGATTACTTAAAAAAAAAGCAAAATGATCATAGAAACACTAAGCCTAGTGACAAACTGACTCTAAATAGTGATCCCCAAAGCCGATTACAATAAAACGAAGTCCCCTTTATCAAAAGTAGAGGGAAACTATGTGGATTGGTCTTTTTTATTTGTTACAAAACATGCTACTGTCGGTACACATCTCACTGGATCAGTATGCATAAGTGTTTCAATTTTTTATGATGGTGAAAATTGTTACGAATTAAGTAAAATCATAAGATGAGACTGTTGAAATTCAACTAGATTAAAAAAAACACACACACACATTTAGTTTATCCTTGGCAGATAAATACTAACAACTCGTCAAATTTTACAATGTACTTGCACTAAATGCTGTATCAAACACAAGTATAATATAAACTTTATAAAACCACAAACTAAAACAGCTGTGGATGACAACACTAACATAATATATGCACAAACATCTGTATCAGCAGTCACTACCAGATGAGGATAATCATGCTGTGTCTGCCTTCCTGCGTCCCCTCCTTCCCTCAAAGGACAGGTGGCTGTGGAAGGATTGCTTCTTTCTTCTGCTGTCAGCGGTCAGACAAAAGAGCAGCAGCAGTCGTTTCAGAGGCTATTTCCTGCACAGAGTGCTCTCCCTTATCCCTTTAGTCTGTCACGTGATGGTGCACAGTGTATGGCACTTCCTGCCCGGGGATCAGACGATGCTTGGCTGCCTGTCTGTCACCTAGTACCTGCAGAATCATGCTTATAAGGTGATATAGAGCACTGTTTACCCCATACACGTAGAGTATGTTTGCAGAAGGTTTGAAGTATAATGTTTGCCCATTGAGATGCTGAGTAATGTCTATAGAAGATGCACGGCAATGTTTGCGGAAGATGTGGAACAAGAACGGAAATAAAAATCATGTGGAATGAACCACAACTAGTGCGTTTCAAACTTTCAACCCCGTGTTTCAGAAGCATTAGAATAAGATATCCAGTATGTTACCGATCAGCTATCAGGCATAACCATTCTGTACGACCTGCCTAGCCACTAATAACTTTCACGTACAGGAGGTCTAAATTATGTTGACACTCGTGCGACACGATCTAGAATCGCAACAGACGTGTCATTTACTTGCACGAAACTAACCCGTCACAGTCTAGAATTCCCATTCCCTTTCTGTCTGCCAGACTACCAGAATAATGCAACATCACCTATCACCCTTACGCACTGCATCCGAAGACCATAAACATATACCAGATTTAACAGTTCTTCCTCTCCTCTCTTCTTTCAACTCCTGGTCAGGGTGTTGTTGTCTGGAATGGAAGACTGACGATGCAGAAGTATTGGCAGGTGAGTCGTAAACATTTTTGCCGTGTCTACTACACACGAACAGAATGGGAAGGAAAATGTAAAGAACTAAAATAGTGACAAGAAGAGCACTGCAGAGATACAGAACAGTTGAAAGAAGAGGAACAAGAATCCAAAGAAGAAGAAGAAGAAGAAAATGAGAAGAAGAAGAAAAAAAAGCAGAAGAAGAAGAAGAGAGAAGAAGAAAAGAAGAAGAATGCAAAAATATACGAAGACAAATGCGAAGAAGAATGCAACAAATACGAAGAGGAAGAACGTGAAGAAGAAGAATGCGAAGAAGAAGAAGAATGCGAAGAATTAAGAAGAAGAATGCAAAGAAGAAGAATGCAAAGAAGAAGAATGCAAAGAATGCGAAGAAGAAGAGTGCGAAAAACGCAAAGAGGAAGAAGAAGAATGCAAGGTAGCAGCATGCGAAAAAAAAATGAACTGCATAGATGAATTGCGAAGATTGCACAACGTGATTGGAGGATTAAGAACTAGATTTAGTCAAGGCTTTGTGAGGTGGGAAATAAAAAAAAAACGAGGAGAATTTATAATAGGTGTTTAAGAATACCGAGATTCAACCAGTCCACTGTTGGCTGTCGCTCTTTCTCTGTTTCTGGTCCATCGATCTGGAATGACCTCCCTCTCTCTCTCCGCCAAAAGCCTACTTATGATGCTTTTAAATCCAGCCTAAAGACATATTTACTTCAAACCTAAGATTCTCGATCTCCCCTCTTGTTTCATTTCAGTTCTGTCCCAGCCCTCAACAACCAAGTCCCTCCATCACCCTGCCCGAGTGTACAACCATTGTGTGTGTGTGTGTGTGTGTGTGTGTGTGGGGTGTGTGTGTTGTGTGTGTGTGTGTGTGTGTGTGTGTGTGTGTGCGCGCGCGCGCGCGTTGTGTGTGGTGTGTTTACATTTAAATTTGTAAAAACTATTAATTGTGCGCGCGTGTGTGTTTATATTTAAATTTGTAAACATCTATTAATCGTAACTGGCTGCATGTGAAAGACTAGGATGAATGAAAGCGCTTTGATTTGTTTTTTGCAAGATATAGCGCTGTATAAATTCCACGTATTATTATTATTATTATTATTATTATAGCGACGCCATAGCCGAGTGGTTAAGAACGTTCAACGTCAATCCCATGCATCCATGAAGTCGTTGATTCGAATTCCGGCGGTTTCTGGTGAGTGGCTGTTTCGTTATGTTTCAAAATGAATGAGTTAAGAAATTAGTTGTGCTTTCCAGAGAGAGAGAAAGAGAGAGAGAGGAGAGAAGAGAGAGAAGAGAGAGAGAAAAGAGAGAGAGAGGAGAGAGAGAGAAGGGAAGAGCCCCAGAGAAAAAGAGAGAGAAAAGAAAACAGAGAGAGAAACAAAGAGAGTGAGAGAGGAGAGAGAGAGAGAGAGCGAGAGAGAGAAGAGGAAGGAGAGGAGAGAGAAGAGAGAGAGAGAGACAAGAGAAGACAGAGAGAGAAGACAGAGAGAGAGAGACGAGAAGAGAGACAGAGAGAGAGAAGACAGACAGACAACACCAGAAAGACAAGAGAGAGAGAGAGAGAGAGAGAGAGAGAGAGAAGAGAGAGAAAAGAGAGAAGAGAGAGAAAGAGAGAGAGAAGAGAGACATGACAATGACAATGACAATGACAATGACAATCTTTTATTCGAGATATGAATAAAAAAAACACATGGCTTTTTACTCCAGTCCCCGCCCGTTAGGATACATCTTAATAAAATACCCAATCTTATACCAGTCTCACAAAAAAACAAGGGGAAATAACCCTTTCAAAACAGCCCCCCCCAACAACCCCCCCCCCCAAAGCAAGCAATTAAAAGAAAATCCTAAAAATACCCCAAACCCCTACCCCACCCCCCCAAAACCCTAACCAAACAAAACCAACAAAAGAAAAAAAACCAAACCAACAAAAGATGAAAAAAAGAGAAAAAAAAGACAAAAAACACAACAAGAACAAGAACACAACAAAGCCAAAAAATAACACAACCAAACTTAATAAGTCATAAAGATAAACAACTACCATTTTCAAATGGTAAAATACTTTTAACATTTATAAGATATTGAAAAGGACACTCATTAAAACTTTAAATACAGAGGGAATCCAATAAAATTTGAAAATATAAAAATTGAATCCTTATCAGGATATACATGACAAACAGGCATAAAAGGTGAGAGAAGAGAAGAGCAGAGAGAAGAGAGTGTGTGTGTGTGTATTTCAAATAAAACCCAAATAAATTCCCCCAAAAAAGAAACGATCCCCCAACACTCATTTTATATTTTAATCGTTTTAAATTATATGTCATGATAATGAAAAAAATTAAATACCCATACATCCACACAATAAAAACAAGAAACAAACCAAGAAGAAATTTAAAACTATAGAGTCGTTGAGGAGAGAATATGAGTGGGTGAGAGTGAGTGACGTGAGTGTGTGTGTGTGTGTGTGTGTGTGTGTGTGTGGTGTGTGTGTGTGTGTGGTGTGTGTGTGGGTGTGTGTGTGTGTGTGTGTGTGGTGTGTGTGAGTGTTTTTGTGTTTGTTTTGAGCGTGTGTGTGTGGGGGGTGGGGTGGGAGGGGGGGTGTTTCAGGGATAATAACTAAATATGTAATACTCACATAGCACACGATCAACACAACACTTTTTAATTATGCTCATGCAAATTGAATGTCATGGTAATAAAATAAGTGCAATACCCATACACTCACAAATAAAGGGGGAAAAAAGCCAATAAAGTCATAAAAAGAACATCTACACATTGTAAGTAATAGAAACAAAATCTTTTTTTCCAGGATAATGAATAAGTATTCATGTGCTTTTTTACATCCAGTCCCCGCCCATGGGTCACATTTAAAAATGCACTCAGTATCATACTTTCAAGCAGAAGAAGCAAAGGAAAAGAAAACTTTTTTTTAAGGAAAAAGAGAGAAGAAGAAAAAACAAACAAACATACAAACAAACAAACAACCCCAGACGAGCAAAGACAAAACATACCCCAGAACCCCCCCCCCCACCCCCACCCAAAAAAAAAGCAAAAAAAAAAAAAAGCAAACAAACAAAAAAAAAAAAAAGAAAGAAAAGAAAGAAAAGAAAAAAAGACAACAACAACAACAACAACAAAGCAGACAAAAAACACCCTTCCAAATAAACAAACAAAAAACAAGAAAAAACAAAAAACAAACAACAAATGAAAAAAACCCACATAACCCCCCCCCCCCCAAAAACAAACAAACAAAACAAAAACAATTAAAAAAAAAAGCACCGTTCCCCCCTTCACACACACACACACACACACACAACACACACACACACACACACACATACACCAAAACAAAAAACAAACAAGCGAAAAACCCAAACAAATTTACCAACAAGAACAAAGTAACAACTACAGCAATAACAACACAGAGAGAGAGAGAGAGAGAGAGAGAGAGAAGAGAGAGAGAGAGAGAGAGAGAGAGAGAGAGAAGAGAGAGAGAGAGAGAGAGAGAGAGAGAGAGAACTCAAGAACTCAAGAACTCAAGAATTTAATTGTATAGGCCATACAACCCGTTACAAATATGTGGGCAATCAGGAATGACTGGATGTGTTGAATATGGCATTACAGTAGAACAAACACATTGTAAAGGAAACATCAGTAAATCAAAGGAATCAACACTGGGTTTCCAAATGACATTAGCGGCGTTTGTTGGCATGATAGACATATCTGCCAAGATCATAGACACGCGTATCATCTTGCATTAATCTTTGAAATGAAGTTAGCGAAGGATACATACTATATTTTTTCGGGATGAATTTCAGACGTAAGTCACTGAGAAAACTGCAGTGAAAAAGAAAGTGCATTTCTGTTTCTATAGCACTATGACAAAATGAACACTGAAGATCTTGCTCAGAAACGGCTGTGTAGCGTTTTCTGTGCGTCTGTAGGTCTGATATTCCTAGTCTAAATCTGATCCAAATGTCACGGATATGCTTATTAGGCACCAAGGAAAAGTA
Source organism: Rapana venosa (assembly GCA_028751875.1). Taxonomy (NCBI): domain Eukaryota; kingdom Metazoa; phylum Mollusca; class Gastropoda; order Neogastropoda; family Muricidae; genus Rapana; species Rapana venosa. The sequence goes on along the minus strand of CM054143.1, from coordinate 6,067,095 downwards.
CGTTTCATAGATACAGATAATTTAAATGTACGATATAAACATGAATCTCGTGCTATTGTTAATATGTTCATTCACTTTTGATAGAAGCAATCGATAAATCTTTGCTTAAGCTGGCTTAAGAAAGCTTTATGATTAGTGAACCTTGGTTTTCCCATACCAAAGCCGAAACCAGTCTCGTATAACATTTTACAAATATGTGATACCCAACACATTTTACCATCATTATGGAGAGAAAAAAAGTATTGTAGGCCTTTCGTGGGAGTCTGGATTCTTCTAGTTCGGTCCAGCCGCAGCCAATATCGTATTGTACATACATAACTAGAAATATGTAATGGGTAACGACCCGTTTCACTGTAAACCATGTCATTTGGAGTTCGGGGGCTTACATTTAACAGTTTTTTAAGAGCAATGTGTGGACATTCTCCACTGCTTTCTGTTGAGACAGGCCCCATATTTCTGCTCCATACAAAGAATCGGTTTAATTTGTGAATCAACAGTTTGACAAAAATCTCTGTTGAAAAATCTCCCAGTTTCCATAGAGTTCTGAAGATGTTAATTACCCCTTTTCTTGCTTTACATGAGAGTTCACGTACTGCTTTACTGTACGCCAATTTAGTTGAAAGGAATAAGCCAGGTATTTATAGGAATTTACGATAGCTATTACATTTCCTTGTAAAACCAAACATCTTTCTTAGCCACATGCCCACCATTTCTGAATATAACGATATTCAATTATCAAGATTTACATGCAAATCTAGCTTTTGTGATTGATTAGCAAGAACGTTTAGCTGGTTTTGTAACCTGCAACACTGTCTGATATTAAAACGATGTCGTCAGCAAACAACAAAATGAACATTTCTAGTGTATCAGGGTAAAGCTGAACACCGTGTTTACCGTTTTGTTTAACTTCTTGGGCCAACTCGTTGATAAATAATGAAAATAAGAGAGGGCTTGTTATTTCGCCCTGTTTTAAAGCCTTTGAAGCAAGATATGGCTTCTGATATCTTGCTCCCATAACGAATCCGGACTTTAACAGTTGCGTACATGCTCTGTAATATTTTCAAAATATTTCCATTTACACCATTTTTCTGCAAGGTCGGCCAAAGTTTGCTAAGAGAAATAAGGTCAAAAGCCTTTTTGAAATCGATAAAAGCGACATGCAATTTTCTGTTTCTTAGGAGTTGTCTTTGGATAATTGCAAATAATGTGAAAATGTGATATACCGTGGAGTGATCTTTTCGAAAACCTGCCTGTATTTCACCAAGGATATTTCTGTTTTCTACGAAAGCTGATAACCGTTTATTAATTATATAGCTTAGGAGTTTACTACATATGTTTAATAATGAGATGCCTCTATAATTGTCTGGATTGTGGATGGTTCCTTTCTTATGAATGGGATGGATGATAGCTTCTGTCCAAGATTCTGGATAGAGTCCAGAAGAAAAAATCTTGTTAAACAGATGGACAAGAAAGGATATTATTCTTCTATGATTTACTACTGACTTAAAAATTTCAGGGATAATCCCATCGAGACCAGCAGCTTTGTTATGTTTCAGATGTTTAATGGCCTTAACAATTTCTTCCTCATTGATATCTGAATTTAATTCTATCACATCCTGCGGAATGTCCACTGAGTCAGATAAACTTGCACTGCTGCCAGTGACTTCCTCCTGTTCACTTCCCCCATCACCAAAGAGCCCTTTAAAATGTTCAACCCATTGCTCCATAGCTATATTGCCTATCTCCGATGTTTTCCTTGAAAATTTCTTTATGTGTCTCCAAAACTTTGCAGAATCATTTATACTGTTTACAAGTTCCTCTCTGCTTTTTCTTTTGAATTCTTTTTCTTTGGTGGCTAAAAGCTTTTTGTAATTTCTACGGGTATTACAGTATACTGTTCTGTCCAATGAAGACTTAGTACGTTAAATAACCACGAAGAGCAGAACGAGTGACCCTTCTGGCACGCTCACACTCCCCAAACAAACCACTCACTCCCTTTCTTTCTTTGTCCCCTGAATGTTTTCTTAAAACAGGAGGCAGCAGAAGACAGCATGTTCGTAAAACATTTACAGCCTCATTAATGTTGGAATCACTGAGTGAGAACGCTTCATCTAGTTTCTGTAAGTTGTCAGGCAATCAAGATTGCTGAGAAAAGTGTCCTGTTTGTCCTGCGACCATACAAGTTTATCAAAACAAACACTTCTGTCCTTTAACTGCTCAATTTTGGCATTACATAAAGCATGACAGACTATGGGCATATGCTTAGAATCAATACGCTCTTCAACATACATGTCACAGGGGATTGAACAAAGAGAACAAGAAAATAAAAAATAATCTATGACGCTGTTACCAGTAGTGGAGATAAATGTAAAGGAACCATTTCTGTCACCTGCAGTAGAACCATTTAGTATGTAAAGATCAAAACTTGTACACAAACATAGCAAATTTTTCCCGTAAACTGTTTTGACTGTGATCTTGTGAACATCTCTGTGGAGCAGTAGATACATCAGTATTGGAAAGGGTTGGTAAGTTGAAGGATTCATCTTGCTCGAAGCAAAAAGAATCACCATCAAAATACCATGGCTGTTTGCTTGCTGTTCTTGCATTTAGATCACCACATATGATGAACTGTGCATCATTATTGCCTTCAACAATATCAAGCATGCAACGTTCAAGCATTGAAATACCATCTGGGGAAATCACTATTTTCATAAAATGGACTATCTGTTGGGTTTAGATATGTACAAATCATAAATACATCAGACAGAGTACCAAAAAGTTCGTTAGATAGTTGCATTATGATCACATTGTTATATGGAGTTGACACGTCTTTAACAAAGTGCAAAAATTCATTTCTAACTAAAACAACTACCCCACCCATATTTCTTCCTTGTTTTGAAAACTTCTGGGCTGGTGCGTGAAAAGCAGTATGACCGGGAAATGCGTTTGAACAAAAGTTTTTCATAAAGGTTTCAGTGAAACAAACAAAATTAGTTGTGCTTTCCAAGAAGAGAGAGAGAGAGAGGAGGAGAGAGAGAGAGAGAGAGAGAGAGAGAGAGAGAGAGAGAGAAGAGGAGAGGGGAGAAGAGAAAAGAGAAGAGAGAGAGAGAGAGAGAGAGAAGAGAGAGAGAGAGAGAGGAGAGAGAGAGAGAGAAGAGAGAGAGGAGAAGAGGAAGAGAGAGAGAGAGAGAGATGGATGAGAGAGAGAGAGAGAAGAGAGAGAGAGAGAGAGAGGAAGCTAAACTTATAGATCATAAAATTGAACACTTTCATATTGTAGAATAGTACACATAGTTGTTACACGTGGTAATAAGATATTAAAATAGGAGATTCACTGGAGCTCAAATACAGTCAACAAGTCCAAAATAATATTGAAAATCGAAAGTATGAATATGCCCTTTATTAGAATACACAATAACAATAGAAGGAGAGAGAGAGAGAGAGAGAGAGAGAGAGAGAGAGAGAGAGAGAGAGAGAGAGAGAGAGAGAGAGAGAGAGAGAGAGAGAGAGAGAGAGAGAGAGAATGAATTAATTGCATATCGGTCTTAGGCCACAATACAGAGAGAGAGAGAGAGAGAGAGAGAGAGAAAAGAGAGAGAGAGTGTGTGTGTGCGTGTGTGTGTGTGTGTGTTGTGTGTGTGTGTGTGTGTGTGTGTGTGTGTGTGTGTGTGTGTGTGTGTGTGTGTGTGTGTGTGTGTGTGTGTGTGTGTTTCAGAGATGGTACTAAATATATAATTCTCAAAACAGTACACGATCACCTACGACACTTATTTTGATTATTTATACACAAAATATGTTATGATAAAAAAATAATAATATATATAAAAAAAATAATAATTATAATTAAGTAAATTTTAAAAAACCTCAATACCCATACTCTCACACAATAAGAACAAGGAAGAAAAGAAGGAAAGAAAAAGAAAAACAAAACAACAACCAGCCAAATCTATAAGGTCATAGTGAGGAGAGAGAGAGAGAGAGAGAGAGAGGGAGGGAGAGAGAGAGAGTGAGAGAGAGAGAGAGAGTGTGTGTGTGTTTCAGTGATAACTCTAAAATATATAATTCTCAAGACAGTGCACGATCACCGTCAACACCAATTTTGATTATACTCATGCAGATTATATGTCAAGATAATGAAATAAACTCAATACCCGTATACTCATACAATAAAAATAAGGAAGAGGAGAAAGGGGGGGGGGGTATAAAAGCCAATTCTATAAGGTCAGGGAGAGAGAGAGAGAGAGAGAGAGAGAGAGAGAGAGAGAGAGAGAGGGAGAGAGAGAGAGAGAGAGAGAGAGAGAGAGAGAGAGAGAGAGAGAGAGAAGAGGAGAGAGAGAGAAAAGGGAGAGAGAGAGAGAGAATACAGACAGACAGTACGAGCAGCGATGCCAAGAATACTTACAACTCAACAGAGACAGATTAAACACAGACTGGCAGACAGTCACAAAAACAGAGAGAAAGCGATGGGCGTGCCTTGCACAAGAATGACACGGGGAAAAGGATGAATCCACCACTCCCCCCACGCCCAGCCTCCCCCCACCCCCCACCCCCCTACCCCAACCCCTACTACCACCATCATCAATCTCAAGAGAACCAGACAAGCCGGAGGACGATTGAAGTGATCAGGAGCTCATCTGTCACTCTGTCTGTCTATCGATCTTTTCCAGCAAATCACAGTGTGCAGTCTAAACCTTCTTATCACTGCCTTCTTCTTCTTCAACTTCTTAAGCTCACTCTCACTGTGCTCTCCAAAGAACTCCAGGCACCGTTCCCAGATCTCTTGTATTCTAGGTGGTAGTTGGATAGCAGTAAATAGGACGAAGTTTCGTCTTAGTTCTTTTATTTTCACAGAAAGCGGATTTTTGCAGATATCACGATCCAAGATTGTTTCATGAAATATGTATATATATATATA
>CM054143.1:6057180-6059680 GCA_028751875.1 Rapana venosa | reverse complement strand
GAAGAAGAATCCAAAGAAGAAGAATCCAAAGAAGAGAAGAAGAGAAGAAGAAGAGAAGAAGAAGAAGAAGAAGAAGAAGAAGAAGAAGAAGAAGAAGAAGAAAGAAGAAGAAGAAGAAGAAGAGAAGAAGAAGAAGAAGAAGAAGAAGAAGAAGAAGAAGAAGAAGAAGAGAAGAAGAAGAAGAAGAAGAAGAAGAAGAAGAAGAAGAAGAAGAAGACACACACAAGGAGAAATAGGCAGGGAGAGCGGCAGATACAGAAGCAGAGACCGATAGACTGTTAGAGACAGGGACAAAACACTAAAACGAAGACAGGTATACAAACTCCAATAAACGTAATGTGTTTTCAATTACGTGTTTATCTATGTTCAATACAAACAGATTGGCAATTTTGAGCAAAATGACAGGAAATTAATTCCAGTCTTCTAAGGAAGTAAATACAATGCCAATTTCCATGCTCCTTTGGGTTTTGTTAAAGAAACAAACAGTCTTTGACAGCTATTCAAATGATGAACAGTTATTAGAAAAACTGCATTTTTCATATGCTTGTAAGTGAAAAAAGAAAGATGTTTAAGGATTTGTATGTCCACAGCAAAACTGACAAACAAGGCGGAAATTGTCTATCACAATGAATCAAAACAAAGCTGCAATTTTGTTGCCAATAAAATTTCCAGAAGAATACTCGACAACTACATTCTTGTTTTCCACTTCCTTCTTTCATTTCTTTCTTTTGAAAGAAATAACAACTAGATTATTTAATTATTCTTTTTTTCTGCAAGTAAATACCCCCATTTGTTGCTTTACAAGATTCAGCGCTATATAAATTCCATACCTTATTATTATTATTATCATAATTATTATTATTATTATTATTATTATTTAAGTAGGTCAGGTCAGTTCAGGTTAGATGTCTTCATCGCCGCTGTCGTCAGTATGAGCTCCACGCAATGCCACCAGGGTTGGCCATCTTTCTCTGTGTCTCTTGTGAAGTTCTACGATCTCCTGTAGCCCTCCTCCCAGACCCCTGATCTCAGTGATGTTGGCGCTGTAGGATGGATTCCTTTTGGTATGTAGAAACTAGACGCGGACCTGAGTTGCGGTAATGTGATATTGAAATAACGAGGGCAGGATTTATGTACACAGATAGATGCACCACCACGGTGTGTACCTCCTGTTTGACATTGAGACTCGGAGCAGTGCAGTATACCATGAATGAAATGGGTTTATGGACCTCTAGAATGTATGCTTGTAAGTTCTGTCACACAAGTGTTGAAAATGCAGAGAGACGGATTGGTCATGTTCAAAACAATGAAATAGCTTGCCGGGCAAAACAGTGACTGTCAGCATGTGTATCAGAAACATACCGTTTTTCGTCATTACAAGGATTGTGCTCTGGGATAAATATGGCTTTAAAAAAAAAGAGAGCTGCTTTGATCGTGAGTTCTTCCCATGTGGGGATACCGGGGGCCTGTCAGTATAAATACCATCCCCATTTCTGGAAAATCTGTGTTTGAAATTTCCTCTTTTCTATCACTTTCTTTTCCTGCCTTGTTGCTTTTCTTCCTATCACCCCCTTCTTGTCTGTTTTCTGCCTTATTGGTCTATTATCTTGCACTTTTATCCAGAAGGACTTAAACGATGACAATTCTGTCTTATGTCGAAGTCGGATGCGCTGGGCCTGACTTGTCAGGCGCTTACTGGCAGCGTGACACATGTTCGCTGTGTGGCAGACAATGGTGGTTGCTGTCTGAGGGTTTGACGAGGAAGGGAGGAGGTAATCCTGAGTTCCCTCTATAGATGGGGCGCGTGTAGGCATGGTTGATAGTGATCCTAAATCTGATCCTTTGGGGCAATGTTTCTTTATAAACAAAATGGTGCTAGCTTTATGTATGCTTTTTCAGAAGAATGTACACATAAAAACATGCGTACTTCATTGAGAAAAGACCAGGGTTGCGGAAAAAGGAAAGTCTTCAATTGCAGTTGTGCATCATTTCAGTAGACCAGTGACCTAAAGGTAAGGTACCTGCTTTGAAAGCATAACGTTTGGTTCCATCCCCGTTTGTACCCGAAACTGTTCAGATGAGATGATAACTCGAAGTCGCATTTAGCGCATGTTACACATATCCTAAGGCAACGAAAGAGTTGTCCTCGGCGAAATTCTGTACAAGAAAGCGTTGAAAAGAATATCAAATGAAAGTACCTCTGAATATGAGATGGCAACAACAGAGAAACACTCATGTTGGTTGGTGGACTGGCTGGTTAGTGGATCAATCGGTTTGATAAACCTCCTTCAAATGACTGAGAAAACACACAAACACATGAAAAAACAATCACCCATCCAGCTAACCAACCGACCAACCACCAAACCATTCAACCAACCATTCAACCAACCAAAAAATCAACCAGTCAACAAACCAACCCACCCACCATCCAATTAGCCAGCTAGCCAACAAAAAAACAAAACAACCAACCAGCCAACCAACTAACTAGCCAACCAGCCAA
>CM054143.1:6049680-6052180 GCA_028751875.1 Rapana venosa | reverse complement strand
CTCTCCCCCCTCTCCATCCCCCCCACCCCCTGCTCGTCCGTCTAATATCACAATTTTTAAAGAACCTAAAAATAAAATCGACCTGAAAGCAAGTGATTGTATTATTATACCCCGGTCTTCTATAATCTACGGACAAGCATCTTTTCATGATGGGTGATATTTCAGAAGATGATGGTGTTACTGTTATAAGTGGTCTTTTTTCCTTGCTTATCAGGTTTCAAGATGTTAGCGCTCATACACTAGTATGTTAGTGAGGTAGGGTTGGGATAGCTTAGTGTTCTAAGTGTTATGCTTGTAATTGGATGGTCCGGGATTAAACGCAGGTTTTATATATACATTATATGTATGATAGTGTGTGTGTGTGGTGGGGGAGCTAACATTTGCTCTCACACACATATAGAGAGACAGATAGAGAGAGAGAGACAGATATATGAGTGTGTGTGTGTGTGTGTGGGTATGTGTGTGTGTGTATGTGTGTATGTGTGTGTGAAGGGGGGAGCTATCATTTGCTCACTTACAAAGAGCGAGACAAAGCATGGAGAGAGAGCGAGCGGGAGAGAGAGAGAGAGAGAGAGAGAAGAGAGAGAGAGAGAGAGAGAGACAGAAGACAGACAACAGACAGACAGACAGACAGACAGCAGACATACAGACAGACAGACAGATAAACAGACAGACAGACACACAGACACACAGACACACACAGACACAGAAACAGAGAAAGACAGAGAGACAGAGACAGACAGACAGTAAAACGAACACACGGACAGAGAGAGAGACACAGGAGATTAATAACTCAAGGCGCTAGACACAACGGCTAATTGAGCATTGCCCAATCAGCTGCCCAGTGATCCATCACCGCACAACCTCGGCCACACAAAATCAAGGAACACAGCAACTGTCTACGCGGGAAATGACCTACGGAATGGCTACCAGTCCTCCTCTTGTACCGCCAGTAATAACTGAGACGAGATAGAAAACATCTCTTTGTCATCTGTCTCAGACAGGAACACAATGTGTGTATGTCGAAATAAGCATTAGTTTTTTGTTTGTTTTTTGGCTTCAGGGGTAGAACTTGGAGGGGGAGGGGTAGGGGGGGCATTTATACTTTTAAAAAAAACATTTTATTCTTTTATAGGGGACGGGATAGCTCAGTGGTCGGAGCACTCGCTTTCCCCCAGCCAAGTTAAGCAGCGTCGAGCGTGGTTACCACTTGGATGGGTGACCGTTTGCGCGCCTTGGCTTCAGTACAGTTCCCCCAGCTCACCCAGCTGTAAATGGGTACCTGCCCTCTTTAGGGTCAGGGAAGGTAAAGCAGCGAGGGAGAGGAGATGGGCGTGGCCCTCAATATGCTGGCCCTAGAGAAGTGAGGTCTCTGACGCCTCGCTCCCCCACGACCGTATAGGTTATGGGACTCCTTTACCTCCTTTACCTTTTTATTTTTTTATATCGAGGATAATGGAATAAGCGCTTATGTGCTTTTTTACATCCAGTCCCCGTGTGTATGCAGTTTTGTAATTTTTCTTCTTTTGTTTTTTTGCTGCCTCATCTTCTGTGACGTCCCCCGTCCCGCTGTTCTCGCGCTGCTCATTCCGATCTGCCCGCCACAGAGATACCCAGACTCGTTATGTCTCATCCTCAGGGTCGGAAGTCCACAGGGAGCCCATCACTATATAAACATCTAGGTGTCGTTTTTCATCAGAACGGGAAATTTCAAGCAACACAAGAAGATTTAGTAAAACAGAGCAACAAAGCAATATACGCCTTTAAAAGAGCAGTTCATGGACAAAATTTAAAGACTACTTTAATAATGCGTTTAGTCGACTCACTGATAACCCCTGTTTTAAGCTATGGTGCAGAGGTTTGGTTTTCTTTTTGTTTTAGTGGGGAGACAGAATTTCATATCAATAAACTGTTCAAGGCAATGCTTATCTAATCAGTTTTTGTATGAGAATTTTCATGTAAAATTTTGTAAACAAATGCTAGGAGTTCATAAAAAAGCATTAGTACTACCCACTTTGGGTAAATTAGGTCCACTGACCCTTAAAATCATATGCCAGATAATATCCTTTTGGATTCATTTGACAGAATCAAAATCAGACTCTTATATTAGAATAGTATACGATTATTTGTACCAGAAGGATACATACGATGCATGGATAAACAGAGTGAAAAGTATTCTGTACACAATTGGATTCAAACATGTTTGGAAGAACGAAAGTACTCTTAATGTTCATCGGTTGAGTTATGCTGTTAGAAGAAAACTTGAGGACATGTATAACACATTTTGGATCTACCAAAAGAAAGAGTTTGCAAAACTAAAATTTATGATTTTGCTACCAAAGAATAGAGGCTGGAACTATATTTAATAAACTATGAAAGCAAAACTCATAAGAAGACGTATTGTAAATTTCCCACAAGCTGTCACAATTTAATGATAGAGAAAGGGAGACACCAAAATATATCCAGAGAGGGCAGAAAATGTAGACACTGTAACAACATA
>CM054143.1:6039680-6047180 GCA_028751875.1 Rapana venosa | reverse complement strand
TTTTTTGTAAAAGATTATATTAATTTATGTGTTTGCTCCAGTTGACTTCCAATAATCCTATTGTATGATATTCATATTTCTTTTAAAAGATATTCATCCATTGCAAAAGGAGGAACTGAAACACACTGATTTAGATAGAACTTACTAGAAAAGAAAGTTTGTCCAGAAATCAGCGCGCCTTCACTGTGACTAAATTATGAAATTCAAGTGTTGCTTGTTTTGGGGCTCACTACAAAATGCCCGCTTGCTATTGAGTTGGAAAGATTGTGCTCTTTTATGGAAACACATACACGCAGAAATTGTCATCCGTTCCTACTACAAAATTTTGAATAAAACTAAAGAAACAATAATAATGGACACATAATAAATAAAATCTGAAGAAAATAAAAACATAAAAATAAACAAACTTAAAAATAGAGAAACATAAAAGAGAAATAAGGACCCTCACCTAAAGCAACTTTGCACAGTGGTTACCTCTAACGACGGGTTAGAGAAGCTTTAGTGATGTGGGCTGGCCACCATTCCATGTTACTTTTCTTGGTAGGATTGTTCAGGTTCTTCGGACTTGACAGTACACTCTGCTCCTTGGCCGAGTCTGCAGAACCAGTTATGTATCGTTTACTTTTAGTACACGGGAATGGTGTTCTCCAGTCCTCGGTTAGATATTTGCAGTGTACCTATGGTGACATTTTGTGTATGCAACCGTTTTTACCTATTATTATCGCAGCTGGATTCTGGCTTTATGGATGATGTATAAACTCGATGCCCATGTGCATGGTTTTGGTGTTGTTGTTGTTTTTTGGGGGGGTGTGCTTTTTTTCGGGAAGGGGGGGGGGATGTTGAAAAATTTGTCATCCGTTCCTACTACAAAATGGCTTACACTTCTAAAAAAAAGGCAGAATGGGTTTTAACTGTGTGCGCAAGATGTTATGCGTGCGTTTGCACACGAGACCTCGGTTTACAGTCTCATTTGAATGATTTTTGGAGGAGAAGAGCTGGTGCAGCTGTTATCTTCTGGAGAAAGATTCCTCTGAACAAGTGCAGCTATGCTGGCTTCAATTCGGTCCCTCGGATTACGAGCACAACGTTCAAAGCACAATGTTCTCTCACGACCTTGTACTTGTACTTGAAAATGCTACTTTCAAGTAATTGTTATGACTGTAGGAACATCAACTTGTTGGATTGGCAGATAACAAATATCTTATAAATAGGAGCTTGGGGCATAACTGTAGGAGCCTAGGAATTATGTTAATTTACATACCATCATCTACATATCTTCAATCTCATCAACTCAAATCCTGGAAAGGAAAACACACGTCAATCTGTGCGACCCTCTAAGTTCTAATCTCATGGGATTGTCACTTGATTTCTGTTTTACTACTTTCACCTTTGTCGTTAATTCATGCACGGCAATTCTCTTCTAAACAGGTCTGTCAAATATGCACATTGACAGACATATAGAAAGACAGAACAAATAGACAAACAGAAATACACATAAAAAATACAGAAAAAGATATAAAATAATCATCTTTCCTTGAAAATAAATCGCATTTGAAGCAACAAATTCTGTCTCTCTAGCACTCTCACATCTTTAGACACGTTTGTCATCCAAAAGTAGAACAAAACATTTGTGATTCAATAACTACATGGACAAAATAATTACTGCTGAAAATGTTCCAAGACAGCTTTGTAAACAACCACTCTACCTGTCACCTAGCGTCTGCATAGCCATTGGTGGTATATTTTTCCAAACAACTTTTGGTGTCGCTAATAACAGTGGGAAATGAAGATGTGTTTTAGAAATGATCTGAGAACTAGCCCTTGTTACAAACAGTACCGATTTGATGACCTGATAATTCATCTTCCTCTCTGTTTCAGCTGGAATATGAAGCAGTCACTGCAGATATTGGGTGTGATCAGGTAGAGATGTACGCTTCACCTCACACCACGACATTGTGATTGCTTCTGGTCCATTGTCCAGGATTACTTAGTAGTAGTGTGTCTGGCCGTCTTCTCCTCAGTCTTTCTGTTCTTTTTGTTGTTCTTGTTTTTTTCTTGTTCTTCTTGTCCCTGTTATTGTTCTTGATCTTCTTGTAGTTCTCGTTCTTCTTGTTCTTGTTCTTCTTCTTCTTCTTCTTCTTCTTCTTCTTGTTCTTCTTCCTCTTCTTATTCTTCTTGTTCTTGTTCTTCTTGTACTTGTTGTTCTGCTTCTTCTCAATTCTTTTTCTTCTTTATAATTTTTCTTCTTCTTAGCAATTCTTCTTCTTCTTCGCAATTCTTCTTCTTCGCATTCTTCTTCGCATTCTTCGCAATTCTTCTTCTTCTTCACAATTCTTCTTCTTCGCAATTCTTCTTCGCATTCCTCGCATTCTTCTTCTTCGCATTCTTCTTCGCATTCTTCTTCATCATCTTCTCCTCCTTCTTTCTTTCCTTCTCCTTCTTTTCCTTCTACTCCTCTGCTTCTTCTTCTGGTATATTATACCATTTTACTACCTCTTGGATTAGTGTGTCGAGTTCACTTCTATATTGGTAACTCAAACTGTAGGCTATTCAAGTCATTGGTCGATGCCAACCCAAAGTTTTTCATTGACCATGAGAGTTGTTTCTCTATACGCGCGCGCGCGCGCGCGCGCGCGTGTGTGTGTGTGTGTGTGTGTGTGTGTGTGTGTGTGTGTGTGTGTGTGTGTGTGTGTGTGTGTGTGTGTGTGTGTGTGTGTGTGTGTTTGAATTTGTTTAATCTAAGCTATTAATCGGTATTGGTTGCATGATTGTGTAAAAACATGCTAAATGCAAGCGCTTCAATTTGTCTTTGCAACGAATAGCGCTACACCGATTCAATATTAAATTATTATCATTAACATTATTATTATTAATAGTAGCAGTAGTAGTAGTAGTAGTACACTACTACTACTATTACTACTACTACTATACTACTACTACTACTACTACTACTACTACAACTACCACCATAGATAGGACTAATTCAACAGTAAGAGCATCAGCTCCACGTGTCGCCAGCTATCTACGGTAAGATTAGCCTCCAATCAGCACTGAGGTATGTCATTTCAGATTACTTTTGCCGCGTGTGACCTACTTTGATTCCAACTCTACTCTCTTCCAGGACTTTGGTAAAAGGTAAAAGTAAAGGTGTCTTATAACCTACATGGTCGTAGGGGTGAACATCATCAGAGACCTCAACTTTTTCAGGAACCAGCATAATGAGGGAGGCTCCCATCTCCTCTCCCTCGCTGCTTAACCATTCCTGACCCTAAAAAGGGCAGGTACCCATTTACAGCTGGGTGAACTGGGGGACTGTACTGAAGCCAAGGTGCGCAAACGGTCACCCATCCAATTGGTAACCACGCTCGATGCTGCTTAACCTTGGCTGGGGGAAAGCGAGTGCTCTGGCCACTGAGCTATTCTGTCCCCTGGAACCTTGGTGGAAGCTTTCAAACCGAGGGGGAAGGAGAGGGGCGGGGAGGGGGAAGGAGGAGGGGGGGGGGGGGGGGGCTAGTGGCAAGAGCTTTGAGCTTGCAATGATGACGGCATGGGTTTCAGCTACCACCAAGTCACCCATTTAAAGAATTTTCTCCCTGTTATTGATATCAGTACTGAATCCATTCCCCCCTAGCAAGTCCTTTGGATGAGACTATAAACCGAGGTGTATATGTTTCAACACACGCTGAAGGTTTCATGCACACGTTAAAATCCATTCCCTATTTTCTAAGAACAGTCCATTGCGTGCAAGTAGGAACATACGACATATTTTTTAAAGCATGCATGCTGCTATCGTGCTCACAAATCATTTCCAAATGTCGTTATATATCTAGTTTAATGGCAGGGGAAAAAAAGATTATATTTGCAAAAAGCAGACAACTACTGAACTTGTAATTTGTTCAAATGAGTTGGCTGAGAGAGTTGCAGAAAAAGGGTCAAGACATGATATGGAATCGATAGAACTGGATGTTCCCTTATCTATACAGGAGTGACACCGAATATTAGAACAAGCTTCATGGGGTAAGTTTAAAGAATTTGACCAATTCAAGGAACGATATTTGAAAATTTGTCTGATCACTGCCCATACTTCTTGTTATATGGCTCCTTCTCAAATAGATTCGCATTTTATAACCATGAGAAGGGTTAATTCACTATATTTTAGAATGAAGTTAAATGCAGTCTTTATAACATTTTGTAAACATCTCAGATGTATATGTGGATGTCATATTTCCAATACTCATAATTATCATATTTCAGTACTCTACTACAAAAACCTTTTTATACCTAAATGTTCTGAACAGTCTCTGGAAAATGTATTTCAAAATTCAAAGTTAGCCTTTGCCATTTCTAGATGTTTATTGCATAGTCTACATGAATAGTTACTGTAGTTACACTGTTTTAATTTTCCACATCACTGAGCTTAGATTTTGCTCCTGTTGAAGAATATTATCATTAGTACTTTTCTAGGTTGATTCTGAGCATAAAAAATACCAACACTGATGCTATCTCTTAACCTTTTCTCCTTCCACTCGTTCCTCTCCCTTCTTTAACTTCCATTAAACTTTCCACTTCCCTCGTCTAATACCACTCAGAGTGAACAGACGTTAGATTGAAGACAACAACAACAACAACAACAACAACAACAACAGTTGGTGAACCTACCAGCCCCGGTGGATGGACAGGACACAACTTCAAACAAACAAACCACCCCGCCCATCCCAAGAACGTGCACCACAACCATTTTCGCCACCCCCACGCCCCCACCACCACCACCAGTCACCCGAACCCCCCCAAAAAAATCGATATATTTTTAGTCATAACATAAACAGAACAAAACTCATCTAAAACCCTTTGCAAGGATTTTCAAACCTCATCCTTGCCCTTTTTGACAAAAGAAACAAATACAGACAAATATTGATGCCATTTTCAGTTCTCCTTATGTTGGCAAAGGTAGAGCAGTCCAAGTTGAGTCGATCCATCCATTAGCCCCTCTCCCCCCCCCCCCTAACTCGCCCCTCTCTCCCCTTGTATGTCTTTGTGTACGCTATTAAAGTACTTCATTACCAATAAAGCAAAAGGGAAAGATCTCGTTACCAAGGAATGTCTCATCTTGATAGGGTGTCTGGGTGATGTCTTGACAAGGTTGAAGAAGGCAATAAGGAGATGTATCTTTTAGCAGCATGATTTGCTGGAGAAAAGATTGGAAGAGTGACAGATAAGTCGATGATTACGTAAATCGTTCTTTTTGGGGGGTTTTGCCTGGGTATCTGAGATTGATGGTGGATGGCTTGAGATGAAAAATGAAGGAAGGAAGGAGGGAAGAAAGAAAGAAAGAAGAAGGAAAGAAAGAAAGACTGACAGACAGACAGACACACACACACACACAGACAGAAATGATTGTGTTCCAGTGGAAACGGATAACAAAATAACAAATCTGCACACACACAAACACACACACACACACACACTTACACTTACACACACACACATACACACACTTACACACACACACACTTACACACACACACACACACACACACACACACACACAAACACACACACACTTACACACACACGGGCGCTGGTTTTTAAAAGAAAAGCACACAAATGCTGATTCCATTATCCTCGCAGTAAAAGAAACAAATAAAAGAAACGAATGCAAAGCCATTTTCCTTTAGCACCCAGCAGAAGAGACAGGATAATGTCTCCTTTGACACTGCCACAATTCCCTTGGGAGACAGCTGTCAACTAATTATTTCTAATTTCTCTGCTGTCACTGGTCACAGTGGACAGGACTGGTAGTCAGTTCCTGGGCGATTTCTTCCACAGGCTGTCTCTATTTCCTGTGATTTTCTGTGGCCAGTATTGTGTGAGGGTCACTTTGTTGACAACGTGACAATGCTAGCTTTTCCCTCATAGGTATAGCCCCTGTTTTATGACTGCTCTTTGTCAGTCTGTCTGTCTGTCTGTTTGTCGGTTTGTTTGTCTTCTGTTTGCCTGTCATTGACTTTGTCTCTTTCTTTTTATTTACACCTTTTTGTATTAAAGCATTTCATCGTTAACACACGTTCTATTATATTTACTGAGTAATGTCACGGGATGCATTAACACATAAGTGGGAGATTCTGCATGTAACAAGACCTCCAAAAGGAAAATGAACCTTGGATTTGAAAAAGTTAACAAAAGTTCAATGTAAAGGACGCAACACTGTTTACAGTATATGTGTGAGACACACAGTGGTACTCATATTAGGTCATTTTTCCTTAACACCCAACACAACAGGGTAATATCTCTCATGACACTGCCACAATTCCCTACGGAGACAGCTGTCAGATAGTTATTTCTAATGTCTCTGCTGTTTCTGGTTATACTGGGCAGGTGCCTGGGTTATTTTCTTCCACAGACTGTCTGTTTCCTTTCATTGTCTGTGGCCAATATGGTGTGAGGTCAACTCTGTTGACAAGGGGACAATGCTAGCTTTTCCCTCATATGTATTTCTTTTAACTCATATGTATAACCCCTGTTTTATGACTGCTCTTTGTCAGTCTGTCTATTTGTCGGTTTGTTTGTCTTCTGTTTGCCTGTCTCTTTCTTGTGTTTTCCATTTCTTTCTTTTTATTTACACCTTTTTATCTAAGTATATCATAGTTTATACACGTTCTATCATATCTACTGAATAATGTCACGGGATGTATTAACACATAAGTGGGAGATTCTGAAGTAACAAGATCTCCAAAAGGAACATGAACCTTGAGATTGAAAAGGTTAACAAAAGTTCAACCTAAAGGTCACCACACTGTTTACATTATAGGTTTGAGACACACAGGGGCACTCATATTAGGTCAGTTTTCCTTAACACCCAACACGACAAGGTAATATCTCTTTTGACACGGCCACAATTCCCCACTGAGACAGCTGTCAACCAATCATTTCTAATATCTCTGCTGTCACTGGTCATATTGGACAGGGCTGGTAGTCAGTTCCTGGCCCATTTCTTCCACAGACTGTCTCTGTTTCCTGTCATTGTTTGTGGCCAATAAATATTGTGTGAGGGTCACTTTTCTGGAGATTTGACAAGGTGACAATGCTGGCTTCTTCCTTATTTGTAGAACCCCTGTTTTATGTCTGTCTGTCTGTCTGTCTGTCTCTCTGTCTGTCTCTCTCCCCCAAAGCGTAATGCAAATAACATATTTCGGGGGTTCGGTTCTTTTTTTTCTCATATAAAGCAATATCCCTTGTTCTCAGAATGGCCAACACCCACCAGAAAAAACACAAAAAAATAAATGACTGGTTTTCCAAAAGAGAGGGAAACATTACAGTTATAAACACGAGGAAGGCAAGTAGGTCAGACAGAGAAAGAAGATGCAGAGAATCAGAAGAAGAAAATGTCTTTTCATCGTAAGGACCTATTAGTGGGGTGGTTTTATCCCCCATACAGTTTGGCCATCAATAACATATGTATGTGTGTGCGTGTGTGCGGCTGCGCGTGTAAGTGGGTGCGTG
>CM054143.1:6027180-6032180 GCA_028751875.1 Rapana venosa | reverse complement strand
ACACACGCACGCACGCACACACGTACACCCACATACACACACGCACACACACGCGCACAGAGATAATATTATACACACAGGCACAAACACACGCACAAGCACACGCACAAACACACGCACAAAAAACACACGCTCACACACAAACACACGCACACACTTAAACACACGCACACACACTCTCACATACACAATGATACACACAACAACACACACAACACAAATACAACACACACACACACACGCACGCACACCCACACGTACGGAGGCGCGCACCCCCATTTACCACACACATACGCGCTATGTGCACACCCCCACCCCCTTTACCACTCACACACACACACACACACACACACACATGCAAGCACAAACACACACATACACACGCGCGCTGAGTTAGTTCAAGCTGGAGGGGAAGCCATGATCAGCGCCCTACTAAGAATCTGCAACAAGATCTGGCAGACAGGAAAATGGCCAACACCATGGACACAGTGACTCATCATCACCCTCCCCAAGAAAGGAAATCTACAACAATGCCATAATTACCGCACAATCAGCCTCATATGCCACCCAAGCAAGGTCATGCTGCAGATAATATTGAATAGACTGAAGCCACAAGCAGAGACCATCATTGCTGAGGAACAAGCAGGTTTCAGAGCAGGGCGCAGCACAACAGAACAGATATTCAACCTCAGAATGCTATGTGAGCGGTACCTTCAACATCAACAAGACCTTTACCACGCATTTATCGATTTTAAGAAGGCATTTGACAGGGTGTGGCATGCAGCTTTGTGGACAACCATGAATTTGTACAGCATCAATGTAAACCTGATCAGAGTCATCAAACAGCTGTACAGCGATGCCACCAGTGCAGTGTACTACAACAACAACATTGGAGAATGGTTTCGAACAACAGTTGGAGTAAGGCAGGGCTGTCTACTCTCACCCACTCTTTTCAAGATCCTCCTTGAGAGAATCATGGCTGATGCACTGGAACATCATGAAGGATCAGTCAGCATTGGTGGCAGAACGATCACAAACCTCCGCTTCGCAGATGACATTGATGGAATAGCAGGATCAGAAAAAGAGCTTGCCAGCC
The DNA here is from genome assembly GCA_028751875.1 of Rapana venosa. NCBI lineage: Eukaryota > Metazoa > Mollusca > Gastropoda > Neogastropoda > Muricidae > Rapana > Rapana venosa. Next base: position 6,031,084 of record CM054143.1, on the reverse strand, counting down.
TAACAGAACACTTAAAATAAGGCCTTCAAAACATACGGCATGGAAATCAGAGCAGAGAAGACCAAACTGATGACTAATAACACCAACGGCATTAGCACTGATATCAAGGTTAATGACCAGAAGCTGGAAACAGTTCAAAGCTTCAAGTACCTGGGAGCCATTGTATCAGACCAGGGATCCAAGCCAGAAGTAGTATGCAGGACTGCACAGACAATAACAACTTTGTCAAAACTAAACACCATCTGGAGAGATAAAAATATCTCACTTATCTCCAAGATCAGACTAATGCGCTCCCTTGTCATATCCATATTTCTGTATGCCTGTGAATCATGGACCCTGACTGCAGATTTGGAGAGAAGAGTACAGGCGGTGGAGATGAGATGCTTTCGGAGACTCCTTGGCATCTCCTACAAAGACCACATAAGCAACGAAAGCGTGCATAACAGAATCCAGCAAACCATTGGACCCTATGAGAACCTTCTAACGATCGTTAAAAAGCGTAAACTTAAATGGTATGGGCATGTCACAAGATCCAAAGGACTTGCAAAGACAGTTTTACAAGGCACTGTCCAAGGAGGAAGAAGAAGAGGCAGACCAAGGAAGAGCTGGGAGGATAACATCAGCGAATGGACAGGCCTAGAACTCAACAAAATCCTGAGAAAGGCAGAACAGAGAGAGGAATGGAGGGAACTGGTTGTTGAGTCTTTGAGGGTGCCCCCACGGTCGTCAGACTACGGGACAGATAGATAGATAGAGATAGGTCATTGTGTGCCGGTGGGAACGGATGACAACATTTGCAAAACAACATAAACGTGGCGACTGGGTGTAAAATAAGACTTGATTATATTGAATACGATTGCTCTACGTGTATGAAACGAGAGGTGAAAGCTAAAAATCTCCATTAGTGACGCTCCACCACGAAATGAGTCGCTTTGCACCTGACCCACTTTTTTGCTAGGAGCCATTTTAGGCAGGTGGGGGTCAGGTTGTTGATTTTGACATTTTGATTTATTATTAAACTATAGCCAATATTCTATCTTGTAATGAAATGTCAATGCGAAAGTTTATTTCCGTTTGCAATAAAACGTGTGTAAAACACCCAAGCCTCATTCTTATCACCCATTATGATGCTAAGCTTGTCAATTTCTCATGTTGTCACTTCCTGCAGTCCATCATTTCAATTTTCAATACCTGTTCATACATTTGTCCGATTTCAATCTGTTTTTGGTACTGACTATCCCTTGTATTGCCAATTATTAACATGCCAATAACCGACACTTGATTTATTGAGCACTGCGACTCATTATGCGGCGGAGCGTCACCATTTGCCCTCACGTTTGGCAGAACACACAGAGCAGAATCCATTTTGTAACTGTCAGCGTTTTTGTTCCTACAGAGCTATCTATGATTTTGTTTTTCTGTCAAGGAATTGTCTCTGGCTTTGCTTCTGTCACTGGTCATAGACGGAGGGAAGGACCGGAAGTAGTTGGGTAGGTCATTTCCTCCATAGACAGTCTATGTATATCGTCATTCTCCCGGGCCCATCGTGTGTGACAGTCACTTGGTGGCAGATCAGACGGTATTAGCTTCTCCCGTATAACCACCATCATGATCTATCACCTATCTCTATTTCTCTGCCAATTGTCTGTGTCTCTCTGTGGGGTTTTTTTGGGGGGTCGGTCTGTCTCTCCGTTTTTTTGTATGAATGTATGTATGTATGTATGTATGTATGTATGTATGTATGTATGTATGTATGTATGTATGTATGTATGTGTGTATGTATGTATGAATGTATGTATATATTATGTATGTATGTATGTATGTGTGTATGTATGCATGTATGTATGTAGCATGCATGTATGTATGTATGTATGTATGTAGCATGCATGTATGTATGTATGTATGTATGTATGTGTGTATGTGTGTGTGTATGTATGATTGATGGATGGATGGATGGATGGATGGATGGATGGATGGATGGATGGATGGATGGATGGATGGAGGAACGTATGTATGTATGTATGTATGTATGTATGTATGTATGTATGTATGTATGTATGTATGTATGTATGTATGTGTGTATGCATGCATGCATGCATGCATGCATGTATGTATGTATGCATGTATGTTTGTATGTATGTATGTATGTATGTATGTATGTATGTATGTATGTATGTATGTATGTATGTATGTATGTATGTATGCATGTATTTATGTATGTACGTACGTATGTATGCATGTATGTATGTATGTACGTGTGTATGTATGTATGTGTGTATGTATGTATGTATGTATGTATGTATGTATGTATGTATGTACGTACGTATGTATGCATGTATGTAAGTATGTATGTGAGTATATATGGATGGATGGATGGATGGATGGATGGATGGATGGATGGATGGATGGATGAATGGATGAATGGTTTGATGAATGGATGGATGGATGGATGGATGGATGGATGGATGGATGGATGGATGGATGGATGGATGGATGGATGGATGGAAGGATGAACGTATGTATGTATGTATGCATGTATGCATGTATGCATGTATGTATGTATGTATATATGTATGTATCTATGCATTTATGTATGTATGTAAGTATGTATGTATGTAAGTATGTATGTATGTATGTATGTATGCATGTATGCATGTATGTATGTATGTAAGTATGTATGTATGTATGTTTGTGTGCCTCTGTCTGTCTGTCTGTCTGTCTGTCTATGCTATCTCTCCTGTTGCAGAACGGTGTCGCCTACACATCAATAATCTCCTGTATAACGCGACATTAATATGCGATTGCAGTTTAAACTATTTCAACAACAAGAAAACATTTATACACAGACTTCTCCGAAGTCGGAATGTGGCTAACTTACGTGGCTAAAATTGGTCGCACATCTCACCACCGGTGAATCTTGGAGCTCTAGCCGAGGAACGAGAAGAAAAGGTAGTAAGTCTGATTTAGTCATGTATACTTAAAGGGATAGCTCAGTGGTCGGAGCACTCGCTTTCCCCCAGCCAAGTTAAGCAGCGTCGAGCGTGGTTACCAGTTGGATGGGTGACCGCTTGCGCGCCTTGGCTTCAGTACAGTTCCCCCAGTTCACCCAGCTGTAAATGGGTACCTGCCCTCTTTAGGGTCAGGGAAGGTAAAGCAGCGAGGGTGAGGAGATGGGCGCCGCCCTCAATGTGCTGGCCCTAGAGAAGTGAGGTCTCTGACGCCTCGCTCCCCTACGACCTTATAGGTTATGGGACTCCTTTACCTTTACCTTTACTTAAAGGTAGTTATATAAATATTTGAATAACATTTCCAAGATTCACTCTTCGTTTGACGTATCTTCTTGTCTTTAAATAATAGTTATTTAAGAGGTTTCCCAGCGGTAGTGGGTTCTGGTTGCTTGTGGATGTTTTGTTTCGAGAAGAAAGAAATATAAAAACCTAAAATCCAACTTTTGATTTAATTTTATCCAAATTTAATTTTCTTAACAATACAAAACCGCAGCTCTATTTCTTCGTCGTTTTACCGGGGAAAAAATCTGTTCCACCGTATGCATATAAGAATATTAACTCCTCTTTTCTTTTTCACGAAAGCTTACACATCTCCTGGTTCTTTCCCTCCTACCAAAGAAAAAGCTGTTAAAACACCCATTTCACTACACACTTTTTGTTTTTACCGATCGGATTTTTAAACTTATAAATGTTCTCATTGCTCTTTTTTTTTGTCTTTTGTTCATTTTTAAAATTTATTCTTCTAACGAAATGCTATTTAAATTTCCCTTACACATTCTGATCTTAGTTTTAATAAACCAATTTTGTTTGGTTCCGAGCTAGCCAGGAAAACTTCAGAATTCATTACTAGCAAGTTTGTGCAACATTCAAAACAATTGTCAAGACACTCATTTTTG
>CM054143.1:6022180-6024680 GCA_028751875.1 Rapana venosa | reverse complement strand
TCCACAAAACTGCACCTTCCTACCTCTGTGAATGTTTTCACTTGTACACTCCTTCTCGTTCCCTCCGCTCTGCTGCAGATACCTTGTACATAAGAATATCAAGATTCAACCAGTCCACTGTTGGCCGTCGCTCTTTCTCTGTTTCTGGTCCAGTGATCTGGAACGACCTCTCTCTCTCCCTTCGTCAAAAGCCTACTTATGATGCTTTTAAATCCAGCCTAAAGACGCATTTATTTCAAACCTAAGATTCTCCTCTCTTGTTTCATCTCATTTCTGTCCCTGCCCTCAATAACCACCCCCAACCCCATCAGCCTGCCCGAGTGTACAACCTTTGTGTGTGTCTGTGTGTGAGCGCGCGTGCGTGTGTGTGTTTACATTTGTATTTGTAAAAAAAACCTGTTAATTGTGCCCGTGTGTGTGTGTTTACATTTGCATTTGTAAAAATCTATTAATTGTAACTGGCTGCATGTGAAAGACTAGGATGAATGAGAGCGCTTTGATTTGGTTTTTTTTACAAGATATAGCGCTGTATAAATTCCATGTGTTATTATTATTATTATTATTATTATTGTATTGCCTTGTCGTCTGATCGTTATTACGATGGAAAGACAACATCAGATTGAGGATTGTCCCTGAGTGGAACGATATACCATGGAAAGCTTAGAACTGTGATATGTGGAGGAAGGTGGCTGCAACATATTCAGTGGTACCGCAACAGTCTACTCGACTACATAATGGGTAAATGTGAAGGCATGGTATTGCATTGTATTGTATTGTATTGCATTGTGCTGCATAGTATTGTGTTGTATTATTTGCTTCTAGCATTTTTTATTCCAAAAAAACCCACGGGATTTTAGCTACTGTCAGACCTCGACCATCACACACACTGTCATCACACACACACACACTGTCATCACACACACACACACTGTCATCACACACACAGACTGTCATCACACACACACACACTGTCATCACACACACCACCACTGTCATCACCACACACACACACAGACTGTCATCACACACACAACACACTGTCATCACACACGCACACACTGTCATCACACACACAACACTGTCATCACACACACACTGTCATCACACACACACTGTCATCACACACACACTCACCAACCCACTGATACTCTCAGGTTATAACATAACCAGAGAAATACTACCTTTTTGTCTCAGACATTTAGTAGGCCTAAGAGATTCCCAGGCTTTGTTTTTCCAGACTATCTGATGCTGGTTGACATCTATCAGAAAAGCAAGACCAGCGGTGTTCTGAAAGGTCACAGAGTTGTTAAAATGAACCCGTCACCAATTACCCACACAATAAGCTCCGTAGATATCCACCATGCCTGCTATTGTCTACAGCCTATGATATTATTGGAAGCCTTGGTGAGGCTGTTTTCTGTCCTAAGTTTTACATGGAAGAGCAAGAGTGAACATACATATATACGTACATACATACATACATACATACATGCATACATACATACATACATACATACATACATACATAGATACATACATACATACATACATACATATCTATCTATCTATCTATCTATATCTATATATCTATATATAGATATATATTATATATATAATAGATATATAGATATATTCGTCTAATATCACTGAGTGTGAACAGACATTAAATTGAAGATAACAACATACACACACACACACACAAATATGTGGGGGGGGGGGGGGGGTGCTGCTGGTGTTGGTGGGTGTAATGAACGGACAAAGAAATAGTATTTCTCTTCATCTTCCCCTCATGACAATATAGAGTTTCTACAATATTATGACAGTTCCATAACTGTCTGCTAGTTATGCCCGCAATGATATTGTTATGACTTCCAGGACGGAGAGAAGAACATAATTATATGTGCAATTATAGCTGGGAAAACAAACAGATAGTATAATTATTGCTTTGCAGGACCCTGCCTGTTCTGGCCTAATAAAAGACTTTGCTTTGCACATTTTATCCCTGATGATCTTTTTGGATTTTTTGGTTTTGTTTTTTTGTTTGTTTGGGTTTTTTTTGGGGGGAGGGGATGGTGTTATGTGTGCTTTCTTTTCTGACATTCAAATTTGTTAATCCCTTCTCTCTGTCTATCTGTACCTGCCTGCCTGTCTGTCTGTCTGTCTGTCTATCTGTCTCTGTCTGTCTTTCTTTCTCTGTCTCTAGTCTGTCTGTTTGTCTGTCTGTCTGCCTGTCTGTCTGCCTCTGTTTGTCTGTCCGTCTCTCTCCCTCTCTCTCTCTCTCTCTCTCTCTCTCTCTCTTCTCTCTTCTCTCTCTCTCTCTCTCCTCTCTCTCTCTCTCTCTCTCTCTCTCTCTCTCTCTCCCCTCACACACACTCACTCACACAACACACACTCGAACTACGCACGCATGCACACACCCACACACACTTGTCTCTCCATTTCGCCTTAATAATATACTTTTTTAATAAATAGAAGGAAAAAAAATGTCCGCATTCCACTT
>CM054143.1:5997180-6012180 GCA_028751875.1 Rapana venosa | reverse complement strand
TCTTCTTCTTCTTCTTTGCAATTCTTCGCAATTATTCTTCTTCCAATTCCCTCCTTCTTCTTCTTCTTCTTCTTCTTCTTCTTCGCAATTCTTCTTCTTTTTCTTCTTCTCTTCTTCTTCTTCTTCTTTTTCCCTTTTTCTTCTTCTTGTTCTTGTTCTTGTTCTTCTTCTTCTTCTTCTTCTTCTTCTTCTTCTTCTTCTTCTTTTTCTCTTCTTCGCAATTCTTCTTCTTCTTCTTCTCGCAATTCTTCTTTTCGCAATTCTTCTTCTTCGCAATTCTTCTTCTTCGCAATTCTTCTTCTTCGCAATTCTTCTTCGCAATTCTTCTTCTTTTTCTTGCAATTCTTCTTCTTCGGCTTCTTTTGCTTCGTGTTCTTATTCTTGATCTTTTCTTGCTCTTATTCTTCTTATATTTTTGTGTTGTTTTTCTTCTTCTTTTTGTTTTCGTTCTTGTTTTTCTACTTCGTGTTGTTGTTGTTGTTGTTGTTGTTGTTGTTGTTGTTGTTGTTGTTGTTGTTGTGTGTTTGTTGTGTTTTTTTTTTTTGTTGCTGTTGTGTTGTTGTTGCTGCTGTTGTTGTTCGTCCTTTTCGTCCTTTGTCCTTGTTTTTTTTTCTTCTTCTTCTTCTCTGCGTATTCTTCGTCTTTTTTTTTTGCGTTGTTCTTCGCATTCTTCTTCTTCGCAATCTTTTCTCCTTCAATCTTTGCATTCTTCTTCTTCTTCGGTTCTTCTTGTTCTTTTCTTGTTTCTTCTTCTTCTTTGCAATATTTTTTCACATTCTTCTTCTTTGCATTGCCTTCGCATTCTTCTTCTTTGCATTCTTTCGTATTTCTTCTATTCTTCGCCATTTCTTCATTCTTTTTTGCTTGTTTTCTTTCGAATTTCTCATCTTCTTTCCTTCGGATTTGTCGTTGCATTCTTCTTCTCCGCATTATTCCTTGCATTCTTTTCTTCTTCTTCTTCTCTTCTTTCTTCTTCTTCTTCTTCTTCTTCTTCTTTGCATTCTTCTATGTTATTGTCCTTCATTCGTTTTTGTCATCATCACATCATCACATCTCATCTTCATCGTCATCATCATCATCAGCATCACCGTCATCAAATTTTTATTCTTTATTTAATTCAATTCAAACTCAAAAGCTTTTTATCTCAAAGACGAGAAATTCTGGCGGGTGAGTAACCATAAATGATAATTATATAATAACATTTTAAAAAAATGGCATTCTGTAAGGCGCTTTACTTATTAATAATAATATATATATATATATACTATATATATATATATATATATATATATAATTACAATAAATATATAATATATATATATATATATATATATATATAGTTGACCTACAAACCAACAAAAATTCGTTCCTCGGCTAGAGCTCCGAGGTTCACCAATGGTGAGATTTATGCGCATGCATACCACCCCCCCCCCCCCACCTACCACCACCTCCACCACCACCAACCACCACCACCACCACCACCACCACCACCACCACCACACCATTTAGGAAGCTGCATTCAGCCTTCGTGGGTGTTGTCTAATAAAACCTACCACCATGCTGGTTTTGTTTCTTCTGTCATCCGTTCCTACCGGCTTACAATGGCCTACTCTTGTAAAAGACAGAACGGGGTTTTACAGCGTTTTTTTGCGATATGTTCTGCGTTCTTGTGAAAGGCCCGGTTTATAGTCTCCTCTGTAAATTCGTTATCTACATTCATAACGGTTTTTATTTCTGGGATAGAAATCCGAGATTCGCCAATGGTGATATCCCGCGTATGCCACCATTTTTGTTCACCATGTAGGTACCTGCATTCCGTCTTTGGGGATGTATGCTGGGTATATTTGTGTTTCCGACACCCACTGAACGCTGACATGAAGCGCGGACTCTAATATGCATATTAGTTCTGATCGTTTGTAGGTGTTATACACGGAGAAAATTAAGGCCCTGCAGGTCTGCAACTTTGCATATGACTGTAGATCCGTAAAAAGGAAAGAAATCCCTACCCTTTCATTTTCAAGACACTGTCGCTGAGATTGACCACGCGACTTCAAGGGACCATTGGTTTGACGTGGAACGGTCTTAAACCACTCGGCATAGCGTCCCGTCCTATCCTACGTCAATGTCGGCCCTTACTGCTCTCATCAGCTCCTTCCAAAAGAATGCAGTCGTAAAGAAGTTTGCTATTTTGGTGCATGTCTCAGATTCTATTCATGGCATTCTATCTTAGAAGAGAAACGTATCACATCACTGCAGCAACCAGAGGCGACAAAAATAGCACAGACAGTCAGACACAGACACACACTACACAAACACACACACACATATCACACCACCACACACACATCACTGTCACGCACGCACGCATGCACGCACAAGCGCGCGCACTCACACACAAACACACAACATTGAAAACAAACCCCAAATGCTAAACAAATCACATCAAAATATAATCACACATTCACCTGAATTAGTCAGAATTTGGATTACAGTCTTTTCCTGACTGACCAACGATTTAATGCAAAATTACATCAATGTCAATTTACTGCAAGAGCGAATACGAAAACAACCTGAATAAAAAGATGTTAAGTGGATTTGTCAGTTTCTATTGTGTAAATATTTTCGCATGCAAAACGCAGTGCACCCCCCAAAAGTTCTGCTGCGCACACCAACGCACCACACAACACCACACACACACACTCACACCATCACACACCACACACACACACACACACACGCAATTCACACACACAGTTCGACATTGTATTAGGCCAAAAAACTAGCGATTGTTTGTTCTGTACTAGACACAAACTTTTACAACTTAAGATATTTTTAGCGAACAAAGACAGAGTTTTCAACAATAATTAGACAACTAGAAAACAAAATCGAAAGGAAAAAGATATTAACCAGGGAGATTAAGGCATGACATAAAGAAAGCAAATGTGGAGAAAAACAGGTACAGGAGGGGAGGAAACCCATCGTTGTGTGTAGCTATTAGCTTCCTAAACGGCGACCAATCGATACAAGCATGTTGTAGTCGCTTTAACGTTACTTTTTCTTCTTCTTCTTGTGTCGTTCTTGCTCTACTTCTCTTCCTTCCTCTTGTCCTTCTTCAGCATTGCATTCTTGTTCTTTCTTCTTTTTGTTCACATAGCTCTTGCTGTTGTTGTTGTTGTTAGTGGTGGTAGTGGTTGCTGTTGTTCTTCTGTTTTTTCTTCTCGTTTCTCTTCTTGTTCCTTGTTCTTCTTTGTTCTTTTTTTTTATCTTGTTCATCTTGTCTTGTTCTTCTTGTTCTTCTTCTTCTATCTTCTTCTTCTTCTTCTTCTTCTTCTTCTTCTTCTTCTTCTTCTTTCTTCTTCTCTCTTCTTCTTCTCTCTTCTTCTTCTTCTTCTTCTTCCTTTTCTTCTTCTTTCTTTTTTCACAATTCTTCTTCTTCTTCTTTCTTCTTCGCAATTTTCTCCTCCTCCTCCTTCTCTTCTTCTTCTTCTTCTTTCTTCTTCTTCTTCTCTTCTTCTTCTTCTTCTTCTTCTTCTTCTCTTCTTCTTTCTTGCATTCTTCTTCTTCTCTTCTTCTTCTTTCTTTCTTCTTCTTCTTCTTCTTCTTCTTCTTCTTCCTTCTTCTTCTTCTATCTTCTCTCTTTTCTTCTTTCTTCTTCTTCTTCTTCTTCTTCTTCTTCTTTTCTTCGCAACATTCTTCTTCTTCTTTCGCAATTCTTCTCATCTTCTTCTTCTTCTTCTTCTTCCTTCTTCTTCTTCGTTCTTCTTCTCTTTCTTCTTTCTTCTTCTTCTTCTTTCTTCTTCTTCTTTCTTCTCTTCTTCTTCTTCTGCGCATTCTTCTTCTGCGCTTCTTCTTTTTTGCAATTTTTCTCAATTCTTCTTTTTGCTTCGCAATTCTTGCATTTTTTTTCGCAGTTCTTTGCAATTCTTCTTCTTCGCAATTCTTCGCAACTCTTCTTGTTCTTCCTTCTTCGTTGTTGTTCCTGTCTCTTCTTCTTCTTCTGCCATTCGTCTTCTTCTTCTGCGCAATTCTTCTTCTGCGCATTCTTCTTCTTCTTCTGACATTCTTCTTCTTCTTCTGTCATTCTTTTTCTTCTTCTTTCTGCGCATTTATTCTTCTTCTCGCAATTCTTCTTCGCAATTTCTTCTTCTTCCTTCGCAATTCTCTTCTTCTCTTCGCAATTCTTTTTCTTTCGCATTCTTAATCTAATTCTTCGCAATTCTTCCTTCTTCACACATCCTTATTCTTATTCTTCGCAAATTCTATTTTTCTTCTTTTTTACCTTCTCCGCAATTATTATTTCTTCTTCTGCAATTCTTCTTCGCTAATTTCTTATTTTCACTTTCTCTCTGTTCTGTTTTTGTTTACCAATTCACAGGACTTGTTGTGTTTTTGTTTGTTTAAACAAAGTGTAAAGCAAGGAAACCACTTTAGGCTTCAAAACGGAAATGATTCCCCAGCATCAATCTATCCTTGATAGGTATCAAAATTATTGCAGATAGCCGACAAGATTCAAGGTGATTTAAAAAAAAAATCACCTCCTGATGACTGCACAGCAGCCTTTAAACCTTGTTTTACAGTATTCAACTTTCTAGACAGTAAAGTTTCTTGGCACTGACGACACAGAGATTTTAGGGAGAACAGAACACGACCTACCGTATCAGGTGAAAATATATGTATGTATGTATTATGTAATGTTATGTATATGTATGTATGTATATTTATTATATATATGTAATCTATTTCTATGGATGTATCTATGTTATGTGTATATGTATGTATGTATGTATGTATGATATGTATGTATGTATGTATCGATCTATCTTCGACTGTCTGTCTGTCTGATCTATCTATCTATGTATCATCCATCATCTATCTATCTATGTTTTATTCTCTGATCCATCTGTCTATCCATCTATTATCTATTCATTCATCCATACGTATATATATATATATATATATATATATATATTATATATATATTATCGTCTATCTATCATCTATCCATTCTATCATTCTAATCTATTCATCTACTATCACCATCTATCTATCTATCCATCCATCTATTAATATACCATCTATCAATCTATCTGTCTGTCTATCTATACGTCTATATGTCTTTATATTCATCTATTTATCGATCGATCTATCTCTCTATCCATCTATCTATCTATCTATCTATCTATCTATCTATCTAATCCATCTATCTATCTATCTATCTGACTGTTTTTATGTCTGTCTGTCTGTTTTTCTGTTTTCCTATCTAAACTATGTATCTATTTATCTATCTAGATCTGTGTCCTTTCATATCTACTTCACTCTCTATCGATCCATCTATGTATCTATCTATCATATATCTATAGGTCTCTCCGCCTGTCTCTCTGCCTTCTACAGATTTCCCCTACCCTCACACACACACACTTACACACACAAACTCACACACCACACATACACACACACATATATGCACACACACCTACATAATTATTTACGCACGTAAAGAGCCCACGCAACAAGAGAGTTTCCCTGGCACTTCTGTAGAAAAAAGTCTCTCTGAAGGAACAAATACAGCTGCAACAGGAAAGAAAAAAGGTGGCGCGCATTCTTTGGCGAAACGCGTCTCTTGGTAGAAGAGCACCGAATTTCACGGAGAGAAATCTGCGTAACTTATAGTAGTATAATTAAAAATATCTACCATCATCCACCATCCAGCTCATCCATCTCCATCCATTCCATCCATCCATCCATCAATTGCCTACTATTACCTATTTTAATCTTCTCTCTATCTATCTATCTATCTACCTATCTATCTATCTATCTATCTACCTATCTACCTATCTATCTATCTGTCAATCTATCTAGCTGCCCCTGAGCCTGCCTGCCTGTCTGCCTGCCTGTCTGCCTGTCTGTCTGTCTGTCTGCCTATCTTATAGCTTATTCTCCACCCATTCCACACAAGCACATACTCTGATGATCGTCCTTTATAGCTACCTCCCCATAACCATACATTGAGAATTCACGAGACAAGGGTCCTTTATAGCTACCTCCCCATAACCATACATTGAGAATTCACGAGACAAGGGTCCCTGGCATCAAGGGCAAAAAGCATCTCCGTCTTCAGCCTCCTGACATTGGCGGCTGCACTGGCACTGCTGCTGGAGCAGTTCCGGAAATATGGAGCAACCCCTGAAATATGGAGCATCTTCGGAAATATGGAGCAACTTTGGAAATATGGAGCAACTTCGGAAATATGGAGCAGCCCCTGAAATATTGAGCAACTCCGGAAATATGGAGCAACTCCTGAAATATGGAGCAACTCCTGAATATGGAGCAACTCCTAAAATATTGAGCGACTCCGGAAATATGGAGCAACTCCGGAAATATGGAGCAACTCCTGAAATATGGAGCAATTCCTGAAATATGGAGCAACCCCTGAAATATGGGGCAACCCCTGAAATATGGAGCAACCTCCGAAATATGGAGCAACGCCTGAAATATGGAGCAGCTCCTGAAATATGGAGCAACCCTTGAAATATGGAGCAACCCCGAAAATATGGAGCAGCCCCTGAAATATGGAGCAACCCCTGAAATATGGAGCAACCCCTGAAATATGGAGCAACCCCTGAAACATGGAGCAACTCCTGAAATATGGAGCAACTCCTGAAATATGGAGCAACCCCTGAAATATGGAGCAACTCCTGAAGTTCGATGGAAAACTTTCCAAGACATGTCGCTAGATTTTTCCATTTATCCATTTATACCACTTTAAGTCACGAGATTTCTCTGCGTGAAATTTGGGCTGCTCTCCCCGGGGAGAGCACGTCGCCACAAGAGCAGCGCCACATAGATAGATTACCACAGGCGCAGAACGTTCGTTTTTTTCTTTTTTGTGTGATTATTCCTCAGCTAGAGCTCTGAGATTCATCACCAATGGTGATATCTTACTTAAACAACCGTTTTAAGCCACCATGAATGAAGCTACATCCCGACTTCAGGGATACAGTCTAAACCTGACATCAGAGTGTCGGCGTAGCTGCTGTATAGCATATTATTTGCTCATCATGTCTTGTTACAGCTAATTATATCTCTATGTGTAAAAATTGAGCTCAAAATCTTTTAAATTCTTTTTGTTGCTTACTCGTTTTAATCATTAGCTTTTTTCGTGCAAAACGTTTTGCCAAGGACAAATCCACATCTCTTGATAGTTCTTTAACGTTTACTTCTCTTCTCATTCCTCGGCTAGGGCTCCAAGGTTTACCCATGGGAATATTTTGCATATGCGTATGCAACCTTGGGGACGGGATAGCTCAGTGGGCGGAGCACTCGCTTTCCCCCAGCCAAGTTAAGCAGCGTCGAGCGTGGTTACCAGTTGGATGGGTGACCGTTTTCGCGCCTTGGCTTCAGTACAGTTCCCCCAGTTCACCCAGTTGTAAATGGGTACCTGCCCTCTTTAGGGTCAGGGAAGGAAAAGCAGCGAGGGAGAGGAGATGGGCGCCGCCCTCAATATGCTGGCCCTAGAGAAGTGAGGTCTCTGACGCCTCGCTCCCCTACGACCTTATAGGTTATGGGACTCCTTTACCTTTACCTTTACTTTAACCTTATGCAACCTTACCCCCTCCCGCCGCCCCTCCAAGAAGGTAGCCACATTCAGATTTCAGGGATGTATGCTGGGTGTGTTTGTGTTTCTGTAACGCACCACTAAAGTGAATACATCTCTCTCTCTCTCTCTTTCTCTCTCTCCTCTCCTCTCTCTCTTCCTCTCTCTCTCTATATATATATAATATATATATAATATATATATAAGAGAGAGAGAGAGAGAGAGAGAGAGAGAGAGAAGATACAACAGACAGACAGACACCAGACACAGACGACAGACAGAGCAGAGAGAGACAAAGGAGAGAGAAGGAGAGAGACAAAAGAGAGAGAGAGAGAGAGAGAGAGAGAGAGAGAGAGAGAGAGACAAGAGAGAAGAGAGAGAAAGGGAGAGACAAAGAAAGAAGAGAAAAGAGAGAGAGAGAAAGAGAAAGAGAGAGAGAGAGACACAGAGACACAGAGAAGAAAGAGAGAGACAAAGAGAGAGAGAGAGAGAGAGAGAGAAGAGAGAGAGAGAAGAGAGAGAGAGAGGAGAAGAGAGAAGAAAGAGGAGAGACACACACAGAGACGCAGAGTGAGATAGAGAAAGAAGAGAGAGAGACAGAGACAGAGAGACAGGGAGAGCACAGAAGAGTTGGCCAAATCGAAGCAAACAAAGTTTTATAGCCAACTTCGTTGAGAAATGTTGGAAGTTTAGAGATACAAATCCATTCTGCAAACACTGGAACTGAAGGCCAACAAGTAGGGTTTCAAATGTCAAACTTCTTGTCAGTGATGTCAATCAATAGACATAACTGTCCTCGGACTTGTCAGTTAGTTGTTTACAATTGTTTGGAAGGCAAACCCATAAGCTACACAGTATAGCAATGGTTAACAAACACACACACGCACACACATACACCGCATAAACACACACGAACACACACGCACGCCCATGCACACACATACACAAACAACATATACACAATACACAACACACACCACAAACCAAGACAGACACATACACACACACTCTCTCTCTACACACACAAAACTCACAACTTATACCCAACATCACCCCTCCCCCCTACATGCACACACACACACACACACTTATCACACACCCACACACACCACACACCCACACCATACAGAGAACAGACAGACAGAGACAGACAGAACAGACAGACAGAGAGGCAGATAGACAGGCAGCATGCAGACAGACAGCAGACAGCCAGACAGACAGACAGAGAGGCAGACAGACAGGCAGGCATGCAGGCAGGCATACAGACAGCAGACATGCAGGCAGGCATGCAGGCACCAGAATAAGATAGACAGACAGAGACAAAGACAGACACACAAACTCACAGACAGAGACAGAGGCAGAGACAGAATAGAGAGACACAGAGACAGACTGAAAACATATTTTCAAGGAAGCCCCACCCAAAACCCCCCTCGCCCCCCCCCCCCCCCCACCTTCCTTCCTTCCAAGCCACACTCTGTTTATCTTCCTCCCTATAACCATACATCCAGAGTTTACTTCAAGAGAAAAGGGACCACTGGCATCCCTCGCAGGCGAAAGACATCTCCATCCCCAACTTCCTGACATTTACAGCTGCTTTGGCACCGGAGCTTAGTTAAGCAACTGGGGAACTGAAACATCCCCACCCGAGCTTAGATGGAACCGTCACCTAGATTTGGGTTAAGTACAGCATCAGGACTAGCACAGAGTTCGAACCTAGTTCAAGTTCTTGAGTTTCAACAGCCAGCCCCCCAACAGGGGAGTTAAAGTTGAGTGGATTTGTATAGAGAGCGGCGTGGGGAGGGGTAGCTCAGTGGTCAGAGCACTCGCTTTCCCCCAAGCTAAGGTTAAGCAACATTGGGCGTGGTTACCACTTGGACGGGTGACCGTTTGCGTGCCTCAGCTTCAGTATTGTCTCCCAATTTACCTAGATGTAAATGGGTACCTGCCTTCTTTAGGGCCAGGGAAGGTAAAGCAGC
Source organism: Rapana venosa (assembly GCA_028751875.1). Lineage (NCBI taxonomy): Eukaryota > Metazoa > Mollusca > Gastropoda > Neogastropoda > Muricidae > Rapana > Rapana venosa. Next base: position 6,002,610 of record CM054143.1, on the reverse strand, counting down.
GAGGGAGAGGAGATGGGTGCTGCCCTTAGTATGCTGGGCCCTAGAGAAATGAGGTCTCTGATGCCTCGCTCCCCACTGACTGCGTTGGTTATGGGAACGCCTTTACCTTTTGCCTTTATAAAGAGCTAAACAGTTTACTGCTGTCTTCTTGATATGACATAGAGTTTTGCTCTGTCATATTTTGCATACTTTTAACATAATTTTAGGGGTTGTAGACAGATTTGGATTTGGTGTGTTTTACAAAAAAATATTTTGATACAAGTGTGAATAAGCAGGTTTTTTCCTGTTTGATAAAATGTAACTATATTTCACACACACACACACACACACACACACACACACACACACACACACACACACACACCACACACTGCTCTACACAAATGATAAACCCTGCAAACAATACGCAAAAAACACAATCCTAAAACCGTCCAGAAATTCTAGCACACATCGTGCCAGTGAAAACCACAGCCATCAGAGACAGTGGTGACAATACAAGTTAGATTTTCTAAGTCAGCTTTCACCTTGCCCACCAAACCTTAACTCTGCTTTTCTCCCCAACGATCACATAGGTTATGGAAACACCTTTACCCTTTCCCCTAATAGATATCTTAACACTGTACTTAAAGGGCGGGTTAGCCTAGTGGTTAGAGTGTTGCGCTTGTGGCTTAATGGCTCAGGTTCAAACCACTTCATAGGCATCTGTTTGAGGCAATGTTTCCTCTGAGGTTAACTTCAGTGTCAATTCCAATCCACAAATGTACTTCGGATGAGAATATAAACTGAGGTCCGTGTCCAAATGCACACACAAAAATCTTGGGCACATTTTAAAAACACGTTCTACGTTTGAAATGAGGGATCATTGTGTGCCAGTAGAAGTATATATATCCTCCTCCTCATCATCATCATCATCATCATCAGTCCCGTGACTTTGGCGGTCGTGGGGGAGACACAAAAGACGATGCCGTGGTAAGCCTCCTCCATCCATCTCGGTCCTCGGCTCTGGCAGTAGTGCCGAGTCGTTCATCCTGGTCCATTCTCTGATGTTGTCCATCCATGACTTGTTGTGTCTTCCCTTCTTTCTGCCACCTTCGAGTGTTCCCTGCAGTACTGTTTTTGGCAGAGTGTTGTGGCGGGTGACGTGGCCGAACCATGTCAGCTTTTTCTTCTTGACGATGGTGAGAAGGGGTTCCTGTGGACCTGCCAACCATGTTATTTGACTCTTGACAAATTCATTGGTCTTTCGTTCTCTCCAGGATATGCCCAGCAGTTTTCTATGGCATTTTGTTTCAAATGTCTGGATTCGCTTTGCTGTTTCAGCAGTCAATGTCAAGGTTTCACTTCCGTACAGCAGGATAGTCTGAATTAGGGCTTTGTAGAGCTTTAGTTTGATTGGGAAACTGATCTCTTTATTTTTCGATATGGTGGTGAGCTTTGTCATGGAAGATGTTGCCATGGCTATTCTTACTTTGATTTCTGTCGTCGATCTCCCGTCCTTTGTGAGTGTAGCGCCAAGGTATTTAAAAGCGTCTACCTCCTCCAGTTGTTGGCCGTTCATGTAAATTTTAGCAGTGGTGTTGCCTGTGCTGTTCACAAGTACTTTACTTTTCTCTGAGCTCACCTCCATCCCATATGCTCCAGCTCTGTTCTCAAGTCTGTTCGTAAAATCTTGCAGCTCTGTGTTACTTCCGCCCATGAGGTAAATGTCATCGGCAAACCGTAAGTTGTTGAGGGGTCTGCCGCCAATGGAGATGGTAGAGTGGAAGTCATGGAGGGTCTCTCTCATAATGTTTTCCAAGAACAGATTAAACAGGACTGGAGATAACAGGCATCTTTGTCGGACCCCAACTGTGGTTTTGAAGTTGTCTCCGACCTGATTGTTCAGAAGGACTGCACTGCTTGCAGTGTTGTATAGTGCTTGAATGGTTTGCACTAGTCCTTCTTCAATGCCAAACATTCTGAGGACCTGCCACAGGCCTTCGTGCCATACTCTGTCGAAAGCCTTATATATATATTCTTGTATTTCGAGGAAGACGGAATAAAAACTCACGTGTATTTTACATTCTGTCCCTGTGTGTATGCAGGTTTGTAAATGTTGTCATCTGTTCCCACCGGCACACAATGGCCTACTCTTCCGAAAAGCTTTGTTTTTAGTTGTTTTGTTTTCGTTTTCGTTTTTGTTAATTTTTGTTTTGGGGGTAGGTAAACAGATTGTCTTTTGCTGCGTGTTGTATTGATAACACTATGGGACTGATTTTCTTTAAGATGTTCGAATAGTCATTTCTTATTTGGTTGTTATCATTCTTTAGTAGTAGTAGTAGTAGTAGTAGTAGTAGTAGTAGTAGTAGTAGTAGTAGTAGTAGTAGTAGTAGTAGTAGTAGTAGTAGTAGTAGTAGTAGTAGTAGTAGTAGTCGTCGTCGTCGTCGTCGTCGTCGTCGTCGTCGTCGTCGTCGTCGTCGGTAGTAGTAGTAGTAGTATAGTAGTAGTAGTAGTAGTATAGTAGTAGTAGTGTAGTAGTAGTAGTTAGTAGTAGTAGTAGTAGTAGTATAGTAGAGTAGTCGTCGTCGTCGTCGTCGTCCGTCGTCGGTCGTCGTCGTCGTAGATAGTTAGTATGTAGTAGTAGTAGAGTAGCAGTAGTCGTAGTCGTAGTCGTAGTAGTAGGAGTAGAGGAGGAGGAGTAGTTTTAGTAGTAGTATTATTATTAGTAGTAGTATTAATATTAATATTAATAATATTCCTATTATTATTATTATTATTATTATTATTATTTTTATTATTATTATTATTATTATTATTACTATTCGTATATATTCATGGACTGGGGCTGGATGTAAAAAGACATTGTGTGCTTACTTTTTTTTCCTCAATACAAAGTTCCAAACTTTCAAAGTTTTACAAGCGGAACGCGATTTTAATGTGTGCAAGATGTTCTGCATATGTTTGCATACAGAACCTCCGTTTATAGTCTGATCCGAAAGACTTTTGGGGGAAGCTTGTACCCGAGGAATAAAACAAAGTGTTGTGTCTACAAGTGAAATAGCAAATGCCAGAGTTTGTATCCAGTTTCATTCAGAATTGTTTTACGCGCATCAAGTGAGTAGTTTGTCTTTTAATTTCAAGCTAAAGGTGAACAAAACCCAGGCCCCTCATGGAGCTGTCGAGACAGGGTTTGTGATTAAGACACCACATAACGGGATAGAACCATTCACTGACACTTGGAATCTACTTTCAGGATTTGGTGCCAGACGTGTCTTGCTTAGAGACATTGACTTGATAAAGACAATAGTTGGAAGGTGTTCGTTGGTTGTGTGTGTGTGTGTGCGCGTGTGTGTGTGTGTGTGTGTGTGTGAGTGTATGTGTGTGGTGTGTGTGTGTGTGTGTTGTGTGTGTGTGTGTGTGTGTGTGTGTGTGTGTGTGTGTGTGTGTGTGTGTGTGTGTGTGAGTGCCTGGTGGGGAGTGGTAGAAAGAGAGAGTCTTTTGTGTATGGGGGGGGGGGGGGGGAGTGTGTGTGTGTGGCTGGGGGGAGGGAATGAATTCGTGCATGCGCGCGCGCGCGTGTGTGTGTGTGTGTGTGTGTGTGTGTGTGTGTGTGTGTGTGTGAGGGGAGGAGTGTGTGTGTAGGTGTGGTATGTGAGTTGTGTGTAGTAAGTGTACTGTGTGTATGTGTGTATGGTGAATGGAATTAGTGATGTGGGGGTAGTGTCTGTGTGTAGTGTTTGTATGTGTTTGTGTGTGGATACTGTGTGTGTGGTGTGTGTGTGCGAGCGCGCGCGAGAGAGAGAGGGGGAGAGACTAGACAGAAAGAGAGAGACAGTGGACACAGAAGAGAAGACAGACAGAGAGGATGACTGAGAGTTTGTGTGTACCATTGCCAAAAAAAAGGGGGAAAGATGGATTTTTATTCCTCCTCGAGATAAAGTGATCGTGGGCGGCAGAACAAAAAATGCAACAATTCATTTGCCTCAGTGAGAGACATCGATATACTATGCTTCAATCCTTTGTCGCACTAGTTAAACGTGCCAAAAATGGATGTATCTTCCAGTTAGTATGATTTGATAAACACTAAGACTTGATCTCGGCGTATACACGCGGTGTGGTGATTTCTTGTGTTTTTTGTCGCCAGGTGTGGTGTTGTGTTGGTGGTGAATTGGGGATGTGAGGGGAGTGTATGGAGGAGTGTTGTGGGTGAGGTAGGTGGTGATGTGTGTGTGTGTGTGTGTTGAAAAAGGGGGATGTGTGTGTGTTTGAAGTTTGTGTGAAGTAGGAATGATGTATTTGTGTGTTATATGTGATGTATGTGTGGGTTTGTGCGTGTGGTTGCGTGTGTGGTGTGTCCGTGCGTGGTGTGTGTTTTATGGTGTTGTGTGCGTGTGTGTGTTGTGGTGTGTTGTGGGGTGTGGTGTGTTGGGTAGTGGTGTGGGGGGGGTTGGTTTGCGTGCGTGCGTGCGTTTTGTGGCGTATGTATGTCTGCATGTGTGGGTAGTGTGTGTGTAGTGCTGCGTGTGTGATGTGAGTATGTGTGTGTATAGTATGTATGTGTATTCCGTGCATGTGAGTGTGTTTATGTGTGTGTGTGTGTGTGTGTGTGTGTGTGTGTGTGTGTGTGGGTGTGTGTGTGTTGTGTGTGTGTGGTGTGGTGTGTGTGTGTGTGTGTGTGTGTGTGTCTACTTTCCGTGGATTGGTAATTTTTGCCACGAGCAATACTCTATGTCATTGATGAAATACTTACCATGAAGTGTTGAATAATAGATTGAATTGTTTTTTACAGCATAACATGACATGATCACAATGCAGAATGACGAGAAAATGTTTGCCAAAAGCACAGCTCTGGCACACAGCCGACAAAGGTTCGAGATAATCTGGGTTAGACAATAATGGCCATCCATGGGTTAAAAGGTAAAGGTTGTGCCATACCATTTATGTTGGTCACGGGAAGCGAGCATCGGAGTCCTAGTTTCTTAGGGGCCAGCAATCTAGGTCAGCGCTCATCCCTTCTCCTCGCATGCTTTACCTTCCTGACCCTATAAGGCATGGTACCAATTCAGCTGGGTAGAAAACGGGGAAACTAACTGGAGCCGAGTGTATAGGATCTGTGACGCATTCAAAAGGATATGCTCTTCCATAGAAAGGTCATAAAGTCAGGGATTCGGTGATGGTAAAGGTATCTGACAGTGAAATACTTGCTTGACCCATATACTGTTCCACTCCATGTACGTTCTAACAATAGAGAGTAGGTCTCTCACGAGTGTAGGTGGGAAACACAGTTTCCTACATCAGTTCTTTGTTTTATAGTGTTGGTGTGGTACCTGTACTTGTATTGCAATGGTAGCGATGTTGGGGACCTTCATAGATAGATAGATAGATAGATAGATAGATAGATAGATAAATAGATGGATAGATAGACAGATAGACAGATAGATAGATGAATAG
>CM054143.1:5982180-5992180 GCA_028751875.1 Rapana venosa | reverse complement strand
ACTGTGCACTGTTGGCTCTGTCTGATGTGAATGCTGCAGGCTCCTACAGTTGGTCGCTTTGTCTGTATTTGCAAAAGTTGTGCTGTCCTGCCGTAGCTCACGTCCTTTCATTTAGAGTTGCACAAGGTGGTATTTTTGGAGGATTGTTTTTTTCTTTTACTACTACTACTACTTCTACTACTACTACTACTACTACTACTACTACTACTACTACTACTACTACTACCACTTCTACTACTTCTACTACTACTTCTACTACTTCTACTTCTTCTGCTACTACTACTACTACCACTACTGCCACTACTACTACTACTACTACTACTACTACTTCTACTACTACATCTACTACTAATAATGTATGGACTCTTGTAAAGTAAATAAATCGAAGTGCTTGCATTCACATCATTCACACGCATCCAACCTGTCCACAAATATCAGGATAAACAAAGATAAAATTCACACACACACATACAGCACAACACGCTTAGGTGAGGTGGTGGAGGTGAAGGTAGCTATTCGAAAGTAGGAATAGATACCAGGGGAAGATCTCCGGTAGAAAAAAGTGCGTTTTGAGGTTGGATTTGAAAGTACCTTAAAAAAAGACCTCGAGAGGGAATCGTCTTTATGTGTAAAGCAAGCGTTGTCTTAGTTGTATATTGTTTAGATATAATTCCCCCCCCGCCCCCCCCCCCCCCCCCCCACCTCATGTTAATTTTCCATATCTTATATCTGATGATATCTGTCCCTTCAACCATACCTATCTATTGGACATATGTGTATTCCTTTAGATTACTTTCTATTGCAAGTGAATGGAAAGGCAATCCTCTATGTGTGTTTAACGAGCTTTGTCTTACATGTCCCTTTTTTAGCTAATGATAACCCCCTGGACTTCTTTATTTTTTTTCATTTCTGATGCAGTTTTGAAAAATGTGTATAAAACTACCTGCCCACCTTGATAAGTGTCTGCATCATTCGAACGTTGTTGACAGTGGTAGAACAATTAATTAGAAGCATAGGATAAATCCTCCAATGTGAGATGCCGGGGTGTGTCATTATAACTAGGTAAAAAAAAAGGTAAAGGAGTCCCATAACCTATTAGGTCGTAGGGGAGCGAGGCGTCAGAGACCCCACTTCTCTAGGGCCAGCATATTGAGGGCGGCGCCCATCTCCTCTCCCTCGCTGCTTTACCTTCCCTGACCCTAAAGAGGGCAGGTACCCATTTACAGCTGGGTGAACTGGGGGAACTGTACTGAAGCCAAGGCGCGCAAACGGTCACCCATCCAACTGGTAACCACGCTCGACGCTGCTTATAACTAGCCTCTACAGAAATCATGTGCTAGGAATTCCATCTTCTCTACCCATCTCTTTGTCTCGGCTTTCTTTCTTTTATTCCTGACACCTCCTTCCTGTCGATTTCCAGCCTTCTTGGTCCATTCTCCTGCCTTTATTCTAGAAAGACTAGAAACATCACATTTCTCTCCCATGCAGAAGTCGGATGTGCTGGGCCTGACTTGTCAGGCGCTTAACGGCAGTACAATGCAGTTTTGCTCATATTGTGACAAACACTAGTTGCTGATTAACAGCTCGAGTAAAAAGATGAAAAGATACATCTCTCTAAAAAAAAGTTTTCATAAAAAAGACAAGTGTTGTCTTTTAAAAGCATCATCATTATCATTCTCTCTATGTCTGATCTCACACCACCAAAAGGCAATTAAAACTAAACTGACCTTACAAGTGGTGACACCTTGCATCTATCATTATGTAGTCTTGCTTTTCTATAGCATCCCCCCCCCCTATTCCTCTGCTGGAAAATGCAACTTTCTTTTCAGAGACTTCACTCCAAATAGAATCCACTCAACCTTCTAATGTTTTCGCAATCGATTGAGATCTCTTCCCCCAAAGACGCAGTCACGATTTGCTGGCAAACTTGTAGGAATGCAATGTTTGTCTTGTGGAACCCTGGCCTGGCTGTCCTTCCAGCAATGGCGCTGCATGCAACCTCCCTTTCCTTGCATCGTCGTCCTCTCCTCTTTTCCCCCATCCCTTTCTCATGTGTAGTAGTGTGTGTGTGTGTGTGTGTGTGTGTGTGTGTGTGTGTGCGTGCGTGCGTGCGTGCGTGCGTGCGTGCGTGCGTGCGTGCGTGTGTGTGCGTGCGTGCGTGCATACGTGCACGCGCATGGATTTGAAATCTGTTGATTATGTTTAAGGAGAGTTGTATGCCTGTAAATGATTGAGTGCAAGCGCTTCGATTTGTTTGTATTTTTACAAGATTCGGCGCATTATAAATTTCATATATTATTATTATTATACTTGGTGTTGGGTTGCAAAAAGGAATTGTATAAAGGTTCTGTGTGTGGAGGATAGGGAGGAGAGGTTGGGATGTGTGTGTGGGAGGGGGGGGGGTGGTAGAAGAGTAGTGTGTGTGTATGTGCAAGTGTGTGTGCGTGCGTGTATGCGTGCGCGCGCGCGCGCGTGTCTTTGTGCCTGTGTGTGCGTGCGTGTGTGTACGTGTATGTGCGTACGTACGTGTGTGTGTAGTCAGGAAAGGGCACACAAAGTAGTGGTCAGGCTGTTGACATTCCGATTATGTTTCTCCCTCAGTCCTGGGGGCTTTGGGTGGATACATGCTCTTTGTCTGTGTGTTCGTCTGTCCGTCGGTGTTTGTGTGTGTGTGTGTGTGTGTGGTGTGTGTGTGTGTGTGTGTGTGTGTGTGTGTTGGTGGGTTGGGGTGTGGGTGTGTGTGTAGGTTTGGGTGTGTGTGTGTGTGTGTGTGTCTGCCTGTCTATATGTATGTCCCTCTCTCTCTCTCTGTCTCTCCGCTCTCTCTCCACCCTCTCTCTCTCTCTTGTTATCCTTCACCCCGTTCTCTCTCTCTCTCTTTCTCTCTCTCTCTCTCTCTCTCTCTCTCCTCTCTCTCTCTCTCTCTATCTATCTATCTATCTATCTATTTATCTCGATCTATATCCGTCGCTCTCTTCTTTCCTCTATGTTTGTCTTCCTGCCTTTGTCCCTCTCTTCATATTTATCTCCCTTGTCTCTTAGGGCTCCAAGCGAATGTGTCTGTTTTTTCTTTTTTCCCCAAAGGTCATTAGCAAGTCTTTCTGTTTGGAATTGTTTGAGCCCCATAGAGGATATTGTAGAATATTCGATTGTGCTGTATAAATGTGTATAGCAATTTTATGTAGTGCATTGCATAATATTGGACTAAATACCATTAGATTTATTGTTAAGTTGTGTTTGGTGAACCAGCCGCCATGGCGCAGTGGTTAGCGCCTTGGGTTACGGACTGGAAGGTCGCGGGTTCGATTCCCATAAGAATCATAGGGATTTTTTCGGACTCCGGCCGGCTCCTACCCAGAGTGAGTGTGCTGTGGGCTCAGTGGGAAGACTGGGACCACACAGTCGAGCTTCATCCACTTAACGGATGCGAGTTTGAGAGTGTTGCTCAAATTACCTGACCAACACTGCAGGTGTCTGTATCTCTCTGGCCCGGTTGACGCCTGGATATATTATGATAGTAAGCGTAGAGTACAACCCTGTCAAGTAGTCTCAAAGCATATGCACTTCCACAGCAGCATCATTACGTCATCCTCATTGTCATTGATCATCATGAATTAAAAAAAATTGCCTTTCATTCGGTGGTCTCGGTTTCTCTGGTCTCATGGTGACCTCAGATTCGGTTTGCCCATACACTTCTGTGCCTGTGGTGAGTTTGTGTCAAAGCCTTTGGGGTTGGAGGTTCGCGGGGGACGGTCGTTGGAGGGACGTTGTGGTGGTTGCCACCTGGGGTGGGCAACGCACTCAGTCTGGCTCCGCGACTGAGCTAATACTGTCGTTAGTAGGGGGCTTAGTAGGTGGTGTCCTGCGTATGTTAGCTCAGAACAGGCACCACTGAACACCACCAAAGTGACCCAGCAGCAGTGCAGGGCCCCTCTGGCTGGTGGCCCCACGGCGGCCTGATAGTGATGGGCTCCCTGTGGACTTCCGACCCTGAGGATGAGACATAACAAATCTGGGTATGGTTGTGGCAGGGAGATTGGAATGAGCGGCGTGTGAACAGTAGGACAGGGGTCGTCAGAAGATGAGGAAGCAAAAAAAAAAAAAAAAAAAAAAAAGTTGTGTTTGGTGTTGTTACTGGAAACCGTTGTGCGTTATATTGCTGTTTCTTACTGAATTTGTAAATATGACAGATGACATATTTTCTCTATAATAACATTTTTCTTTCAACCATAAGAACATAAGGTTCCTTTTCCCCCCTGTTGTTCTACATGAATACATCAGTTACTGTTTGCATCTTTAAATTAATCAAAATCGCCTTGACTTGATTACAAATATATTCTCAACTGGATTTATCAGTTATGATCATTTCCCAGGTTTTGAAATGGTCAAAGTATTTGACCAAATCTGTAGGTGTTTGTATCACTCAGGCCTGGTAGTTTGTCGCATGTAGAATAATCAGAATCATAACAAAACCCACAATGTCAGTATTATATCAAATCATGTTTTACTCTCGCAGAATCGTCCATAACATCACAAAACCACTAATCACCAAACAAATGATATATGAAAAGCAAATACACAAGAAAAAAACAAATGTCCCCGCATGTTCCCAGAAAGACTTCTCTGAAGTTGGGGTATGGGTGTCTAAATGAAGAGGTACTTAAAAACCCTCATACAGCAAACTTATTCAGTGTGCAGTTTCAATTTCACAGTGATATCCAGGTGGGATGATGAGTGGGTCAGAGTGCACATTCTGGGTGTACCCTCAGAGTGTTAAGCTGGGGAACGCACAACACCACAACCACCACCACCACCAACAACAACAACGTTCCTACAAATTGACTTTCATTTTTTTGTGTTCGTATAGTATGTATGTTAGTCTGTCGTCTCCGGCGATGACCTCCAAAACAGCAGAGGAGACAGCTGCTGATTCGGAAATTGGGCAGAAATTTGATTATAGTGGAGATGCCTTGCCCACAGTACATCCCCACTCTCTCGGCCAAGTGGGCATAAGGACAGTCAGCGTTGGAGATGTTCTCCAAAGGCCAACTAGCCCCCAGGGCTGCAGCACATAAGGACTGTGCAAGTCAAGCTGCATCTGAAGAAGCAAAACCTGTCCACAGCCTTTGCTCCAAATGGAAATCAGCCAGCCTTCTGACACTGCCACGATCAATGAAGATACAATGACATCTTTTCATGGATGTGGTCACGATTCACTAACCAGCCTGGGGGAATACCCTGTTTGTCTTCTTGTGGATTCTGGCTAATTCACGTGGAGTGTTGTCACAATGTCCCTGTCCCTCCTCTTTCACACCCCATTCACTTCATTACTGGACAGTCCATTGTTGTATTGCTGAAAGAACAAGGGTTTGCTTGCCATATGTGTGTGTTTTTCTTTCTTTCTTTAATTAATTAATTAATTTATTTATTTCAAGATAATGGAATAAGCACTCATGTGCATTTTTATACCCAGTAAGCATGTGTATGCAGGTTTGCAAAGTTTGTCATCCATTCCCACTGGAAAACAATGGCTTACTCTTCAAAAATGTGGAACAGATTTGAACATGTGCACAAGATGTTCTGCATGTGTTCGCTCAAGAGACCTCGCTGGGGGAGTAGAATCAGTGCTGATGTTAACTCCAGACAAAAATCCTCTTGGACGAGATTCAATCCCAGGTCAGCAGATCACGAATGTAATGTTCATCACTCTAACTACCAGGCTATCTCTACCCCCCCCCCCCCCTTTATTTTTCCATCTCCCCTTGCATCAAAATCATGGTGTGCTCTAGCAGCAGCATCTATAACATCACCTAACCACAACTTATCAAGCAAATAATTGTATGAAAAGCAGACACAAAAGAGAAAGAAAATTACCTATCATGTTTTTACAAATGGACTTTGTTGTTTTGGGTTTGTTTTCTCGTATAGTTTGCTGCAGCTGAAGAAGCAAATCCTTTCCACAGCCTTTGCTCCAAATGGAAATCAGCCAGCCTTCTGACACTGCCACGATCAATGAAGATGCAATGACATCTTTTCATGGATGTGGTCACCATTCACTAACCAACCTGGGAGAATGCTGTGTTTGTCTTCTTTGGATTCTGGCTAATTCACGTGGAGTGTTGTCACAATGTCCCTGTCCCTCCTCTTTCACACCCCATTCACCTCATTACTGGGCAGTCCATTGTTGTATTGCTGGAAGAACCAGTGTTTGGGTTGTACTGTAATTATGTGTGTGTGTGTGTGTGTGTGTGTGTTTGAATGTGGATGTGGATGAGGAAGTTTGTGCTGTGTGTGTTTGTGCTATTTATCTATATAATTCTTTCACATTAAGGATAAGGGACTAAGCACTCATGAACATGCAGGTTAGTACATTTTGTTTTAAGTTCTAACAACTACAATGGACTACTCTTGTGAAAGAAGGAACCGCTTTTGACATGTGTGTAAAATGTCCTGAGTGTGTTTGCATACAGGACCTCTGTTTGTAACCAACGGACTTTTGAGGGAGTAGAGTAGGCACTGATATCAACTCCAGGGACAATGGAATCCCTAAAATTGGTCTCACTAGTAACGATAACGATAACGAAATTTTATTTTCTGAGGGTAATAGAATAAGTACAGGACTTTTTTTACATCCAGCCCTCAGCAGTGTGTGTGCGTACGTGCGTGCGTGTGTGTGTGTGTGTGTGTTCTCAAAAAATACACAAAAGAAACAGATGAACAAATGAAATAAAACATATCAAAAGAAAAGAATGTTTAAAAAAAAGAATAGACCCAAAAAACAAGAAAAGAAAAGAAAAGGGGAGAAAAAAGAGAGAAAAAAACCCACCAAAGAAATCTGTACACAAACGAAAAACAATATAAAATGAAGTGTTCACTCAAACAGGTAGAGTTAGCACATCTGAAATCCGAACTTCCACCCCTAGGCACAAAACATGATAAGATTCATTAGAAAACAGCCGCTGAAATCAGAATGTTGCCAGGTAGGTAAAAAGGTAAAGGAGTCCCATAACCTATAAGGTTGTAGGGGGGCGAGGCGTCAGAGACTTCACTTCTCTAGGTGCCTGATAAAAAAAAATGGCTATAAAGACTTTTTTTTTATACCAGGATAGCTCTAGGACAATATAAAACTGAATAAAGAAGAGCACAGGAAAAATAAAAAGTAATAAAATTAATAAAGGTAATGCAATTTTAAAGGAATATAAAGACGTTCACTTGAGGTTGGTTTCCATTTGTATTTATTTCCTGAGGGGGAGGGAGGGGGGTGTTTGAAAAGTTGACCGAATTTGTTTTCCTTGTTTTTGTGTGTTAAAATGTGTTTTGCTGCGTGGGTGCGTGTGTAGTGTGTGTGCGTGTGTGTGTGTGTGTGTGTGTGTGTGTGTGTGTGTGTGTGTGTGTGGTGGGGGGTGCGTGCATGGCGTGCGTATGTGTGGTGTGTGCATGCGTGCGCGCGCGTGTGTGTTTGCATTTTTGTTCTCTTTTTTTCTGCTTGGTTTGTTTTGAAGCGGTTTCTATATATAATTTGTTTTGTTGGTTTTAAAAAAAATTACTATTTGCTTTTTTTAAGCAAGTTGTTCTTAGTTGTTATGTTCTTGTTGGCTTCTAGGGATCAGTTTGGTTAATGTGAAAGGTTGTGTTTTATTTCTTTTGACATTTTTTCATGTTTCGTAAATTTCTTTTATTTAATGTCCCTAATGCCTCAATTGCATTAATTTTATATGTTAAGCTTCAATAGAAACGCTTTAAAAAAAACCCAATAAACAAACAAACTCAGATAAAAGCCGTGTGTTTGTATATATATATATATATATATATATATATATATATATATATATATATATTATATATATATTGTAGTGTGTGTGTGTGTGTGTGTGTGTGTGTGTGTGTGTGTGTGTGTGTTATTTATGCATTTTATTCTTTTACATCAAGATAATTTAGTACATACTTGTAAGCCTTTTTTAGATCCAATTCCCGTGTGTATGCGGTTTTGTAAATTCTGTCATCTGTTCCTACTGGCACAAAATGGCCAATTCTTACGAAAAGTGGAACAGGATTTAACGTGTGCGCATGTGTGTGTGCGTGCGTGTGTATGTGTGTGTGTATTTGCATGTGTGTGGGTGTGTGCATGCGTGTGTGCGTATGCATATGTGTGCATGCCTGTGCGCATTTGTGAGTGTGTCATATTTAAATTTCGACCAAAAGAAATATTGAAAAGGAAAGATAAGGGAAACAATATATTTTTTTGAAAAGCACAAAGAAAGAGATAACAAAAGCAAAAAACTAAAATAAAATCAAGTGTTGACTGACACTGTTTTTTAGCACACCCCTAGTTAATTTGATCTTCCACCTCACGCACAGAACAAGGTATGCCGCATTAGAGCACAGCCGCTAACATGAGTGTGTTGCCACTGTCGCTTTGAATCTGCCAACTGAATGCAGCTGCCTGATAAAACACATTCACAACACTTACAGGCATTTTAGAGAAGAATGGATTCAATGATTTTTAAAAGAAAAAAAAAGGTGGAATAAATAAAAACAAGAACAAAAGGCGGAAACAAGCATTAGATTAACAAACAAAATAATCAAGGAGAATAAAACACGTTTATTTTGGATTGTTTTCCATGTGTCATTCTTGAGGGGGGAATGAATGCACGCGCGCATGTTTGTGTGCATGTGTGTGTGTCAGTGCATGTGTGTGTGCGTGCATGTGTGTGTGCATGCATGTGTGTGCATGCGCGCGAGTGCGTGTGTGTGTTTGTGTGTGTGTGTGATCTTGTGTGTGTGTGTGTGTGTGTGTGTGTGTGTGTGTGTGTGTGTGTGTGTGTGTGTGTGTGTGGTGTGTGTTTTGTGTGTGTGTGTGTGTGTGTGTGTGTGGTGTGTGCGCGCGCGCGTGGTGTATTTGTAAACAGTTGGTTGGAATTATGTTCCTTCTAGTTTGTGTTAAAATGTGTTTGCACGTTTGTGTTCTGTTTTCTCTGCTTCTTCCTTCGTTTGTTTTTCAAAGCTGTTGCTTTAATTAGAAGAATTGGGTTGTTGTTGTTTTTTGGGGGGCTTTATTTGTTTTATTATTAGATGCTTTTATTGGAAGCTTCATTTTTAGCTTTACTTTGTTGTCTTTTGGGGGTGGAGGCTTAGTTTTGTCATTGTGAATGTTTGTATTTTCGTTCCCTCGATTTGTTTTTAATTTTCCTATGTCTTAGTTATTTTACTTTTTTTTCTAAAAAGTTTCAATCACATTTGTATGTTTAAACTTTAAGAAAAACGCGTGGAAAAAGCAAAAAAAAAACCTCTTGAAAAAAATCCTCCATGTCAAAGTGTGTGTACGTGCACATACGTGCGTGCGTGTATGCGTATGTATGTATGTTTGCGTACATGCATGTGCTATCGTGTGCATGCTTGCGAGTGTGGTTCTAGTTAAATGTAGACCAAAAGGAATACGAAAGGAAAGAAACAAAGATAAGCAAAGAGCAAAATAAACCAAAGCAAACAAAGAAAGCATTTAAAACAAAGGGTTCACTCACACTGGTCTTTAGCACACCTGTAGTTCGTCTGGTGGGTGACCGTTTGCGCGCCTTGGTTTCAGTACAGTCCCCCCAGTTCACCCAGCTGTAAATGGGTACCTGCCCTCTTTAGGGTCAGGGAAGGTAAAGCAGCAAGGGAGAGGAGATGGGCGCCGCCCTAAATATGCTGGCCATAGAGAAGTGAGGTCTCTGACGCCTCGCTCCCCTACGACCTTATATGTTATGGGACACCTTTACCTTTACCTCCTTTAGTTAATCTGATCTTCCACCCCTCGGCACAGAACAAGGTATTTGCATTAGAGCATAGCCGCTAAAATGAACGTGTTGCCACTGACCCTATCAATCTCACAACGTAATGCAACTGCCAGATAGAAAACAATGGGAATTGGTATCTGTTTACGTGATTAATAACGAGATAGTTTCAATAAAAATGGAATAAAACAAAAAAAAAAGGGGGGAAAAGTATGAAAGTAACATTT
>CM054143.1:5952752-5970252 GCA_028751875.1 Rapana venosa | reverse complement strand
CTGGTAAGGCCTGAGTATCTAACTGACTTTGCAGCTGGAGGAATTCCGGAAGTAGCAAAGAAGTAGCTTGTCTAAAAACATGCATTATGAAGATCTATTTTCCTGGAGCCATGGCGCTTTAAGAACCCTACCTTCATTCATCATTAAGCCAAAGGATACTCACCAAATAGACCTTTTAAAACTGTACACCCATGACACAATCATAAAAAGAGTATTATATTGAGCGTACGTAGTGGACGTAGCTCTATATAAAAGATGCAGTGCCCCCTACTGATAAAGTGCCACTGCAAAACTGCGGGTTGCTTTGCAAGAAATCTAGAAACTGGACCATTAAAAATATCGCCGACTTATTCCAGTGTCATGATGTAAAGAGTTTAATGGGAGCATTTAATCAGCTGTACGATAGCCAGTTATATCAATAAAAAGAGGTGACCAGCAACAGCATATTTTGTCTAACATGCGTTGTAATAGAAAGACTCGTTTGAAGTTCATAACATCAAAGAATTCATAGATCCCAGGCTCACAGATATTCAGATAGGTGATATAAACTGCCTCAGTTGTGTATCGTGCAAGGAACGCGAATATCTAAACCACAGGAGGAAATAACCTAGGGACGCCTTCAAAGGCTAAACAATACTGAGCAGCAATCCAAACTCAACACCTTCTAACAACCACAAATGACCCTTTTGGTAGAAACTGAGATATCCTATATGCTCTCGAGGAGAAGCCTGGAAGCCACGTCAGCCACAAACGAGCAACAGATCACCATCTGACATAGATCTTATGAAATAAATACAGTTTTAGAAGATGGACCTCCTATTTATTGAGTTTCACTGCCTGCACCACAGCGAGCTTCTTGTTAGAGAGAAACTGCAGCTAGCCAACCTAATACTGGTCGGCTTCAGAAGTAGCCTAACATTTCATCAAAGAAATGACTGTATGTCTCATCTAACATGTTTTTTGTTACTACAATTTATGGAACAGCTTTTGATAATACCAAGTGGGTTGACCTCCATCATCATACGAACACTCAGAGAATATTATTAGACACGGCTTTTGGTACCATATCTATTGTAGTCTACTCTGCTGCCTGTCTTCTAAATGTCAGCACTGTAAAAGCAGTACAGGTAAATCATTGTATCCACTAACAATAGTATGTGGTATTAAGATAAACAATCCATTTGTGGATCTATAGCATATGGGGGGAACGTCGTATAGAATATTTTATAAAAAAATATTTTAATTAACATACTGTGGCACTTAACAAAGTGAGATTTTGGATATGGTGCACACACAGTGTTGGTGTGGTGGGAACGCAGAT
Source organism: Rapana venosa (assembly GCA_028751875.1). Lineage (NCBI taxonomy): Eukaryota > Metazoa > Mollusca > Gastropoda > Neogastropoda > Muricidae > Rapana > Rapana venosa. Next base: position 5,968,931 of record CM054143.1, on the reverse strand, counting down.
AGGATATGAGTGAGGTAGGTGCGAGGAAGTTAAAGTAGGGGGGTTGGTGGGGGGGATGGTGGTGATGAGGGGGTGGGGATGTTGGTGCCTCAGTAAGAATTGTGTAAGATGGGGTGTGTAATGGTTGGCAGAGGGTGGTAAGAGCCGGGGGTTAATATAAGGGGAGAGGGAGTATAAGGAGGAGCGAGGGATTAGAGTCGTATTAGGGTGAAAGAAAAATTAAGTAGAGGGGTGTTTTCGGACGAGCGGGATAGAGATTAATGATAGGTAATTTTTAGGGGGTGGTGGTAGTGGATGGATTGGGTAGGGGAGGGGGTGTTGATGGTGGATTAAATGGTAGAGGGTGAAATAGAGTATGAAGAGTATAAGAATGGTTTGTGAGTGAGTGGGGATGCGTGTGTTTGTGAGAGGAGAGTATGTTGTTAGGTATATTTGGGGTGAAGGTTGTTTGATGTATTTTAGAATATGATTATGAGGGGTATATATATATTTAGTTTAATTTGTTTAGGGGGGATTGGGTTAAGATAGGAGTATGACTTGTGGAATGTGATGTATGGATGGTTGGAGGTGAGTGTTAGGGACTAGGGGGTTGGATAGGGTGGGAAGGAATGGGGAGGGGGTAGTTGAGTTAATAGTGGAGGGGGGGGGAGAATGGGGGGTAATTTGATGAGGGGGATGTAGGGTTGTATTGAAGGGGAGGTGGATGAGAGAGGGAGGGGAGATTGATGTGGGAGAAGGTTGGTGGGGTGGGATGGTTGGAGGGGTATTTATATAGGTGTATGGTTATATGGTTTTGTTAAATATAAGGGTGGGTTTAGGTATGAGGTGGGTATTAAAGTAGGGAGAGGGGATGGTGGGTGGGGTAATGATGGGGGAGTGGAGGAGGTGGATATGGTGAAGGGAGATAATGGGGGATGGGAATTAAGGGTGTGGATGGGGTGTTAATAAAGTAGGAGGTTGAGAATAAATGTGAGGTGATTGGGGATAATTGGGGTTTAGAGGTTTGTTAATGATGATTATGATTTTGGTAATTGTTTATTAAAGGGGTTGGTGAAGGTGGGGGTGTCAGCATGCTATGTGGGGGGAGGAATTGTATGGTTGTGGGTTTGATGTAGTTGTATTTGAGAGTTGTGGGGTTGGAGAAGTATGATTGGGGAGTGAATGAATGTGATTAATGGATGTACTTAATATTGGATTGTGGTATGGGTTGGGATTATTAATTGATTTAGGATTAAAAAGGTTTAGGATTGTTTGCTGAATTTTATTGAAAGGGGAGGGGTGTTTGGGTTCGGGGAGAGGAGGGTTGGATTTAAGGGAAGGGAGGTGTGTAATTTGTATGATGATTATTATTGAAGATAATGTTTGTATGATATTTGTATATAGAAATTGGGGAATATAGGGATGATGGGTGGAATGAAATAGGTGAATGAGGTTTTTGATTATGATATGGGGTGGAATGGTAAGGAAAGAGGAGTTGTGAGGAGGAGGTGTGGGGGGATGATAGTGGGTGATTTTGATGAAATGGTGATGGTAGATGTTGTTTGTAGAAGGGAGGAAATGATGGGGTGAGTTTTGGGGTAGGGTGGGGTGATTGGTTAATGTGTAGATAATTGGTGGTATTTAGAGATGATTAATGAGTGGGGATTTATTTGTTGTGTTAGGGGTGGGTGTTAAGATGGTAGAGGAGAGGTGTAAGTGATTTGATGTTTTGAAAGTTAGATTATGGTAGGACGGATTGGTGGTGGGGGGTTGATGTAAATATTGTGGGTTTTAGTATGGGATGAGGAATATGGGTGTGATTAAGGGGTGGGGTGTGGTTATATGTATGGAGGAGAATGAGTTAATGTAATGTGGATGGGTCATGGGGGAGAGGTAGGGTGGGTGGGGGAGGAATAGTGAGGGGGATGTTTTGGTAATATTTGAATGATTGGGGGGATGTTGATTGGGAAGAAGGGGAGGATGATTATGTTTGTTAAGAGGTGGGGTAAGGGGTTGTGGGGGGTGGTGGGTGGGATGGGAATTTGGTTTTTATGTAAGAGATGGGGAAGAGGGTATTGTTGGAGAGTGGATAATGCATGCTTTATAAATATGTTGATTTGTTATTAGGTGGGGGTGGTAGTGTGTTGTAGGGAGGTGGGATGTGGGGGGGGAAGGGGAGAAGGGGTGGGATATTGGTGTGTAGATTTTATGATGTATAGTAAGTGGTAAGGAGGGGTGGAGGGGTGGGGTGGGGTTGTATAATGTGGATGAAATGGGGAAGGGGGGGGGGTATTGGGAGTGTGGGAGGAGGAAGATATAGGTAACGGGGGGAGGGGGGGAGAGTGGATTTTGGGTATTTAGGGTTATTGGATGAGGGAAGGATTTTAAGGGGGGGGGGGGGGGGGGGGGGGGGGGGGGGGGGGGGGGGGGGGGGGGGGGGGGGGGGGGGGGGGGGGAGGGGGGTGGGGGGGGGGGAGGATTGTTAGTAGATGGGAGTTGTTTGTTGTATGGGTGATATAGGTTGAGTATGGGGGGGGGGGGTGATAAGTATTGGGTTTGGGGAGTGTTTGAGTGGATGTTGGGAAATATAGGGCAAGGGTATTTGGTATTAGTGGGGGGTGGAAGATATAGGGGATTTGTAGAAGCTTATAATATTTTGATGGGAAGTTTTGATGAAGGAGATTTGTGGATGTGTTGGGTTTAGAGACAGAGATGAGGGGAATATGGGTTTAAGTTAATTTAGATAATATGTTTTATTGGTGATGAGGGGGGAGGTGGGGAGATATGATAGGGGAGTATTAATTGATGGATTGTTGGTTAGAGTTTTATTGGGTGTTTAGGGGGGGAGGGTGGAGGGGATTTTTAAGTAATTAGGGAAGAAGGGGAAAGATGGAGGAGGGGGAATTTTGGGAGGGTTGGGGGGGAAATGATGAGGTGAGGGAAATGGGGGGGGGTAGAGGATTTGGGGATGGGAGGGGGGGGGGGGGAGGTATAGGTGATGGTGGGGGGAGAAGGGTGGGTGGGAAGGGTGTGGTTGGGATGGATTAATTAGGGAGAAAGGTAGGAGAGATGGCAGTGGGGGTGGGGTGGAAGGATTAGGTGGTTGGGGGATGAGGTTTGATGGGTAATAGGGGGGATAGGAGGTTATGGGTGAGAAGTGGGGGGGATGTTTATATTGGGGAATGTAAGATGATGACCATTTGAGAGTTAATGTGTGTTTTTATTTTTGTAGTAGTTGTGGGAGGAGGGTGGGGGGGGTGTGGGGAGTGGGGAGGTGGGTTATGGGTTGAGTATATGGGTTGAGTTGAGAAGGTTGTTGGTAGATGAGTGAAGGTTTATAGGAGGAATATTTGTAAAAGGGGGTGTGTGGAAGGGGGTGGTGATTAGAATATATGTAGGGGGGGGGGGGAGAGTGGGAGTTAGGGAGGAGTAGGGGTGATGAGTTTGATGAAAGTTTAAGTGGTTATAAGAGAGGTGTTGGTTTGAGGTGTAGGGGGGGGGAGTTGTTGTAAGTTGTATTATGGGAGTTGGGATTATTATTTATGTATGATTGGGGGAGTGGGGGTCACAAATATTAAGGAGGAGGGTTTTTGGGTGGAGTATTTGGGGTTAGGAGAAAGGAGGGGTGGGTTATGTAAATTTTAGTGTGTTAATGATAATTGGAATTTGCGAATTTGATGAAGGGGAAGGAGAGGAGGGGTTATTAGGAGGTGAAGGTGTTGTTTGAGATAAATGGTTGGAGGTGAGGTTAAGTAGAAGTATGGGTTGTGGGGAGTGGGGGATTGGATGAGGGGATGAGGGTGGGTTGGGGTGGGGTTTATTTGGGTTGGTAATGGTGATTGTTGGGGATGAGTAAATTTTAGGGTGTGTGGGTATTGCGATGAGGAGGAGGTGTAGGGGGGCGTTTTTTTGGGGGGGGGTTGGTGGTGGGGGTGGAGGATGTTGGGGGGGAGGATTGGGTGGGGGGGGGGGGGGGGGGGGGGGGGGCTGGAAGGATGGGTTATTATAGGGGGGTTGTTAGGGATTATCTCTACTATATCTTTGGTGGGAGTTGGGGATGGGGGGGGGGATGGTATTGGTGAGGGTGTAGGGGGGTTGTGATAGGATTGGATGGGATAGAGGTTGGAAGGGAATGTTGTTATTTGTATTGAGGTATGATTAAGTGAGGAATGGTTGTGTTGTGAATTGAATGGTTATTTTTAGTAGAGGAGGAGAGTGGATTAATTTATTTATAATTGGGTAGGTGATGTAATTTTTGTGTTGGTTGAGGTATTGGGTGGGTGGGGGGGGTGATAGGGGGTGAGGGGAGTGTTATGTTAGGGGAAGGTGAGGTTGGAGTGTGAAGAGTTATGGGAGAGAGTGGGTGTGAAGTGGGGTAGGAAATATGGTGAGGGTAAGTTTTGGGGCGGGGGGACAATGTTGGTGGGGTGGTATTGTTTAATTTAGGTGAGGGGAAATGGGTGGAGGGTGGGGTTGCGGGGAATGGTGGTTAATTTGTGGTAGGGGTTGGGTTGGTTGAGTGTTGGTGGGTTAGGCTATCTGAGTGTTTGGGTGGGTTTAAGGTTGGGGGGGGTAGGTTGGAGGTAGGGGGAGGTGGGTGTTTGGTTGGGGGGGTATGTTTTATGGGAGATTTGGGGGTATTGTTGGAGTAGGGAGTGGTTTGTGATTTTGTGGTTGGAGATTGTGGGTTGGGGGGATAGTAGGTGTTGGTAATGGTAGGGGGGGGTGTGGGTTGCTGTGTGGGTGGGGGGGGGGGGAGTTGGGGTGGTGGGGTTGGCGCGGTATGTTTAAGGTTGGGGTAGGGGGGGAGAGGTGGGGTTTTGTGGGGGGATGGGGGAGGGGGTTGTGGGAGCGATGGGGGGTTGGGGGTTGGGGGGTGTTTAGTTGGGATTGGGGGTTATGGTCTTTGGCGATTTATCAGTGGGTTTGGAGAGGTGGTTGATTTGTGGTGGGGTGTTAAGGTTAGGGATAATAGGGGGGGGGGGGGGGTAAGGTGTTTTTTTGGGGGGTATTTTTTATTGGTGGGTAAATTGAGGGGGGGGGGGGAGGGGGTTTATGTTGGTGGGATGTGGTATGTGGGGTGGGATATTATAATGGGGAGTAGGAATTTGATATGGTTTAAGGGAAGAGTTTGTGGGAGAGGGTTTATATTAGAGGGGGATTTAGTGGTATTAGGTGTTTGTGTTAGTGTGGTAGAGGTTAGTGGTAGGGGTGGTGGTGTAATATGGGGTTTTTGAGGAGGGAATGGATGTTGGGGGGGTGTTAAGGAGGGAAGTAGGTTTTGGTGGGTAGAGAATGGGGGTTTGAGTGGGGGGCGGGGGGGGGTTGAATGGGGGAGAGGGGGGGGAGGGGGTGTAGGGTAGGGGTGGTTTTAAGATGATTTATTATGGGGTTGGGTATAGGTGGGGGGATGTGATGGAGTGGGGTTATGGATAAGGTAGGGGTGATGGGGGGTTGAGGGGGGGTTTTATGGGTTGAGTAGTTTTTTGTTGGGTTTTGTGTTGTTTGGGTGAATTTTGTATAGGGTGAGATAGTGTGTAAAATTTATGGGGGTAGTTAGAGTGTGGGGAGGGGGGAAATGTGGGTATGGTGAGGTGAGGTTGGTGTGGGAAATTAAATAGGTTATGATGTATTTAAATAATTGGTTGGTTGGGAATAGGGGGGGGGGTTTGGAATGGGAGGAATTTGAAGTTTATGGAGTGATTTTAATTGGTTTAGGGATTGTATTAAAGGGGGATTAGTATGAGAGGGGGGGATGTGGAGTAATATGGGTTAATCGAAAAATTTAATGTGTGTTTTGGTGGGGTATTGGGGATGGGGTATCTGATGGATTGGGAAGTAGGTAGATGGGAAAAATAGGAAAATAGGTGTGTTAGGATGAAAGGGTTTGGTGGGTGGTTATGGGTTTGGGAGTGTTGAGGGATGTGAATGTGTGGTTGGAGTTAGGGATGGATGGTATTTATTATTTTTTTTATAGGATGTGGTTGAGGTGGGGGGGGGGGGAATTTTGTTTTGTAGGGGAGGGAAAATGTGTTTTGAGGGAGATAGGGGGATTGTGGAGGAGAGGGGGGGGTGGTTATTGGTATGGTGGATGGGGGTAGTAAGGGTGGAGGGTGTTTTGGCTTGGGGGGTTATTTAATGGGGGTGGGTTTGTGGTTGTAGTGAGGGTGAAGTAAGTGGGTGGAAGGGGAGGTGTATGATATGGATTGGGTATTGGTTGGGTGATCGGGGGGTGGGATGATTTATGGGGAGGAGTATTTGAGGGGGTTGTAATGTTGTTAGAAGGGGGGGTAAGTAATGATTGGATAATGATATGATTGTGGGGATGGATAGTGGATAGAGTTGTGTAGGGGGGGGAGTTGTGTATTGGGTGTGTGAGTGGAAGGTAATTATGATGTGTATTTTGTGGGGTTATTGGTATTTAGTATATTATTGTGTGGATGTAGGGTGTGGTTGATAGGGGGTTTTTTGATTTGGGTGTTTATTGTATAATTATGATGGTGTTGATGTGGTTGTGCGATGGATTATAATTGTTATTGGATTTGTAGAAGTAGTTAATAATAAAAGATTGGGGATTTATTATTTTTTTTTGGTGGAAAAGGGTTGTATGGATAGTGTAGTTTGATAGAGGTTATTGTTTAGTGGGTTAGGGGGAAGGGGAGGTGAGGTGGGGTCGTGTTTTGTTTTAATAATTAAAGTTTTAATGTTAAAAAGTTTGGAAGATGAATGTTTAAATATTAGGGGAAGGAGGGGGTTTGTTGATGAGTTATGATGGTTAATTTGTTAATTAGGTATGCGGGTGCCTAAGTGGTAGATTTATTTTAGTAATAGGGCTGAAGTTTGGATTGTGGGGTCTGTAATAAAACGGTGGGGAAGGTGGAGGTGGATTAGGGTTGGTGGTGTAATGGGTGATGAATGATATCGATGTATATATTGCTTATTAGTGAGTTAACATATGAGGTTTTGATTATGTATTGTGGGGTGGAGGGGATAGATGGATTTATGGGCGTAGGTGGAGTGAAAAGTGGGGTGTGGGTATGTTATGTTGGAGGGGGGGTGGGGGGCGGAGGTTGAAGTACATGTGTTTGTTAGGTTGTTGTAGGTGGATGGTTTAATAGTCGATCGATAAGCTGCGTGGGCGTTATATCTTGCTGATGTTTTAGACATGGGGGGATTATTGTACGTGTTATAATGATAAAGATTGTTAGTATTGATAGATCTTGAGGTGAGAGGGTGTGCGTTTCTAGGTAGATGGGTGATTAATAAATCATCAGAATGTGATTATAGTTTTATCAAGTTCGAATATAATAAAGAGTTATGCGGGTTTGTGAAAATGGTTTGAGAGATTGGGTAGGGGGAGCTGGGTTGGTGTTGGATGGGATGGGGGGTATGGGAGATGGGGGGTTATTGGGAGAATAGATTGTAGATGGTTAATGGGTGGTTGGTGTTGAAGTCGTGCATAGGTCTTAATGGGGTTAAATTGCTTTTGTTGGGTGGGGAGGGGTGGGGGATGTGGTGGGTGTGGGGAATATAAGGAGAGGAAGGTGGTGTTTGTGGATTATAGTTGTAATTGGGTATAGATTTATTAACTGTCGAGTGACGAGGAGGCTATATATCTCTTTTTTATGGGGGGTGGGGGAGGGTGGGTTTTTTAAGGGGGGAATGGGATGGTATGAGTTAGTTTGTGAGGGGGGGGGAATGTATGTGGGATGTGGAGTATAGGAAGGAGGGGGGGGAATTTAGGAGGGTATTTGAGGGTTAAAGAGAGGATTTGTTGGAAGGGTAGTGGTTGGGATTGGTGAGTATGTGGGGAATGGAGGATAAATGTGATGATAGGGAGTTTATATGAAGAATGTTAAGTGTGATGTGATGAATGGTGGAGTGGTGGGGGGGGGGTATGGGGATATGTTGTTTTTTGTGGGGAGATTATTTAGGTGGTGATTGAAGGTGATGTATGTGGGGGGGTTTGGTGATAGGTGAGAGGTTTGGTTTATGTATGTATGAGGTTGTATTTATTTAAAAGAATAGTGATGTTTTGGATTTGAGTAGGGGGGGAAGTGGTGGTTTTGGTGTGGATGGGGTAATGGATATTATTGAGTGGATGGGATTGGGGTAGTGCGGGAGGGTTGTGGTTAATATATTTGGGGTGATTTAGGTCATTGGGGGAGTTGTTTTTTTGGTGGGGATTGATTTTTGACTGGGGTTGATAGAAGATTGGTTATAGATGTAGTGGAGGACTTAGAGTGTAGGGTGAGGTTTGGGTGTCTTTTTGGTTTTTTTTCTATCGTTAAGGTTGGTGATTGGGGTGTATGGGTGGGGTGGTAGTTTGATATTGGTGGGGGAGGGGGTTTCTGCGGAGTTTTAGAGTTTTTTTGATGAGAAATGTAATTATTAGGTGGTTTTATTGGGGGGAGTGGAGGAGGGTAGGGGGGTTAGGGAGATGAGAGATATGGAAGTATGATGGATAGATGTGTCCATTAGGAATGTTGTGAGTTAAGTTTAGTAAGGAGATGGGTTTATGAATGGTAGTAGGGGGTTAATTTGGCCGGTTTTAGAAGGTTTGTGTGGGCGGGATATAATTGAGGGATAGAGGGGGTGGGATATGATTGTGATTGAATTGGAGGGGAGTGATGGTGGGTTTGTGGAGGTTCTCTCTATATCTCTATATATCATAACTGGTGCGTTTATGGTAGGGGGGTTATTTTTGAGTTATAGAAGGATTTTGATTGATTTTAGTTGTTGGTGGGGGGGGTTGTTATAATAAAAAAGGGGAATGTGGTTGGGTGTTGGATGGGTTGAAGGGTGGTTTATGGGGTTGATTGGGCCGCTCTCAGTGATTCGGGATTAATTTGATTGGGAGTGAAGTTGAGTGGTAAAGTGATATATAGGGGGAGGTTTGGGGGGTTTTTTGTAGGGGGAGGGGGACAATTAAATCTACCTCTATAGAGGAGATCTGTACACATAGATCATGTGGCGGGGGTATTTGATTTGAGGAGTATCCGAGGACGTGGTGGGAAGTGAGTGGCATCGATTTAATAAGTTATAAGTTGTGGGATGTCGGCCGTGAGGGGGGTAGTTGATGAATACCAGTGTTGTTTGAGATGGGTTGATGTTTCTACATAATGGGGGGGTTTTAATGAACATTATTTGTTCTAAGTGTTATCTTTTTTGTGATCTGGTTTTCGGTGGAAAATGCATTCTTTGCGTTTATTGGGGGTGGTGGGAGATTACATATTGGAGATTATGTGTTTGTTTATGTGGTTTTTTGGGTGGTAGTAGGCTAATGGATTGGGGAGTACATCTTTTTGTTATATAGTAGAGAGTAGACTCGAGTGATGCTAGCGCAGGGATTGTAAGGTTGGGAGGGGGGGTTGTGTGTGAGTTATGTATTTTTGATGGAGTGTGATGGGGGGGATGTGGCGAGGCAACTTATAGTACATATTATTGTAATATGCTACTGTTGTGTGTTTTGTGTGGGGGTATGTGGGGGGTGGGGGGGGGGTTTGGATATTGAGTTTGGTGTGTATGGGGTTTGTTGTGTGTTGTGGGGGGTTTTGGTTGGTTTGTGGGGGTGTGTTGTGGTGTGGGGGGGGGGGGGGGGTTTTTTTGGTGTGGTTTGTTTGGTTTGGGGGATTTGTGTGGGTGTGGGTAGGGGTTGTGGGTTGGGTTTTTGGTGTGGTGGGGGGGGGGGTAGTTTGTTGTTAGGGGGTGGGTGTTGGAGATATGTGGGTGGGTTGGTTTTGTTTTTGTTGTTTGGTGGTTGTTGTTTGTTTGGTTTGTGTGTGTTTATGTGGGTATAATTTTTATTAAAAATATGTTTGTAGAATGCGGTTCGTTAAAATTGCTAGGAGGGGGGGTTAGTTATATTTTATGGATTTATTTAGATATCTTATTATTTATATGTATAGAAGATATATATTAATAGTTTTGTGGAAGGAGGGATATTGGGGGGTAGTAAGGGGGGGATTATGGGGAATATTGAGGGGGGGGAGTTATATAATTTTTGGAGTGGGGGATTGTTGTTGGAGATCGATTGTTTGGGTGTGTGGGTGGGGAGAGAGGTGTGAGTAATAGGGATTAAATGGGTTGAGGGGTGAGGGTTAGGGATGATGGGGATTGATAGTATTGGTGGATGGAAAGGTGGGGTTAAAGTGAGTACTGGGAAGTTAGGTGTGTGGTGGGGGGGGGGGGGGTGGTTAGTAGGGGTGAGGGATGGGGGGGGGGGGTGGAATGGGGGGTAGTGGGAGGTGGGGTGAGGGGGGTGTTGGGGGGAATGTTGGTGGTGGGGGGGTTGGGGGTGAAGGTTGGGGAGGGGCGAGGATTGGAATATGAGGGTTGAAGTTTGAAGGAGAAGAGTAAAATTTAGAAGGGGGATGGGGGAAGAATATATGGGGGAATAGATAGATGTAATGAAGGGGGTAGTGGTTGTGGGGGATAGGGGGGAGGGGGGGTGTAGTTTTGGATATGATTGATTGTTTGTTTTTGTTGGGTTGAATGGTATTTGGGTATTGGGAGGGTGAAGTGTGTGGGGTGGTATGATTGTAAATGTTTTTGGTGTGGGTTAATAATGATATTTGTTTGGGATTAGGAATTGTCAGTTGGTGATTGTTCAGATGAGGTAAAAGACGGTCCATGGGAATTCTGCTTTGTTTCAGAGAGAGCAATGGAATTTAATGTTGGGCAGGTTGGGGGACTTGATTCTTAACCTTCTGCTTGTGAGAGTAGTACAAGCAGGTAGTAATGATTTTTGGAGTCGCCGTCATCTCCAACTAGACCACAATACGCAACGAAGCGTCATAACAGAATCCAGCAAACCATTGGACCCTATGTGAACCCTTCTAACGTTCTTAAAAAGCGTAAACTAAATGTATGCATGTCCACAAATCCAAGATATTACAAAGACGGGTGTTGCAAGCACTTGCCATGAGAAGAAGAGAGGAAAAAAATGAGCAGATCCAAGAAACTGGAGGATAACATCATCTGAATGGCAACTAGAACTCAACTAAACCCTGAGAAAGGCAACAAGAAGACAGAAAGGATGGAACTGGTTTGAGTTCTTTGAGGGTGCCCTCCATGGTCGTCAACTACAGACAGGATATAAATTTATATAATATATATAATATTATATAGAAGTATAATATATTTATAAGATATATTAATTTATATATTATGTATTTATTGTGTGAGTTTGTAAGGTGGGTGTAGTTTGATGTATTTATATATGTATGTATTTTGTATGGATTTTATTATATGTATGTTGTGATAAGGATGTATTATGTATGTATGTATGTAGCATGCCCCATGTATTATTATATGAAGGTAGGTAATGCATGTATGTATATGTATGTAGGATGTATTATGTATTATGTAGTCAGTTTGTATGTATGGATGGTTTGCTTGTTTGTATTGATGTAGGTATGTATGCTTTGTTTCTGTGTATGTAGGTAGTATTCGCTCGATCTCATTTTGTAATATATAATTTTAATAAAATAGATAGACACACACACACACACTATAAAAAAATAATATATTAAAATTTAAATTTTGTATGTATTTATTTGTGGTTTGTATGTGAGTTATGTGTGGTTGTATGCAGATTGATGTTATGTATGGATGGATGTAGTTTGCGCTATATGGACTATGGATGCATGTTCCGTAATACGGTGGGATTGTGTTTACAAGCTTTTGATGCGGTTTGCCGTTAGGACTTATTCTTAAACTGACCACATTGGATTAAAGGAATAAATATGGAACGTCATCAGATTCTATCTGTACATGTACATTACGGGGAGCGTGTTTTTGTAATGTTGGTGCCGTTCCATAATTTTTCAAAAAAGTGTCGACGGGGGGTGTTAAGGCCTCTCATATTTTTTGTGTGCCTTTGTTCTGAATGTGTTTGGAACTGTATTGACAGATAGAAAATCGTTTTGTCAGTGTAATATTCCAAATTTATCGATTGGAAGCCATTTAACCTCTATCAATCTTTGAAATTGCGTTACTGAGCAGATGATTACTAAATTTATTGATAACACCTGGCTCTAAACAGGAAAACCCACTCTTTTGTTTGCCGGCTACAATTTTCGCGCTGTTACCTAAATACCATCTGCTGCGATTATTAGGCACTGCGCAGGTCAGGGTCCAAGTCCACGTCTCCCATCCAGCACACGTCCTTCTTTGCTGTCAATACGACTGGGGCGATATGTGGTATTTAAAGCGTATTTGTCAGTCGCTGCTGATGTCCTACTTTTTGTACTGTACTCACACACACACTTTAGTGAACAAAACTTGAATTGACCTCTTTACTTGTTGTGGTGACGTTGTACAGCAAATTAAGTTAACTAATTTTAAACATTTTTTTAACAAACACGTGTTTCCCAAAAACCTAGGCTGATGTGTGTGGTGCGTTCTCGCTCCTCTCTTCTCTCTCTCTCTCTCTCTCCTCATCTCTCATCCAATCCTCTCTCTTCCCTCGCTCCTCGTATGTGGGTGTGTGTAAGTAAGGTAAGTAAGTCCTTCAGACAAGCCTAAAATAGAGACTTCATAAGAGTAAGAGAGAGGGGGGGGGGGGGAGGAAGAGAGAGAGGTGGAAGATCTACTTTGGTGTGATGTGTGTGTGTGCCTGTGGTGTGCGGCCGCATGCATGCGTTGTGTGTGTGTGTTGATTGTGTGTTTGCGGGATGTGTTGTGCGTGCGTGCGTGGAGCTCGCGCGTAGTGCTTTGCGCGTGGTTGTTTCAGCCAACACGGGTGTGCGTCGATATGCGTATGGGCCCCGTGTATCATTTGGAAACGTATGTGTGGTGTGTTTGTGTGTTGTGGTGTGTTTATGGGTGATCGCCACAGCATCTACAAGTCCAAGGTGGCATGTCCTGCTGGTGTCAGTTTCACGCTGTTAGAGATAAGAAAAAACCGATCAATACATCAACTGCTCTTCAAACTTACCTAGTTTTTATATAAAGACCCTGCAGCTTTGGGAACGATTCGTCGTTTGGCCTCATCACCCAAAAAGTTGCCAATTGTTTTATAAAAAAAAAAACATAGGTAAGTTTTGAAGAGCAATTAAACCTAATGATCGGCTTTTTCCCGATTCTCTACTAAATCTGAAAGTAATACTAATAATATTTTTTGATTGGTATAACTAAAAAATTAATGGGAATTTATGCTAAAACAATACCTTATTAACAACTTATCAAGAACTTATCAAGAACTTATCAAGAACATATCAAGAACTTAAGAACTTGTCAAGAACTTCCCGAGAACTTATCAAGAACTTATCAAGAACTTATCAAGACCCAAAACAAGAAACTATATTAAAACTTGACAAGAATTATACAATTCCCTATCAACAACATTGGGTGACAACTAATCAACAACTTGTCAAAACAACAATAATTATATTTAACGCAAAATATATTGATAAAGTTATAGTCACTGACACTGAGTTGGTCAACGAACTTTTGTATACATCTACTTTGTTCTAGTCAAGAAGAAATAACAGATATAAAGTCTACTAGAATAGGAGGAGAAGTTGACTCGTCTGCTTCATTGTGTAAAACAAAGCTTTACTTAGGACACAACTAACAGTTGAACAGTGCAGCAGCTCATCACCACAAACATTATAAGGGATTTTAATAGTATGAATCCCTTCTTGGAGCAAAGATCTGAAAAGCCTGAGGGATACTGGTATTGGTCTATATGACTGCGAAAGCAACAAGTAGGGGTCTTTTAATAAGGTAAAGCAGATACTGTTGGAAATAAACTGAACACCCCGGCAAGATCATTCAAAGGACTATTAATGCTGTTTGAAGAACCACCCCCCCTTTTTTCCAGATTAAGTGAGAGATTCATTAATCCGGGTATTAAACATTTATCAGTACTATAGAGGGGAAACCCAAATCAAGTCTATCCCTCAGGCTTTTTTCCCATATCAAACACTTTGATGGGGGTAAGAAAATACTTTGGTTTGGTCAACACAATGATACCATTTAAGGGTGTTACAAGCAAATCTTTACATCTGCCTGATGTTAGGCTTCATGAATACCTAACATCTAAATAGCATGTGGGTTGACTTAAAGATCAACAGATGATGATAACGCGGTTCAGGAAGACGCATTGAAAACGGCTCAAAAGGGAAATTTACTATACAAATAGAGAAAGAGCAAGAAAATGATGAGCCATAAAAATTTATATCTATTTGTAAGGGGATGGATCCACAGCTCAACATAAAAGGAAACAGATTAAAAGAAGTTGTTTACTAATGGCCCAGCTAAGTTTTCTACCAAAGAAGCCACTGCTCTCAATATGCGGGCAGTTGGCTGTGGAAAGACTGTATTTGTGTTAGATGTATTACAAACAGTGTACAAAAATCATTTCGAGATTCATTGTTATATTCTGTCCAACACTACACAACAATAAACATACAGAGAGAGAAAATCTATTTGGACAGATGAGAATAAAAATTATTGTTAATCCCTCTGACGGGCTAAGCGAGTGTTTAGAATACTATTACAGGCTCTTGAAAATAGGCTACCCTTTGCTTAATAGAGGGACTGCTCAGCAAAGCGTGACATTGTTAAGAAAAGGAATAGTTTGTCTAAGGCTCGCTTTCAGTGGGAGACATGCCACAGATAATGTTTGGTTTGCTGACACAGAAATATAAAGCATATTAAAAATTACTGTGAACAAATGAAAGTCATTGTAATTTTCACTAAAGACAGAGAGTTTAATAATTGCCTTTCGGGAGAATGATGTTTTTAAAGACGGACAAGAAAGAGAAAGAATAAAACTAAAACTGAGAAACTCAAAGCATAGTAAACTAATATCAATACAGACCGCCAACTAAATACTGTGCAGTGAAAAACCCAATAGCTTCTTTTTTAAAACACACAAGAACATGCAGACAGACACACAAATACACACAATACACCTACACACAACCACCATAATAAGGTCCTGTGCTATCACCCATGGGCCCACTGATGTGTTTTGTTTTTGGCACATGCCACAATTTTTGTAACACAGGCGCAAAAATGGAGTGGCTAGTAAGTATTGCACCATCAGATAGAAGGTGTATATTTTAATTTTAATTTTATATCACCTTTGGGGCAGCAGTGGGAAGTCGGAATGCTTAGATGGCAGTCAGCAGAGCGCAGCATGGATTCGAATCCGGTAGGGTAGCAGTAGGCTACGGTCCTATCTTTATATATTTATGTTTTGTGTTGTGTGTACTATGTTTGTGCTTTTAAAGTGTTTGTGTGTTATGCCCTTTGTTTGTACTATGTTGCGTTGTGTGAGTGTGTATTATGTTGTCCTGTTATGTGTTTGTGTGAATGTGTGTGGAGTCTGAATGCGTGTGTCGGCATTCCAACAGTCGTGAATGCCGGAAATCTTCTCCGCTACCCAAAGCTCCGTTGCAGTGTCCTCCAAATTGCTCTCCTTCTGTAACGGAGCCTGGGTAGCGGAGTAGGTTTTGCACTTTTTTTCTTTTTTTTTTAATAAAAATTTCAGCATAAATCAAATAATAAAGAAGAAGTTGTTAATAAAGTTCTTGACAAGTTCTTGATAAGATATTGTTTTAGCATAAATTCCCATATTTTTATAGTTTTACTCATCAAAAATAAATTAATATTACTTTCATTTTTAGTACAGAGATAGGGTAAAAGCCGGGTCAAGGTAAACTGCTTTGTTTTCATATAAAATTATGCAAGTTTTTGGTCCGATGAGGCAAAGCCGAATGGGGCCAAAAGTTGCCTGGTTTTGGATAAACAGTAAGTGGTTGAGCTTGACTTGGCTTTACCCTATCTCTTGTTAGTTTTCTCAAGCACATGTGTGCTGTGCACATCTTCTTGTAGTTACATGTGTGTGGTGTGCACACACGCGCTTGTATGAGTGTGCATGCGCGGGGTATGTGTGAGTATAGGAATGCATAATTTATTTATGCCATTTTGTGTGTGTGATGTTTGTCTGTTGTGTGTGTATGTGTGTGTGTGCACGGCGCTCATGTGTGGGGTGTGTTTTTTTTATTTTGCTTATTCTTTATTTCAAGGATAATGGAATAACACTCATGTGGTTTTTTTAAAAAATCTAGTTCCCCGTGTATATGCAGTTTGTAAATTTTGTCTCCGTTTGTGTGTTGTGTGTGTGTTTTCTTTCCACTTTTTTGGGGGGTGTTGGGTTTGATGTCGAAGTGTAGGCTGTGTGAA
>CM054143.1:5945252-5947752 GCA_028751875.1 Rapana venosa | reverse complement strand
GTAAGTCAGTTGGGGGTAGAAAACCTGCAAAGAATTCAAAATCTACAGACAGCTAGCTCTGTAGAATCCAACAACAAGGGGGTTTAAGCTAATAAGCTTATACAGCAGCGAAGCGTTGCAGCACAACACAATCACATGACATGGAAACCACAGCATTGGTCTTCATAATGTACAGCCAATCACGAAAATCTTTACTATCCAGATTTGTTAGGACGTTCTGAGCCTTTCTTGTTCCAAGGCTCTGCTACACGCACGAGTGTCTTTAAATCCCCTCAGGCTCGTACTCAGGTTTTCCTGTATGGTGTGTCCTGGATTTGCTTCCCTTTCTGCAAACTGGCGAGCCTGACACATTCCTCTTTTAACATGTGTGTGTCTTGCTGTTTAAAAAACCAGTACACACACTCTGCTTAAGTGTCTGATTTGCCTGCCTATTGGATCACAATGTCATCAGACTGGCATGTCACAAAACCATTACCATCTGAATGATGGAGGACAGTTTTTCAGAAGTGTTTTTTTTGTAGCTGTCTCTCAGTCTTTTCTGGATTGTTCTGTCAGTTAGAGTAGCAACGTATTGTGTGACAATCCCTGTGTCAAATCCACCAACAATATTATCAATCTCTGGTTGATAGTCCTCATCAGGCTGCACTACACACACATCGCCACCACATTCAGACACACCTGGGGATTCCATATCAACCAATGATGGCAACACAGCTGATGTTTTCTTGCTGCTGTCATGTGTGTGTACAGTTGGCATGTCTATTTCATGTGTATGTGCACATACTGCACTCGACTGTTCTACACCACTGTCAGGCAGACACAAGGCACTGAAGACACAGTCACTGTCACACACAACACCTGCCTGCTTCTCTTTATGTTTGCTGGAACACTCCTGGTCGCGGCGAATTTAAAAGAGATAGGTTTTTTCCTGTAGTGTTGCACTTGGCCTGTTGCGATTCACTGTAGGACCCCCCATATTTGTTGACACTGCTGTGTCAACTGGCTTCAGTCCTAAGACAAAAACCACATTGTTCCCCTCCCCTGCCACCGTCCAGCTGGAGACTGCATTATCAGTTAGCAGGGCACTTAAAAGTTTCTCCACAGTGGCTGGAAGTTCAGTATCTGGCATTTTCAGACAAAATTATAAGTTTTTCTGCAGCTCTGAAAAGTACCCTTCAGTCCGTGAGCTGCTGTGAGAGGGGGGGGGGGGTGGGGAGAGGGGTTATTATTTGTGTTAATTTCATGTAACGTGGCTGTACTTTAGATGGACAGGGAGGTAACTACATTATCTCCCATGGTATCAGAGTGTTGTGCTTTTCAGTAGAGGCACATCTGTTAATTATGTGATTGTGTGTTTGTAGGTAGCGATAGTTAGTTCGTGTCGTCCCAGTCATTTCTGCACCACCACTGTTATGCTGAGGACTGAATACAGATGAACTTGTAGCGGCTGTCTTCTCCTGGGTCTTCTTTTGCCTAGTTTCCATGCATTGTGGTTGCTGAGAGGTGTTTCATTGTTTCCCCACCTTGCTTTCATCCTTGCCTCTCGGCACCATCACAGGTAGCACCATCAGCAGGATAGGGATTTTGTGATTTGTCAGCAGCTGGGTAACTGGAGGCTCATTCCAGCCTGGAAGAACCACCAGCACGATGCCAGCCAGCAAGAGGAGGAACAAACACAGGGAAGCAGACCAAGCCCCTCAACTCAGTGATGAGGAGTCTCAGCCAGCTCAACAACACCTTCCACAAGCTACGGCTTCTATGGAGGGAAGCAGCTGACCCATCCTATCTATCCAGTGACGATGAGTCCGAGCCTGCTTAATCTGCCCTGCACATAAACTTTGGCTCTAGAAACTGCCCAAGTTTTCCCGCAACGAGGACGCTGAGGTCTCAGAAGCCAGGCTGCAGCTGAAACTGCAGCCCATGATGAACGCAACGGCCGCTGGATGGTTGCTGGGTGCACTAGAGGGCCAAGTACGAAAATAAATCCTCTCGGAGGATACTGAGGAGGTGTAACACACCCAGAAAATCTTCAGCCACACTGGGCAACAGCGGGGCTGCACGACACTGGCAGCAGCATTTTTCAAGAGGCAGCAGGGCCTTGCTGAGAGTGTCAGTGAATATGCTTTTGCCCTGAGACTTCTGTGATCGAAAACCAACACCACCAAAGCTGACACCCTGTCACCAGTCACGCTTTGTGACACTGGTGTAGACGGTCTCCATCCTAGAAGCCCAGATCTCCACATTGATGTCAGAGAACGCCGCCATAAGGCAGGAGCTGCGAGGACAACCTCACCAAGCCTCAGCACGTGCCAACATGCCCCCAATCCAGAACCGCCTGCCCGGTGCCGATACCGAGGACTATGCAAGGCAGACTGCCGCGCCAAGCAAGCCTACCAACGTCGGGCTTAACACCCAACAGGCAACCAATGCCTTCCACAGCCACGCCAGACCTATAGAAAGTAGAAACCCCCATTGCCAAAGCCAGGCAACAGGGACAGGA
>CM054143.1:5893260-5944752 GCA_028751875.1 Rapana venosa | reverse complement strand
GGGTTTGCTGATGACATCGACAGACTGGCAGGAAACTAACAGGAACTAGCCAACCTAGTGTACCACCTAAATGAAACATCCTCCATGAAGGTCAGTGCCGAGAAGCCAAAACTCATGACAAACAGTTCTCAGCCAATCACTTCCAAGATCACAGTCAGTGGAAAAGATCTTGAGGTTGTAGATTACTTCAAATACCTTGGAGCTATTATTAATGAAGAAGGTTCAATATTTAAGATTCAAGATTTAATTCCTTTCACCCCTTTTAGGGTATGGAGGATTATAAACAAACTGAACAGGAGAACAAACCTAAAAGCAATATACCCAAAACTAATATGAATACTAGCAGTAACTGAAAATCAAGAGTTCATTGCATAATGAAAAGTAAACAGTATTAATGACTCGATACTACTTTTAAGTATACACATTTCTTTAAAAGACAGAATCTACACATATGAAAGACAATTGAAATTTCAAGGTCAAACACAGAAATTCTCTCAAGGGCTGCGCAAATAGTAACAGATGTGGCAAAGCTCAAGACCATCTGGAAAGACCGATACACCTCTCAGGACTAGGGTCAAGCTGCTGCATGTGCTGGTCATCTCCACATATCAATGCCTTAGAGCAAAAATGGTTTATCTTGAAAAAAATAGCAACTTTCACTTTTTTCATATGTAGTATAATTTACTGTAAACTTTCAGATGATTAAAGTATAAATAAAAGGTGGGTTTTTTAATTTCAAAGATATTTCAAGAAAACTTTGTTGCATAAAATTGCCATAGCTAATTTCACAGGGTACACTGGGCTACAGCACAGCATCCCACTTTTTCTCTAAAGGCTTTAATGCCAATTATCTGAAAAAGGAACTCTGCAACAGCGAACATCCAGCTGTGCAAAACCTTCTTGACTAGAAGTAGATACACTTGGACTTCTTGGAAGGGTTTATATAACACTGGACATCCAGATGTACAAAACCTTCTTGCCTAGGAGTGGATACACTTGGACTACTGGGCAGGGTTTATGTAATACTGACGGGCCTGGAGGTTGTGTGGTTCTTCTCACTGAAAACAGATGGCTGGAATGTGATCTTATCTGGGAATGAGGGTCAAGCTTTGTGACATGCCCTGTATTTTCTCTGCACGCACGGTGGTCTACCTTCACTGCCAGTGTTTTTGCTATCCTTGCCTTTACAGGAAATTCCACTGTCTGCACTAGCTTCACCTAGCATCGCTTTGAGAAGACCATACTTAGTGGACATCAAAGTTTCACATGCAGACTGTGAGAAAATTCCATGCAAAAACAGATCACTAGTTGTAAATAGATATTTATGTGCTTTCTTCTACATGTATTGCAACATAAAGAGGCTATGAGAAAGATTGCATTAATACCCATTCTCTTTCCAAAAACTAAATACTTCCGTTCAATCCTCGATTTGTTCTGACCTTTCAAACTTTTTAAATGAGTCTATCTCAAAACGTTCAAAATGGCGGCTCTGTTGATAAACTGTAGTTGCTTTAAGGCATCAGTATAATGTATGCATGTGAATCCTTCACACTGAATGCAGATTTACAAAGGAGGATCCAGACTTTGGAGATGGGATGCCTCAGAAGACTCCTTGACATATTTTTTACATGGACCATATTACCAAGAGAGAAGTCCAACAAACCATCACCCAACAAGTAAAGTACTATGATTACTTGCTGACTGCAGTCAAGAAAAAGGAAGCTCAGATGGTACGGACATGTGACAAAATTAAATGGGCCCTCCAAGACCATACTGCAAGGAACAGTGCAGGGAAAGAGAGGAAAGGCAGACCAAGGATGAAATGATCAGACAACATCACTGAATGGACCAGAAAGGGTTTCTCCAAAACCCAGGCACTTGCCCACAACTGCGGCAAATGGATCCAGTTGGTGCAATGTTCGTCACTGCAGTGCCCCTACAACCCAGGAGGGGTTTACGTGAGTAGATGGGATGATATGATGATATCTTCGTGAAAATCGTAGGTTTTTTTTCCCTTTCGTTTCAGTCCTGGCATTGTCTACATGGTGAATCAATGATAAAGAGGGCCAACTCCAATGGTAGTATTTTCTTTAATGTTGCAAAACTGAGTGTTGTGGCTTTGTATCAAAGCCTGAATTGGGGCCATGAACATGATTTTACACTGTATGAATAGAGTTGGACTGAATGTTATCGAACATAATAACTCAAAATGCATAGTGTGTCGTGTTTATGAAGACAACTGTTTTGTTCATGAGTTTATAGATTCACACATGAATGCTACCTAAAATGTTGGTTTAATCGAGTAAATTCGGATGGGGTGTTTATATTAGAAATGTCTTCTGTTTATAACTCACTGTCTTCTCTCTCGAAAATTGACAGCAGCAATGAATTGTATATAATATATATAAATATATATATATAAATATATATTAATATATAATATTATATATAATATATTTTATAATATTATTATATATAAAACAATTCCATTCATGGAAAGAACGGGTTTTAAATTATAGTCAAAATATGATATCAATTATAAATATTCGGAATAAACAGGTTTTGGATACTCTAATGTAAAATGAGTCCTAGAATTGTATACTTTTCCCAAATTACATTTATTGCGTTTTGATTTGTCTTTGCAATATAAGCGCTATATAAGTTCCTTTTATTATTATTATTATTATTATTATTATTATTATTATTATTATTATTATTATTATTATTACATGCATCCGCACCTATTGCAAAAAATACAACACAACCTATACCATGCCAAAACACATAGATCATAAATAATACAGCTAAGTGAGTCACTCCCTCAATCCCCCATGGGGATGGTGGGAGCTCTTCAGTATAAATTAACAGCATCCTTACCTTCTGGAAAATCTGTGCTTGGAAGTCTCTCTTTTTATCACTGTTTTGGTTCTCTTTCTTTTTTAAGCAAATTTGCAACTATTTTCTGTCTCTCTAATACTTTTCCTGTACTTTTTTCTTCTGGCGATAAATACTATAACCACTGATATGAGCAAACGATGTCCATTGTGCAGTTTTTAGCCAGTAATTTATATGTCATCTTCTAAGTACTTTTTTCCACATTCAAGTGTTCATTACCATCTTTTACGCGTTTTTAAACTGCAAAAGTTAAACATTGGAGTGGCTAATGTTTCCCGCAAGAGAACACCAGAAGTGTGCGGTGGTTTGATTCCTGATTTGCCCAGTACATTTCCCCATCCATTAGAAAATGAATTGGGGTGTGGGTGCTAGTCTTTCAGAGGAGACAATAAATCAAAGTCCAGTGTGTTACACATAATGTTTTAGAACACAAAAACCATGGCAACAATAAAATTGTCCCTGGTAAAATAATGTAGAAAAGAGCCACTCTGATAGGAAACAAATACAGTTGAAGACAGGAAAAAATAATTGGTAGTGCTGCTCTTGTGTTGAAGCACTCTCCAAGAGGAGAGCAGCCCGAATTTCAGTGAAAGAAATATGCCCTGACTTTAAGTGGTAAAATAAAAATAAAAAATAGGCCTGGTTTCAATAACTTTAGAGGATGAAGTAATTGAGGTATCTTGTCCTTTACTGTCTTTTTTCAGATTGATGGTGATAGATGTTTGAAGTGATTAGCATTGATTTAAAAGTTGATGTGAATGTCATTGGAGCTGTTTACAATGAATAAGGCGTCAGTCCTATTGTAGTATGATTTTTGTGGTCCGTGGGCTACAAAGAGTAGGCAATGGTATGAAAGGGAATTCTGAAAAATGGCAGTTTTTGGTAACCATAGTCTGATTCTAGAAGACAAATTTTAGCAGTCAGCAGTTTATGGTGAACTAGGAAATTCGAAATCAAATTTGAGAAAAAAATATCTGAAACTTAGTTCCCTAATTACTGTTCCCATCTGACCTGTCTGGTTGATTAAGGTGACGATATGAATGCACACTACTTTGCGTAGAGCCAGACATATCAAAACACTTAGTTATCAGACTGACAGTATCTCTGTGTCTTGAGTCTAGTCTCATCTCCTTGATTCTTGTTTGTTCCATGTCTGGATAAAGAGTTCAAAGATGTATGTCACCAGACGTCAGAGCAGACATGTCTGAAAGTGGTGCAGCAGGTCAGATATTGCCCAAGCGGTTGTGGCGTGGCTATAAATGTTGGCGTGGTCACAGAATCAGCCACAACGAAGGGCGGAGAAGCACTCAGAGGTTCCTCACTTAACCACTGGAAGATCAAGACAATCCTGTGATCACGTGCCACCATAGAAGCCAGCACAGCTGTTGATAGCAGTGAGTAGGTTTTCTGACAACACAACTATAATATATAGTTTGCAACTTGTAGCATATAATCAAGTCGTTCTTATTGTATACAACAGAGCATAATGCTTGGCTCTTTTGTAACTCCTGACTGCTAGGGGGGAAAACAATAACTCTTTTTTCCATAGAGCTGTACAAATCATCACTGGAGATAATTGTGACACTCTAGTAATGCATTAAGTTCATTAGAGGTTGCTTCTCTTGAAAACACTTTAGTTGGCTCTGTACTGGACAGTAAGCATTTGTCTTTTTCAAGTTCTCTTTATATATATTTTTTTTAAATTATGAATAGAACACTTTGGGTGCAATCAGGGATTTTATGCTAACATTTGTAGCTATTCCTAAACAGAGTCATGTAACTTAATAAATGATGATGATGATGATGATGATGATGATGATGATGATTGATGATGATGATATGAATGATGATGATGAATGATATGATGATGATGATGATGATGAGAATGATGATGATCTTGGTGTGTTACAAGGAACAAGAAGGGAAGGCTATCAGGGCATCACCATGTCTGTGTAACACACTGCTGAAGAACCCCATCCCTTCCCTCTTCAAAGCGTCCTACTTCTTCACAGGTCATCCACTCTTTACTACATAGCATATCTGCTGCACTGGCCTGCCTAGCCTACCTGTCCATTCACACCCTTGGTCTGTCGCTGTCTCTCCATCTCTCTGTCTTTGTCTTTCTGCCCTGTCTCTCTATACGTATCCTTTTTCTGTCTATTTAGCTGCCTGCCTCATTAAATGTCTGTCTGTTTGTCTGTCTGTCTCATACAGCGAATAGGTTAAGGCGCTGCCTTTAAAAAAGAGTTGCTAGTATTAAAATCATAATACGGATGGCTGCATGATCTCCATGAAAACTGTGGAGCATTAACAATGCATGGATATTAGATGCACATAAAGTTTGGCTTGAGTAACTTACATTTTTTTCAACACAGCATACTTTTTGACCAAATCTTCCAAAATCGTACTTGCTATGCCTCCCCCCCCCCCCCCCCACACACACATACACATACATGCACACACACAATCACTCACATCACATTACATGCATGAGCGCGCGCGCACCACGTAACACACTGCCATCTCCAAACACACACACACAATCACACACCACACCACACACCACACACAACAACACACACACACACACACACAACACACACACACACATACACACACAAACAACCAAACATACACACCCACGCATATAAGGACTAAGTAAGGAGTGTGGCAGGATGGTTAAGACGTTCGCCTGCCAACAAATCAACCGTGAGGTCGTGGCTTCGTTTTCCAGCCTCGTGCTTTCTTCCCAGTTTGACAAAAAATCAAACTGAGTGTCACAGTTCTTTTGATGACCCTATAAACCGAGGCCCCGTGTGAGAACGCATGCAGAGCATCTTGCGCACACGTTAAATTCTGTTCCGCTTTTCGAAAGAGTAGGCTATTGTGTGCCGGTGGGAACAGATGACAAAACTTACAAAACCACATACACATGGGGACTGGATGCAACAAAGCACATCCGTGCTTATTCCATTATCCACGATATAAAAGAATAAATAAAGTATAAAATAATGGCATACCCACACTATCGATACACACACATACTACACACAAACAGACAACACACAGCATATACACACCACACGATGACGCACACACACATACACATCACAAGCGCACAGTCGCTCGCGGTGCAACGTAAACACACTGCCATTCTCCAAACACACACACATAAACACAAACCACACGCACATACACACACAAACAACCAAACAAAACACATTCACGTAATACATTCACAGAAAACACACATACTCCAAACACTTCTCACCCAACACACACACACAACACACACACACACGAAAAACACACACACACACACACACACACACACCCACACCGTGCACTATAATACACAACCATTACACACAATCACACATACATACATACTACATAACACATGCACACACAAACTCAAACACGCACGAACGCGCGCACACAACACACACACACACACACAACACCACACACACACACCAACACACACACACACTCGTACACGAAAACACACACACACACACAAACACACACACACAGATTTCGCACCAGCTTCGTGATATAATGATGGAGCAGGTGATATTTACAAATATTCTGAGAGAGAAAAAGAAAATGTAAGTGGTGTTGCAAACTAGAAGACGATAATCACTTGTTTGATGATTGTAAACTATAGTGACGATTGAAGAAAAATCTGGTGCATAAGTTGCCACCCTCTCATCTTAGTGACTGACCTGAATGGAAAATATATACTTTGAAATTGTGCATGAAAGACATATTCAAATCGGGTTTTTTACCTTGTGCATGTATGTAATGCAAGAATTACGCATGCACTAAATGATACCATATATCCATACACTTTCAATCCGCTTTACAATGCAAAGAAAGACGAATAAGATCCGGACACTCAAAGGTCTGTACATCCCTTACATTTCGAAAATATAAAGCAGAAACTTCCAGTGTCTTGTGCAGTCCTGTATGTCCATATGGTAAAGCCGACTTTCTTGCTGTTTTCATGTCTGAACAGACATCAATCTTATTGTTTCACAACATAAAACCTTGCTGATTAAGCCACAGGACATGAACCCAAGATTGAACAACTGACACCACCTGGCTATACAACACTTTCTTTTCCCCGACCCTCCCTCTAGTGGAGGTGGCATTGCCGTAGTTTACAAAGACGCACTGCATCCAGCTTTTTCTTTCTGCAACTCCCTACCTATTTCACTGAATCTTTCGAAGTCTGCGAGTTCAACATCATCTCCCTGGCCATTCTATGACTTTATGCTGTCCTTACTGCCCATCTCCTAGCCGTAAGAACAACATGATATCTTCAGTTTTCTATGAAGAATTTCAATCTCTCCTCGATCACTACAGCCTCTCTCCCAGAAAGCATATCACTCGTGGTGACTAAATTTCCACTTGTCACCAGTCTGTCACCTAATGTCAACAACGTCGTTAGTCTTTCTTTTGTCAAAATTACTCTCAGTACCCAGCTAGGTGAATGAAAACACACATTATCAGGTGATCATATCATAGACTGGCTCATCACTGATGTTTCACAAGATCTCGTCACCTCTGTCTCGTCACTGACCAACAGCTGTCTGATCATTCTGCCATTCTTCTCTTCCTTAATATTGCAAAACCTATCAACAATGAAAGTGCATCACACGTCTTAACTCAAGGCCATTGATATTCAAACTTTCTTTTCCCCGGCTGCTGAATGTCTATTACAACCCCATGACCACACTGACCCTTCGACTCCACGTTAACAGATAAAGTCTTAATACAAATATTTATCTGTTCAGAACAATTTGTGTCAGGACTGTTGACAAGTCCTTGAATAAACAGACTAAGGCTGATGCTCTCAAAACGAAATTCAGTCGAAATATGCCGTGTATTTGTGGTGATCAGAATACGCCACAACATTTTATTTTCATTTGGGATCTGTTGCAGCCTTATTTGGCGCCTTGGTTGTCTAACACTGGCTCTGCTAATTTAACCCACATATACTTTTTTTTGATATAATTTTAAAACTGTTTAGAAATAATAAAAGATTGAGTAATAAGCCCAGCTGTTGGTTTTCATATGAACAATTCTTATTGTTTTCTGTTAAAAATCCATTTTTGATTATTGTTTTGATATTTTACATGTTTGATGTTAGTAATTCCTTTTTAAACAACACAGCGTAGGTAGGCCTACAGATTCCTAGCTGCTGTAGGGTCTACAGTACCTATGCCGCGAACTACACACACACCTGGCACACAACACACACACACACGCACACACTCACACACATGCACGCACACACACATCACTAATACCTCACTCACCATTCACATGCATATACACACAAGATCCACATACTCACATACCAGAAAACCCACACACACTTGCATAAACACGCACACACACTTGCATAAACACTCACATACACACATCCACACACAGGCATACACAAACGTGCACACACACACACACACATAGTAGGCATATGCACACGTCCAACACACACACGTGCGTACCCTCACATACACGCAATTCACACACAGACACACACACAGACACACAAACCACACATACACGCACCCCACACGAGACACAACTTACTCACACCAGACACACACACACACACACACACTTACTCACACACAGACACACATCACACGACACACACACACACACACACACAACACGGGACACACACACACAAAACACACACTTTGTCTAAACGCACTTAAATGTGACAGACGTTACATTTAAAGAAGAACACAGTCCCTTTTAAACATTACAGCTACTGTTCTCGGCCAACTGCTCAAGGAACAGACCATCTTCTCCCAGATAGGCCTTTCGCCCCATGATATAATGGTGGAAATGCAAATGCGACATCTAGAATGGCAATGGCGAAAAACAAAACCTGAAATAAACAAACAGCTCTTTTGAAAGCAAACCAACAAAGTCAAAACCTTAATCCGCTCAGCCAAGACAAACAGCTATTTTGCTCAAGTTCTCAATGCAACATCCATGGAATATGTTTTTTGCCCTCACATCAACTCTTCTTGGGTCTGCAAAGACAAGCCCTCTGCATACTGCCCACAATCACCTGAACTTCCTAAATAATTTCTTCGTTCTTTTTCTGGACAAAGTTTTCGAAACATTCATTCCAGACTGAATCAAACTCCCTTCCAACCTGCACCCCTTATCCCCAATTCACGACAACTCCTCTCCTGGTCCTATCACAGCCAACAAAAATTGATGGGAATCAGGAAACTTCGAAATGAAATGTCACCCAGAACATCATGCATCTTTATCCTTGCCTGCCTACTCTGTTCACACAGTGGCCTTCCGCAGCTTATACCAACCATCACGAACATAGTAAACTCATCTTTTCTTTCGGGAAATTTCCCATCAGCTCTCCAATTGCAATAATTACACCTCTACTCAAAAAGCATGACCTTGACCCTAACATACTGCTGAATTTCAGGCCTGTTTCTAACCTACCTTTCATCTCCAAAGTCCTTAGAAAAGTCGTTCTGAAACAACACAACAGCCATCTTCATTCGATTAGTCTCAGCCCCTCATTTTCATCTGCCTATGGCATCAACCACAGCACCGAAACCACCCTAGTTCACACCTTAAACACGCTTCTACACGGTTCTGACTACGGGAAAATCTCTCTTTTTGCTCTTCTCGAATTATCTGCAGCATTTGACCCAATAGATCACGTTATCCTTCTCTCCCGTCTCCAAAAAACGTCTGGTATCAAAGATGCAGCCCTCACTGGTTTAGTTCATACCTCTCTGACCGATTCCATACAGATGCAGTAAACAAAAATTCAATCAATACATGTCAAACTGGAATTTGGTGTCCCACAGGGATCAGTTCTGGGCCCCATTCTTTTCACTCTCTACACTGCTCCACTGTCATATATAATAAACCGTCACTGATTTCAACCATCATTCGAATGCTGATGACTCCTCAGATTCAAAGCAATGATACTCCTGAAAAACTGGACCTCTCACTTGAAAAATATTTACACTCTTATCAGACAATTAAAACGACATGATACAAAACAATTCCAGCAAAACTCAGAAAAAGCTGAGCCATGATTTGTAGGATCAAACACGACACAGTCTTCTATCACAACCCTCTTCACTAGAACTTGGCAATACGTCAGACCCTCTATCCACTGCAGTCAAGTATCTAGGTGTTTTTTTCTCAACAACACATTCTCTAAGCAAAAATTCATCACCCAGACCTGCCAGTTCTAGTACTATTGATTAGGGCATAAAAGTGAAATCCAAAAGTACATGTCCCCTGATGCAATATCCAAACTTGCCACATCTCTTATTCTTTCATGTCTGGACTATTGTAATTCTCTTTCAGTTGGTCTGCCAGCATCATCTATCGACTCCCTTCAACGCATACAAAACTGCAGCTCAATAAGTCCCCAAAAAGAAAAACAATCTGAGCATATTGCTCCTCTCTTGTGATCTCTCCACTGATTGCCTGTGCCACAGAGAGTAAAGTACAAGATCGGTACCCTCTGTTATAAATGCCTTCACAAAACAGCACCCTCCTATATGTGTGAAAATCTTCACCTGTACACTCTTTGTCGGTCCCTCCACTCTGCTGTAGATGCCCTGAGCTTACAAATACCTAGATTCAACAAGTCTACCGTTGGCCGTCACTCTTTCTCTATTTCTGATCCATCAATCTGGAATGACCTCCTTCTTTCCCTTCGTGAAAAGCCTACTTATGACACTTTTAATGGTCTCATGGTGATTGCGATTATTTGTTATATTGTTTTCTAATGGTGATGAGTGATTGTTGTTATTATTATATCTCTAGTATAATAATCATTATTATTGCCTTATTTGACTTATCTCGCTTGTTTGATAAGTTATCGTGTGAATATATTATTTTAAAAGCGCTATTTAAAGAGTATGACGCATAAAAAGCACACTTTTCTGGGTGGAGAGGTAGGAGGGAGGTCATTGAAGGCAATATTATCAGTACTGACGCAAGATTCCTATTATTTTCTAACAGTTTGTTTCCTGTACCCTTTTATTATCTAAATATAACCTTGTAGAATGGATGAAACAGTAGTGAAGTAATTTGTTTTGTCACCTGAATGTTTTTATAATTTTTCTTTTTTTAATCTTAAAAACATTTTCTATTCAAATGTGTGTGTAGATGTGAGCGCGCACGCAGCGCAGGTGTGTATTAGTAATTGTGTGCGTTGTATATGTTATATGTGGTTAATTGTATTTTCACTGTATTAACCATATCAATTACCTTTTTTACTGTTTAATTTTAATCGTAAATGATGCAATAATGTAGTATCTTAGTATAATCATTTAAAAAAAATTGTTCTTAGATAATGGCTTGATGAAAAAAAAAGCAAAGGCATTGCTTATTCAATGTACCATTCTGGAACAAATTTGACTTTGACCTTGACTTTAAAATCCAGCCTCAAGAATACCTATTTTCAACCTAAAACTTTCCCCGCCTGTTTCAATCTCAACAACTTCCTGCCTTCGACAGCCAAAATGATCCCATCACTCATACTGAAGTGTATAACCTGTGGTGTGTGTGTGTGTTTGGGTGGTGTGTGGTTGTGTGTATGTGTGAGTGTGTGTGGTGAAATGTTCATGTCGCTAGCGCGCGTGCGTGTGGTGTGGATGTGTGTGTTTGATGAGTGTAGTGTGAACATTTGAATTTGAGTTAAATTTGTCAATCATTGTTGATTAACTGTGTAGAGTGGGTTGAAAGGTGCGTACTTTGATTTGGATTTTTTCAGAAGAATAGAGGTACCTAAATTCCATTTATATGATTTATTTGATGATAAGATTATTATACTATTAAATCATTATATATTATATTATTATTATTATTATAAAGCAAAAATCCGCATCACTGAACCTTTTAGAGACACAGACAAACAGCAAGCGGGATGCACAAGCAAGATGCAGACACTCTGAAACAAATCAAAGATGGAAGTTAAGACCAGAAAACTCAGATCAAATTGCCACATATTCTTCCAGAAAGTGTCTATTATTGAGAACTGCACCAGAACCTGAACAACCTCTGGATAGAAAGTATACTAGGAAACAAATGTAGGTTTGCTGGTAGATCAAGAAACAAAACCTTACAATTACACAAGGAAACAAAATCAGTATGGCGGATGTACAAGGAAACAAAATCTTGATATCAGTTTCTTCTTCCCCTTCATCACCTATTCGTTGTCCTGCCCTAACCGTATAGGCACCGAAAAAAGATTTTGCACCAGGCTTTACTCCACTCCTTTCAGTCCTCTGCTTTCCATAGCAAATGGTTCCAATGGGGAAAAGTTAATTCTCCGATGTTGTCTTCCCATCGTTTTCTCTTTCTGCATCTTTGTTTCTCTCCTTGTACTGTTCCCTGTAAGACAAGTCTTAGCGAGTCCAGATGTTCGTGCAACATACCCTGATTTTGCTTGCCATTTTTCACTGAGGTCAAGAGCTCTCCATATAGTCTGTTGGTGGTTTTTTTTTATTCTGGTGTTTACTTACTCATTAGTTTTGTTATGCGATGTATGAGATACCAAGGGAAGCGCAAGAGCATTTCATATCCCATTGCCTGTTATGATACTTAATGCGATACTATCGCTCCAAAATATTAAATATATGGTAAGTCTTCAATTTTCTTGGACACGCAGATATAACTATGTCAGTGCTGATACCAATGACCACTACTTTGTCAACAGCTATTTATCTGTGGCAATGAACTATATGCCATTTGTCTAAAGAGGCGTAGACGTAAGTTTTGTAAAGTCGTTACCTCCTATTCTTAACTGTATTCAAATGATTTTCAAGTGTGTTGGCTAATATTGTTTCAAAAGACATGATGAGGGTGGGAAAGACAGAACATCCTTGGTATACTTCAACTTGGGTTCGAAACCAATCTCCTATGTTCGTCTTATAGAATGTGCTGGTTTCCCTTGTTAAAGAGGGCATTCTATGGTTCTAATCAGGTTGGCATTGGTGTTATACAGCCGCATGGATGCCCACAGAGCTGCAAGCCAAACTACGACGAATGCATTCTTAAAGTTTACAAACACGCAGTAAAGATCTTGTTGGTATTGCAAGTATATAGTCAGAGTATTCTTAGACAGAAAATGTGTTCTGTTGAGCTCCATCCTGCTCTGAAATCTGCCTGCTCTTTTTGATGATATTCTCAGCTTGAGGATTTAGTGTGTTTGAGATGAATGAGCAGGACTTTGCTTGGATGGCTGATCAGGCTGATGGTACGTAGGTTTGGTGTAATTGTAAGGTGTTTTTTTTTCGGGGGGTGATAATCAGCGATTGGTCAAAGATATTGTGGCCACTACCCGGTCCCCAGTATTGGGTTTCTTCTTTCTGCCGAATAGTTGATAACACTTCTATCATGCCTCTTTTCATGTCTGGATCAGATCTGATGGAATGTTACATAAGGAATCAATAGAGGTTATAACAATAATATCCCCCCCCCCAAAAAAAAAAGTCCGAATGGCAGATGTACAGGTAATTAAAACCAGAATAAGAAAACAAAACAAACCCAAGAGGTACTCACATAACAAAACAAAAATTGTACATACTACCAATAATACAGGAAGGGAAAAATCTCGATAATATAGCGTGTACAAACAAAAATAAGTAAGTAAAAATGAATAGAAAAACTTAAATTTGCAAATACAACAACTGAAGGAAGGTTTCATAATTGATATATCTACGATGTCACAAAAAATACTCAGAAGACACATTGTTCTAGAAAAGTTAAACAGGACTCAAAGAGAAATGATGCAAGACAGCATCAGATATTGACTATTATCAAACACTGTTTATGTTATTTCATGATGAAGTAATAAAGAAAGATCGCGATAGGAAGATTGGCAATGATGTGACCATGATTTGCTTTATCAGAGACACTCCTAATATCCTTTCCAAATATCAAAAAGACAGCAATTTCACGATATAACTAGTTTTTACGCGAGCAGATCTTGCTGAGGTTTTGGATTATACAGAAAGAACACCAAAAATGCATGTGACCTGTCTGTCTGTCTGTCTGTCTGTCTGTCTGTTCTACAGTGTGGTTGGCCTGCTTCAGTCTGCTGATTCAGGATGGTGCTAAGGCTGATAGTCACATGGAGAAAGTGACAGGTAAGCTAAGATGGTATCTCTGAGTTAACCCTGAACTCTTATTCCTCTGATTCTACTATTGTTTTCCAAAATCTCATCATCTACACTACTACTACAACTACTACTACTACTGACAACTACTGACTAACAACTACTAACTACTACACTACACTACTACTTTCTACTTCTACTACTTCTGCTCCACTACTCGTAAAACAAGAATAATAAGAAGAAGAAGAACAACAACAACAACAACAAGAACAAGAACAAGAACAAGAATAATGGTGGTGATGATGATGATGATGATTATGATCATGATCATAATGATGATGATGATGATGATAATGATGATGATGTCTAATGTCATAATGTCTAGTGTATGTTTT
Organism: Rapana venosa; assembly: GCA_028751875.1. NCBI lineage: Eukaryota > Metazoa > Mollusca > Gastropoda > Neogastropoda > Muricidae > Rapana > Rapana venosa. Next base: position 5,930,318 of record CM054143.1, on the reverse strand, counting down.
CTAGTATCATGTCGTGATGTCTTTTGTGCTTCTGCTTGTTTGATATCATGTGAATTGGTAGTCTAGATTTAATGTGCCTGCCTATAATGTTAAAAGTCCAGATCAAAAGTGAGAGATAGGGTAAAAGCCAATTCAAGCTCAACTAACCTACTTTTTCATACAAAACTACGCATACGCAACTTTTGGACCAATTCAGCTTTGCCTCATTGGACAAAAATTGCACACTTTTATATGAAAACAAGGCAGTTTTCCTTCAGGCGGCTTTTACCATATCTCTCTACTAACAATGACAGTGATATTATCTATTATGTTATGGTGAAGACAACTATTAGTATGGGATTTATGCTGTGCTGTGCGAATTTTTTACAGAGTAAAAAAAGAGTCAGAAACCCATCTCCTATGTCCAGGATCCATTTAAAGCAAGTGCACATTTATATATATGGACGCTCTAAATGTAGGCATGAGCAGGGAGATGATTTCTTGCCAATTCACGACCGTTGGAATGCCGACAGCCACATATTCAAACAACCACTTTATAATACACAGTGACTTCATAGTACACAGTGACACTCAAAAATTTATAATGGGCAGTGGCAGCATAATATTACATATAACATATAACAGCACACTAACTTAGAGTACACAGTAGCAATTCACAGTACGGCACATCTCAATCCATTTCATTGTCTACTTATCCAAACGAGACAAAAATAGAACAACAAGGGGATGGTTACCTGAATTTGAACCACAGCCAACAACCAACCACCAATTTGTCTTGGCCAAGACAGCAAAAAGGGCGAACATTTTCTAAAAAATTATCTATGAGCTTTTAGCTCAATATAGTGCAACACCCAGCTTGGCTAAAATACCATAGCTGGCTCACTGGCTTGCTGGCTGACTTGTTCACTTGCTTGTGCTGGCTATAGGCCTAGCCCACAGCAAGAATTGTGTTTCTTTTCCGAGGTGTAGATTCATACAACGCAGTATGTGTCTGTTTAGGAAAACATTGACAGCGTATGTTATCAACAGCACCCACTTGTTTAAAAAAACCACACACCCAAAACAGATTGCTATTGCATTTCACACAACACAGTACCTAGTGGGTTGATCTGTTTTAGTATATGTTTGACGTGATTTGAATTTCTTAGTTAAGTTGTATCCTTTCTCTTTCTTGTCCGTCTGTAATAAAATCATTCTCCCGAAGGCAATTATTAAACCCATCTATGTCTTTCATGTAGAAAATAACTACTACTTTTATCTGTTCCACGAAATTTTTTGATACAACAAAATTGTATTTCTGTGACAAAATTTCCAAACACTTATTTGTGGCCTGTCTTCCACTGAAAGCAAGTAGTAAACAAACATTCCTTTTCTTAACAATTGTCATGTTGGATGGACAGTCATCTAACAAAGAAATAACTGTTACTGGATTTTTCAAACAACTTTTATAATACAGTATTCTAAACACACACTTAGCTATTTATTCAGAGTGTTTGTACTATAATTATATCTCATCTGTCAGATAAAGTTTCCTCTCTCTGTAAGTTTCTATTGTTGGCATTGTCGGACATAATATAACATAAAATCAACACTGTTGTAATAAATCTAATTACATTCTTTCCACAACCAGTCTGGCCTGCAATTAGAAAACAATGGGGCTCTATAGCAGAAAACTTAAAACAATCCATTAGTACACAACTTCTTTTAGTCTGTTTCCTTCTATATTGAGTTGTGCATCCATTACTACAAATAGACATATATTTATGGGTTTATCATCTTCTTGCTCTTTGTCTATCTGAATAGTTATTCTCTCTGACCCGTTTTCAATGGGTCCTCCTAGGCCATGCAGCTTATTATCATCTGTTTACCTTAAGTCAACCCACAATGCATATTTAGATGTCAGGTATTCATGGGGATGCAGAGATTTGCTTGTAAGACCAGTAGTGGGATCATTGTGTTGTCCAGCACCAAAGTATTTTCTTACCTCATCAAAGTGCTGGTATGGTAAATAACCTGAGGGATAGACTTGATTTGGTTGCCCTCTATAGTGCATGACAATTGATTGATACTGGGATTACTAAACCTCCCGCTGATCTGGTGAAGGGGTTTGTCTGGTTTCTTCAAACAGCATTAATATGCCTTTTAGCAATCCTTGCAGGGGTGTTCAGATTATGTTCCACACAGTATCTCTTACTCTTCATTAATGTTCAATGTTGAGCACTTCCTTCATAATAGATGCAAGAGCCTTGACTGAAATGCAGTGCAATCAAGCGTGCAGGCTGGTGGTGATTTTACAACATCATAGAACTCTAAAGAATACGAGATATTTTATGTACTTCACTTCATGTCCGTGATAATATAAACCTCCGGCCACTGTCATTAAAAGTTTGCTCATTTGAAGTCTGTCTCTGAGTGTACCCTGAAAGTATGGCATGTGAGAGCTGAGCAATTCAAAGAAAAGAGGAATACAAAACCTGTTACCATATGCTCTTGCTATGGCAGCATCTTTTTTCTTGTATCCCATATCAGCAGAATTTACTCTATGTTTTAGTCCATCATCATCCTGTATGCCTTGATAAATACGGTCATCTCTTTTTTCAGGTGTTATCAACAAATCAGTATAGATCAAGAATATGTCTGCATTGTTTAGGGACAGCACTTTTCTACCTTCCAGCTCAACACTTTTTTTTAATTTTTATAATAGCCCTTCCTAAGTTTGTAACCACAGTCCTGTTTGGATCAGTAGCAGACTCTAGATCAATCCTTAAAGCAAGCCTAGTTGTGCCCAGCACAATGACATCATCTTTTCCTAGATTAGGAAACCTATCAGTCAGAATCTGGTTCTCAACAGTAGTTGATGGGTTGGTTTGTCTTCCCCTTAATGCCAAAGAGATCTTTTAAATGTCTGTAAGGATAAAGATTTTGCTCCAAATGTTTGCTGTGCCAGCTTTTTTCTTATAGTAGCAAAATTTAAAAAAACAATAAAAGCATAATGGAATACAATGATATTGATAGGATGATGTGTTTATGCTTGCTAATGATACTAGTGAAGTAGCAGCAGCACCGCCCTTGCATTCACTCCAAAGAGAACTATTAGAAAGCAGGGTTAAAGATTTTCACAAAAGTTTGGGACAACCAATACCAGAAGTACTAGACCATACTGTTTATGATATGAACAATAAAGACAATCTGAATGCTGTAACTGACACAGGATAAAGGTTTTATTAACAAAGGAAAATAACTCCCATCTGTTTTTAGCAAAAAGTACACTCAAGCATCGACAGGTCAGAGACTCCCTCTGCTACTGGTAACCATGTAACCCAGTACCACCTGCCACATGTGGGGAGTAAACCCAACCAAAAAATCCGACCTGGAGAGGGATGGGCTCCGCCAGGTTTGATTTGCCCAAGATACACCAATGACAAAGACCGCCAGAAATCTCCATACCGGATCCGGTCGTCGCCCGGTTTACCAAGGACCCGCGCCTTCATTTCTCAAGCAGACAGATGTCGGAAACGTGTATGCTACTGTATGTAAAACGCAGCAAAATTCGTGCCAATACAACACAATCATTGGCACCGGAATGTACGGAACTAAGAGCTGCATGGCAAAGTTGGAAGAACTGACACAGTGAAATCCCGATACATTGGCACATCCTTGGGCTCCTGCTAAGTCAGTTGTAAAAACATGGGAGAAACAACGACCTCAGGAAGACCCACAAATCTACTACAGTGAAAACAGAATAAACTGAACACGGCGTGGGGTTTTTCTCGTTCACAAATACACCGTGAACACCGGGCCGACATGAGCGTGTCAAAGCCTGTAGACCAGCAGACTAATACCATCCGCCTGAAGCAACCCCCTTTAACATAACTATAGTACAGGGCATACTCCCCTACAATCAGACTGCACAGATGAAGCGTAGAAGAAATGTTATGACCAGCTACAAGAGGTTCCTGAATCAGAACACCCAGAAAGACATCCTCGTTTTGCAGGCGCTGGAACGCCAAGTAGGAGAAATGCATGGGAAGACTGGAGGGCGTTTTGGTGGCCACTTGATAATAACCATCAAATGAAAGAGGCTTGGAGACCCTGGTTTTTGCCAGTAACAACCACCTCCAGCTAGTGAATACACTTGGGCCCAACACAAAAAATCCCGAAAATGGACATGGCATAGCCCAAATTGAGAACACCACACAACCAAATAGATTACAATCATGGTGAAAAGACGGTTACCAGTCTCGCGTTAACATCGCCACAGACACGAAGTTTTCCAGAGCAGACAAGGGAGTGATCATGATCTTGTGATGATGACTTTCCGACTACGTCTAAAGAAAATCCACAGCGAACAAAATCAGGATCAAATTTGAGAACTCGAGAAGCTGAAGGACCCAGAGGTATATAGAAATTTTTCAAGCAAAGGATAGTTGGAAAGTTTGCAGGCACCACTGTGTTAGACTCAGACATAGACACACTGACGAAAAGTATCAATACAGCAGTGACTGGAAACAGCAAAACGAGCTTCTTGGCAAACGCCGACCAATCAAAAAACCATGGCCCACACCTAACATCCTACAACTAAGCGACAAGCGTAGAAAGTTGAAGAAAAAGAAAAATGAAACAAAAGAAAGAGCAGGAACAATATAGGCAGTCCAACAAAAGATCAGGAAGTCCATGACGGGGGCAAAAGAGAAATGGATAGGTGAACAATGTCCAAGACATTGAAGGAACATCAAGAAAACAAATAGCAATAAAGAAAATCAGCTGCTTGTGAAAGAAACCTGACTAGCACGAAACCAGAGAAAAGTTAACAATCCAAGACAAAAATGGGAAGTGTCACACTGACGACCCAAAGGGGAAAATTATTCTGAACAGATGGACAGCATAACTGCTCGACCTGTATAACTATAGAACCGCAGAGATCCAGGAAGTCCTTTAATGACCCCGAAAGCAAAGACAACAGACAGTCACCCTATCCTCGCGAGAAGAAGTGGAAACAGCAGTCAGATCGCTGAAAAAAGGGGAAGGCATCAGGGCAAGACCATCATTCCAGGTGAGTTGGTCCAAGCTGAAGGGGAAAGCCATGATCAGCGCCCTACTAAGCTAAAATCTTGCAACAAGAATCAGGCAGACTGGAAAATGGCCAACAACCATTGACGCAAGTCACTCATCATCACCCTCCCCAAGAAAGGAAATCATACAACCATGCCATAATTAGCGCGCACAATCAGCCTCATATGTCACACCAAGCAAGGTCATGCTGGCAAGATAAATTGAATAGACTGATGCCACAAGCAGAGACCATCAATGCTGAGAGAACAAGCAGGTTTCAGAGCAGGGCGCAGCACACCAGAACAGCAGATATTCAACCTCAGAATACTATGTGAGCGTACCTTCAACATCAACAAGACCCTAACCACGTATTTTATCGATTTTATAAGAAGGCATTTGACAGGGTGTGGCAATGCAAAGCTTTGTGGGCAACCAAGACTTGTACAGCATCAATGCAAGGCGCCTGATCAGAGTCATCAAACAGCTGTACAGCGAGGCCACCAGTGCACGACTACAACAAACAACATTGGAGAATGGTTTCGAACAACAGTTGGAAGTCAGGCAGGGCTGTCTACTCTCACCCACTCAGTATTGTCAACATCTTCCATGATAGAATCAGGCTGATGCACTGGAACATCATGCAGATCAGTCAGAGCTTTGGTGGCAGAACGATCACAAACCCCGCTTCGCAGATACATTGATGAATAGCATATCAAGAAAACGAGCTTGCCAGCTCTCTGAGTCTTGAGTCTAGTCTCATCTCCTTGATTCTGTATTATGTTTCCAAGTCTGGAAAAGAAGTTCAAAGATGTATGTCCCCAGACGTCAGAGCAGACCAAGTCTGAAAGTGGTAGCAGGCAGGTCGATATTGCCCAAAGCGGTTTGTGGCGTTGCTATAAAATGTGGCGGGATTCACAGAAATCATCCACAACGAAGGGCGAGTGAAGCACTCAGAGGTTCCTCACTTAACCACTGGAAGAACAAGACAATCCTGTGATCACGTGCCACCATAGAAGCCAGCACAGCTGTTGATAGCAGTGAGTAGGTTTTCTGACAACGACAACTATAATATAAAGTTTGCAACTGTAGCATATAACAAGTCGTTCATATGAATACAACAGAGCCTAATGCTTTGGCTCTTTTGTAACACCTGACTGCTAGGGGGGAAAACAATAAACACTTTTTCCATAGAGCTGTACAACTCATCACTGGGGAAAAATTGTGACACTCTAGTAATGCATTAAGTTCATTAGAGGTTGCTTCTCTTGAAAACACTTTAGTTGGCTCTGTACTGGACAGTAAGCATTTGTCTTTTTCAAGTTCTCTTTATATATATTTTTTTTAAATTATGAATAGAACACTTTGGGTGCAATCAGGGATTTTATGCTAACATTTGTAGCTATTCCTAAACAGAGTCATGTAACTTAATAAATGATGATGATGATATGAATGATGATGATGATGATGATGATGATGATGATATGAATGATGATGATGAATGATATGATGATGATGATGATGATGAGAATGATGATGATCTTGGTGTGTTACAAGGAACAAGAAGGGAAGGCTATCAGGGCATCACCATGTCTGTGTAACACACTGCTGAAGAACCCCATCCCTTCCCTCTTCAAAGCGTCCTACTTCTTCACAGGTCATCCACTCTTTACTACATAGCATATCTGCTGCACTGGCCTGCCTAGCCTACCTGTCCATTCACACCCTTGGTCTGTCGCTGTCCACTCCATCCTCTGCTGTCTTTGTCTTTCTGCCCTGTCTCTCTATACGTATCCTTTTTCTGTCTATTTAGCTGCCTGCCTCATTAAATGTCTGTCTGTTTGTCTGTCTGTCTCATACAGCGAATAGGTTAAGGCGCTGCCTTTAAAAAAGAGTTGCTAGTATTAAAATCATAATACGGATGGCTGCATGATCTCCATGAAAACTGTGGAGCATTAACAATGCATGGATATTAGATGCACATAAAGTTTGGCTTGAGTAACTTACATTTTTTTCAACACAGCATACTTTTTTGACCAAATCTTCCAAAATCGTACTTGCTATGCCTCCCCCCCCCCCCCCCCACACACACATACACATACATGCACACACACAATCACTCACATCACATTACATGCATGAGCGCGCGCGCACCACGTAACACACTGCCATCTCCAAACACACACACACAATCACACACCACACCACACACCACACACAACAACACACACACACACACACACAACACACACACACACATACACACACAAACAACCAAACATACACACCCACGCATATAAGGACTAAGTAAGGAGTGTGGCAGGATGGTTAAGACGTTCGCCTGCCAACAAATCAACCGTGAGGTCGTGGCTTCGTTTTCCAGCCTCGTGCTTTCTTCCCAGTTTGACAAAAAATCAAACTGAGTGTCACAGTTCTTTTGATGACCCTATAAACCGAGGCCCCGTGTGAGAACGCATGCAGAGCATCTTGCGCACACGTTAAATTCTGTTCCGCTTTTCGAAAGAGTAGGCTATTGTGTGCCGGTGGGAACAGATGACAAAACTTACAAAACCACATACACATGGGGACTGGATGCAACAAAGCACATCCGTGCTTATTCCATTATCCACTGGATAAAAAAGAATAAATAAAGTATAAAATAATGGCATACCCACACTATCGATACACACACATACTACACACAAACAGACAACACACAGCATATACACACCACACGATGACGCACACACACATACACATCACAAGCGCACAGTCGCTCGCGGTGCAACGTAAACACACTGCCATTCTCCAAACACACACACATAAACACAAACCACACGCACATACACACACAAACAACCAAACAAAACACATTCACGTAATACATTCACAGAAAACACACATACTCCAAACACTTCTCACCCAACACACACACACAACACACACACACACGAAAAACACACACACACACACACACACACACACCCACACCGTGCACTATAATACACAACCATTACACACAATCACACATACATACATACTACATAACACATGCACACACAAACTCAAACACGCACGAACGCGCGCACACAACACACACACACACACACAACACCACACACACACACCAACACACACACACACTCGTACACGAAAACACACACACACACACAAACACACACACACAGATTTCGCACCAGCTTCGTGATATAATGATGGAGCAGGTGATATTTACAAATATTCTGAGAGAGAAAAAGAAAATGTAAGTGGTGTTGCAAACTAGAAGACGATAATCACTTGTTTGATGATTGTAAACTATAGTGACGATTGAAGAAAAATCTGGTGCATAAGTTGCCACCCTCTCATCTTAGTGACTGACCTGAATGGAAAATATATACTTTGAAATTGTGCATGAAAGACATATTCAAATCGGGTTTTTTACCTTGTGCATGTATGTATGCAAGATTTACGCATGCACTAAATGATACCATATATCCATACACTTTCAATCCGCTTTACAATGCAAAGAAAGACGAATAAGATCCGGACACTCAAAGGTCTGTACATCCCTTACATTTCGAAAATATAAAGCAGAAACTTCCAGTGTCTTGTGCAGTCCTGTATGTCCATATGGTAAAGCCGACTTTCTTGCTGTTTTCATGTCTGAACAGACATCAATCTTATTGTTTCACAACATAAAACCTTGCTGATTAAGCCACAGGACATGAACCCAAGATAGAACAACTGACACCACCTGGCTATACAACACTTTCTTTTCCCCGACCCTCCCTCTAGTGGAGGTGGCATTGCCGTAGTTTACAAAGACGCACTGCATCCAGCTTTTTCTTTCTGCAACTCCCTACCTATTTCACTGAATCTTTCGAAGTCTGCGAGTTCAACATCATCTCCCTGGCCATTCTATGACTTTATGCTGTCCTTACTGCCCATCTCCTAGCCGTAAGAACAACATGATATCTTCAGTTTTCTATGAAGAATTTCAATCTCTCCTCGATCACTACAGCCTCTCTCCCAGAAAGCTTATCACTCGTGGTGACTAAATTTCCACTTGTCACCAGTCTGTCACCTAATGTCAACAACGTCGTTAGTCTTTCTTTTGTCAAAATTACTCTCAGTACCCAGCTAGGTGAATGAAAACACACATTATCAGGTGATCATATCTTAGACTGGCTCATCACTGATGTTTCACAAGATCTCGTCACCTCTGTCTCGTCACTGACCAACAGCTGTCTGATCATTCTGCCATTCTTCTCTTCCTTAATATTGCAAAACCTATCAACAATGAAAGTGCATCACACGTCTTAACTCAAGGCCATTGATATTCAAACTTTCTTTTCCCCGGCTGCTGAATGTCTATTACAACCCCATGACCACACTGACCCTTCGACTCCACGTTAACAGATAAAGTCGTTAGATACAAATATTATCTGTTTCAAACAATTTGTGTCAGGACTGTTGACAAGTCCTTGAATAAACAGACTAAGGCTTGATGCTCTCAAAACGAAATTCAGTCGAAATATGCCGTGTATTTGTGGTGATCAGAATACGCCACAACATTTTATTTTCATTTGGGATCTGTTGCAGCCTTATTTGGCGCCTTGGTTGTCTAACACTGGCTCTGCTAATTTATCCCACATATACATTTTCTTTGATATAATTTTAAAACTGTTTAGAAATAATAAAAGATTGAGTAATAAGCCCAGCTGTTGGTTTTCATATGAACAATTCTTATTGTTTTCTGTTAAAAATCCATTTTTGATTATTGTTTTGATATTTTACATGTTTGATGTTAGTAATTCCTTTTTAAACAACACAGCGTAGGTAGGCCTACAGATTCCTAGCTGCTGTAGGGTCTACAGTACCTATGCCGCGAACTACACACACACCTGGCACACAACACACACACACACGCACACACTCACACACATGCACGCACACACACATCACTAATACCTCACTCACCATTCACATGCATATACACACAAGATCCACATACTCACATACCAGAAAACCCACACACACTTGCATAAACACGCACACACACTTGCATAAACACTCACATACACACATCCACACACAGGCATACACAAACGTGCACACACACACACACACATAGTAGGCATATGCACACGTCCAACACACACACGTGCGTACCCTCACATACACGCAATTCACACACAGACACACACACAGACACACAAACCACACATACACGCACCCCACACGAGACACAACTTACTCACACCAGACACACACACACACACACACACTTACTCACACACAGACACACATCACACGACACACACACACACACACACACAACACGGGACACACACACACAAAACACACACTTTGTCTAAACGCACTTAAATGTGACAGACGTTACATTTAAAGAAGAACACAGTCCCTTTTAAACATTACAGCTACTGTTCTCGGCCAACTGCTTCAGGAACAGACCCAACTTCACCCAATAGGCCTTTTCGGCCCCATGATATAATGGTGGAAATGCAAATGCGACATCTAGAATGGCAATGGCGAAAAACAAAACCTGAAATAAACAAACAGCTCTTTTGAAAGCAAACCAACAAAGTCAAAACCTTAATCCGCTCAGCCAAGACAAACAGCTATTTTGCTCAAGTTCTCAATGCAACATCCATGGAATATGTTTTTTGCCCTCACATCAACTCTTCTTGGGTCTGCAAAGACAAGCCCTCTGCATACTGCCCACAATCACCTGAACTTCCTAAATAATTTCTTCGTTCTTTTTCTGGACAAAGTTTTCGAAACATTCATTCCAGACTGAATCAAACTCCCTTCCAACCTGCACCCCTTATCCCCAATTCACGACAACTCCTCTCCTGGTCCTATCACAGCCAACAAAAATTGATGGGAATCAGGAAACTTCGAAATGAAATGTCACCCAGAACATCATGCATCTTTATCCTGTGCCTGCTTCTCTGTTCACACAGTGCCTTCCGCAGCTTATACCAACCATCACGAACATAGTAAACTCATCTTTTCTTTCGGGAAATTTCCCATCAGCTCTCCAATTGCAATAATTACACCTCTACTCAAAAAGCATGACCTTGACCCTAACATACTGCTGAATTTCAGGCCTGTTTCTAACCTACCTTTCATCTCCAAAGTCCTTAGAAAAGTCGTTCTGAAACAACACAACAGCCATCTTCATTCGATTAGTCTCAGCCCCTCATTTTCATCTGCCTATGGCATCAACCACAGCACCGAAACCACCCTAGTTCACACCTTAAACACGCTTCTACACGGTTCTGACTACGGGAAAATCTCTCTTTTTGCTCTTCTCGAATTATCTGCAGCATTTGACCCAATAGATCACGTTATCCTTCTCTCCCGTCTCCAAAAAACGTCTGGTATCAAAGATGCAGCCCTCACTGGTTTAGTTCATACCTCTCTGACCGATTCCATACAGATGCAGTAAACAAAAATTCAATCAATACATGTCAAACTGGAATTTGGTGTCCCACAGGGATCAGTTCTGGGCCCCATTCTTTTCACTCTCTACACTGCTCCACTGTCATATATAATAAACCGTCACTGATTTCAACCATCATTCGAATGCTGATGACTCCTCAGATTCAAAGCAATGATACTCCTGAAAAACTGGACCTCTCACTTGAAAAATATTTACACTCTTATCAGACAATTAAAACGACATGATACAAAACAATTCCAGCAAAACTCAGAAAAAGCTGAGCCATGATTTGTAGGATCAAACACGACACAGTCTTCTATCACAACCCTCTTCACTAGAACTTGGCAATACGTCAGACCCTCTATCCACTGCAGTCAAGTATCTAGGTGTTTTTTTCTCAACAACACATTCTCTAAGCAAAAATTCATCACCCAGACCTGCCAGTTCTAGTACTATTGATTAGGGCATAAAAGTGAAATCCAAAAGTACATGTCCCCTGATGCAATATCCAAACTTGCCACATCTCTTATTCTTTCATGTCTGGACTATTGTAATTCTCTTTCAGTTGGTCTGCCAGCATCATCTATCGACTCCCTTCAACGCATACAAAACTGCAGCTCAATAAGTCCCCAAAAAGAAAAACAATCTGAGCATATTGCTCCTCTCTTGTGATCTCTCCACTGATTGCCTGTGCCACAGAGAGTAAAGTACAAGATCGGTACCCTCTGTTATAAATGCCTTCACAAAACAGCACCCTCCTATATGTGTGAAAATCTTCACCTGTACACTCTTTGTCGGTCCCTCCACTCTGCTGTAGATGCCCTGAGCTTACAAATACCTAGATTCAACAAGTCTACCGTTGGCCGTCACTCTTTCTCTATTTCTGATCCATCAATCTGGAATGACCTCCGTCTTGTCCCTTCGTGAAAAGCCTACTTATGACACTTTTAATGGTCTCATGGTGATTGCGATTATTAGTTATATTGTGGGAATAATGTGATGAGTGATTGTTGTTATTATTGTATCTCTAGTATAATAATCATTATTATTGCCTTATTTGACTTATCTCGCTTGTTTGATAAGTTATCGTGTGAATATATTATTTTAAAAGCGCTATTTAAAGAGTATGACGCATAAAAAGCACACTTTTCTGGGTGGAGAGGTAGGAGGGAGGTCATTGAAGGCAATATTATCAGTACTGACGCAAGATTCCTATTATTTTCTAACAGTTTGTTTCCTGTACCCTTTTATTATCTAAATATAACCTTGTAGAATGGATGAAACAGTAGTGAAGTAATTTGTTTTGTCACCTGAATGTTTTTATAATTTTTCTTTTTTTAATCTTAAAAACATTTTCTATTCAAATGTGTGTGTAGATGTGAGCGCGCACGCAGCGCAGGTGTGTATTAGTAATTGTGTGCGTTGTATATGTTATATGTGGTTAATTGTATTTTCACTGTATTAACCATATCAATTACCTTTTTTACTGTTTAATTTTAATCGTAAATGATGCAATAATGTAGTATCTTAGTATAATCATTTAAAAAAAATTGTTCTTAGATAATGGCTTGATGAAAAAAAAAGCAAAGGCATTGCTTATTCAATGTACCATTCTGGAACAAATTTGACTTTGACCTTGACTTTAAAATCCAGCCTCAAGAATACCTATTTTCAACCTAAAACTTTCCCCGCCTGTTTCAATCTCAACAACTTCCTGCCTTCGACAGCCAAAATGATCCCATCACTCATACTGAAGTGTATAACCTGTGGTGTGTGTGTGTGTTTGGGTGGTGTGTGGTTGTGTGTATGTGTGAGTGTGTGTGGTGAAATGTTCATGTCGCTAGCGCGCGTGCGTGTGGTGTGGATGTGTGTGTTTGATGAGTGTAGTGTGAACATTTGAATTTGAGTTAAATTTGTCAATCATTGTTGATTAACTGTGTAGAGTGGGTTGAAAGGTGCGTACTTTGATTTGGATTTTTTCAGAAGAATAGAGGTACCTAAATTCCATTTATATGATTTATTTGATGATAAGATTATTATACTATTAAATCATTATATATTATATTATTATTATTATTATAAAGCAAAAATCCGCATCACTGAACCTTTTAGAGACACAGACAAACAGCAAGCGGGATGCACAAGCAAGATGCAGACACTCTGAAACAAATCAAAGATGGAAGTTAAGACCAGAAAACTCAGATCAAATTGCCACATATTCATCAGAAATGTCTTTTTGAGAACTGCACCGAACCTGAACAACCTCTGGATAGAAAGTATACTAGGAAACAAATGTAGGTTTGCTGGTAGATCAAGAAACAAAACCTTACAATTACACAAGGAAACAAAATCAGTATGGCGGATGTACAAGGAAACAAAATCTTGATATCAGTTTCTTCTTCCCCTTCATCACCTATTCGTTGTCCTGCCCTAACCGTATAGGCACCGAAAAAAGATTTTGCACCAGGCTTTACTCCACTCCTTTCAGTCCTCTGCTTTCCATAGCAAATGGTTCCAATGGGGAAAAGTTAATTCTCCGATGTTGTCTTCCCATCGTTTTCTCTTTCTGCATCTTTGTTTCTCTCCTTGTACTGTTCCCTGTAAGACAAGTCTTAGCGAGTCCAGATGTTCGTGCAACATACCCTGATTTTGCTTGCCATTTTTCACTGAGGTCAAGAGCTCTCCATATAGTCTGTTGGTGGTTTTTTTTTATTCTGGTGTTTACTTACTCAATATGTTTGTTAATCGATGTATGAGATACCAAGGGAAGCGCAAGAGCATTTCATATCCCATTGCCTGTTATGATACTTAATGCGATACTATCGCTCCAAAATATTAAATATATGGTAAGTCTTCAATTTTCTTGGACACGCAGATATAACTATGTCAGTGCTGATACCAATGACCACTACTTTGTCAACAGCTATTTATCTGTGGCAATGAACTATATGCCATTTGTCTAAAGAGGCGTAGACGTAAGTTTTGTAAAGTCGTTACCTCCTATTCTTAACTGTATTCAAATGATTTTCAAGTGTGTTGGCTAATATTGTTTCAAAAGACATGATGAGGGTGGGAAAGACAGAACATCCTTGGTATACTTCAACTTGGGTTCGAAACCAATCTCCTATGTTCGTCTTATAGAATGTGCTGGTTTCCCTTGTTAAAGAGGGCATTCTATGGTTCTAATCAGGTTGGCATTGGTGTTATACAGCCGCATGGATGCCCACAGAGCTGCAAGCCAAACTACGACGAATGCATTCTTAAAGTTTACAAACACGCAGTAAAGATCTTGTTGGTATTGCAAGTATATAGTCAGAGTATTCTTAGACAGAAAATGTGTTCTGTTGAGCTCCATCCTGCTCTGAAATCTGCCTGCTCTTTTTGATGATATTCTCAGCTTGAGGATTTAGTGTGTTTGAGATGAATGAGCAGGACTTTGCTTGGATGGCTGATCAGGCTGATGGTACGTAGGTTTGGTGTAATTGTAAGGTGTTTTTTTTTCGGGGGGTGATAATCAATCGATTGGTCAAAGATATTGTGGCCACTACCCGGTCCCCAGTATTGGGTTTCTTCTTTCTGCCGAATAGTTGATAACACTTCTATCATGCCTCTTTCAATTTCTGGATCAGATCTGATGGAATGTTACATAAGGAATCAATAGAGGTTATAACAATAATATCCCCCCCCCCAAAAAAAAAAGTCCGAATGGCAGATGTACAGGTAATTAAAACCAGAATAAGAAAACAAAACAAACCCAAGGAGGTACTCACATAACAAAACAAAATTGACATACTACCAATAATACAGGAAGGGAAAAATCTCGATAATATAGCGTGTACAAACAAAAATAAGTAAGTAAAAATGAATAGAAAAACTTAAATTTGCAAATACAACAACTGAAGGAAGGTTTCATAATTGATATATCTACGATGTCACAAAAAATACTCAGAAGACACATTGTTCTAGAAAAGTTAAACAGGACTCAAAGAGAAATGATGCAAGACAGCATCAGATATTGACTATTATCAAACACTGTTTATGTTATTTCATGATGAAGTAATAAAGAAAGATCGCGATAGGAAGATTGGCAATGATGTGACCATGATTTGCTTTATCAGAGACACTCCTAATATCCTTTCCAAATATCAAAAAGACAGCAATTTCAAGATATAACTAGTTTTAAAGCAGATTCTTGCTGAGGTTTTGGATTATACAGAAAGAACACCAAAAATGCATGTGACCTGTCTGTCTGTCTGTCTGTCTGTCTGTCTGTTCTACAGTGTGGTTGGCCTGCTTCAGTCTGCTGATTCAGGATGGTGCTAAGGCTGATAGTCACATGGAGAAAGTGACAGGTAAGCTAAGATGGTATCTCTGAGTTAACCCTAAACACTTATTCCTCTGATTCTACTATTGTTACCAAATCTCATCATCTACACTACTACTACAACTACTACTACTACTGACAACTACTGACTAACAACTACTAACTACTACACTACACTACTACTTTCTACTTCTACTACTTCTGCTTCCACTACTCGTAAAAGCAAGAAGAAGAAGAAGAAGAAGAACAACAACAACAACAACAAGAACAAGAACAAGAACAAGAATAATGGTGGTGATGATGATGATGATGATTATGATCATGATCATAATGATGATGATGATGATGATAATGATGATGATGTCTAATGTCATAATGTCTAGTGTATGTTTTCTAGTATCATGTCGTGATGTCTTTTGTGCTTCTGCTTGTTTGATATCATGTGAATTGGTAGTCTAGATTTAATGTGCCTGCCTATAATGTTAAAAGTCCAGATCAAAAGTGAGAGATAGGGTAAAAGCCAATTCAAGCTCAACTAACCTACTTTTTCATACAAAACTACGCATACGCAACTTTTGGACCAATTCAGCTTTGCCTCATTGGACAAAAATTGCACACTTTTATATGAAAACAAGGCAGTTTTCCTTCAGGCGGCTTTTACCATATCTCTCTACTAACAATGTACAGTGATATAAATCTATTACTTGTTATGGTGAAGACAACTATTAGTATGGGATTTATGCTGTGCTGTGCGAATTTTTTACAGAGTAAAAAAAGAGTCAGAAACCCATCTCCTATGTCCAGGATCCATTTAAAGCAAGTGCACATTTATATATATGGACGCTCTTAATGAAGCATGAGCAGAGGAGATGATTTCTGGCATTCACGACCTTTGGAATGCCGACACACATATTCAAACACCACTTTATAATACACAGTGACTTCATAGTACACAGTGACACTCAAAAATTTATAATGGGCAGTGGCAGCATAATATTACATATAACATATAACAGCACACTAACTTAGAGTACACAGTAGCAATTCACAGTACGGCACATCTCAATCCATTTCATTGTCTACTTATCCAAACGAGACAAAAATAGAACAACAAGGGGATGGTTACCTGAATTTGAACCACAGCCAACAACCAACCACCAATTTGTCTTGGCCAAGACAGCAAAAAGGGCGAACATTTTCTAAAAAATTATCTATGAGCTTTTAGCTCAATATAGTGCAACACCCAGCTTGGCTAAAATACCATAGCTGGCTCACTGGCTTGCTGGCTGACTTGTTCACTTGCTTGTGCTGGCTATAGGCCTAGCCCACAGCAAGAATTGTGTTCTTTTCCTTGTAGATTCATACAACGCAGTATGTGTCTGTTTAGGAAAACATTGACAGCGTATGTTATCAACAGCACCCACTTGTTTAAAAAAACCACACACCCAAAACAGATTGCTATTGCATTTCACACAACACAGTACCTAGTGGGTTGATCTGTTTTAGTATATGTTTGACGTGATTTGAATTTCTTAGTTAAGTTGTATCCTTTCTCTTTCTTGTCCGTCTGTAATAAATTCATTCTCCCGAAGGCAAATATATTAACCCATCTATTCTTTCATGTAGAAAATAACTAACTACTTTTATCTGTTCCACGAAATTTTTTGATACAACAAAATTGTATTTCTGTGACAAAATTTCCAAACACTTATTTGTGGCCTGTCTTCCACTGAAAGCAAGTAGTAAACAAACATTCCTTTTCTTAACAATTGTCATGTTGGATGGACAGTCATCTAACAAAGAAATAACTGTTACTGGATTTTTCAAACAACTTTTATAATACAGTATTCTAAACACACACTTAGCTATTTATTCAGAGTGTTTGTACTATAATTATATTCTCATCTGTCCAGATAAAGTTTCTCTCTCTGTAAGTTCTATTGTTGTGCATTGTCGGACAGAATATAACATGAAATCAACACTGTTTGTAATAAATCTAATACAGTCTTTCCACAACCAGTCTGCCTGCATATTAGAAAACAATGGGGCTCTTTAGGCAGAAAACTTAAAACAATCCATTAGTACACAACTTCTTTTAGTCTGTTTCCTTCTATATTGAGTTGTGCATCCATTACTACAAATAGACATATATTTATGGGTTTATCATCTTCTTGCTCTTTGTCTATCTGAATAGTTATTCTCTCTGACCCGTTTTCAATGGGTCCTCCTAGGCCATGCAGCTTATTATCATCTGTTTACCTTAAGTCAACCCACAATGCATATTTAGATGTCAGGTATTCATGGGGATGCAGAGATTTGCTTGTAAGACCAGTAGTGGGATCATTGTGTTGTCCAGCACCAAAGTATTTTCTTACCTCATCAAAGTGCTGGTATGGTAAATAACCTGAGGGATAGACTTGATTTGGTTGGCCCTCTATAGTGCATGACAAGTGCTTGATACTGGGATTACTAAACCTCCCGCTTGATCTGGTGAAGGGGTTGTCTGGTTCTTCAAACAGCATTAATATGCCTTTTAGCAATCTTGCAGGGGTGTTCAGATTTATGTTCCACACAGTATCTGCCTTACTCTTCATTAATGTTCAATGTTGAGCACTTCCTTCATAATAGATGCAAGAGCCTTGACTGAAATGCAGTGCAATCAAGCGTGCAGGCTGGTGGTGATTTTACAACATCATAGAACTCTAAAGAATACGAGATATTTTATGTACTTCACTTCATGTCCGTGATAATATAAACCTCCGGCCACTGTCATTAAAAGTTTGCATCAATTGAAGTCTGTCCCTCTGAGTGTACCCTTAAAGTATGGCATGAGAGCTGAGCAATCAAAGAAATAGAGAATACAAAACCGTTACCATATGCTCTTGCTATGGAGCATCTTTTTTCTTGTAACCCATATCAGCAATTTACTATCTATGTTTTAGTCCATCATCATCCTGTATGCCTTGATAAATACGGTCATCTCTTTTTTCAGGTGTTATCAACAAATCATTATAGATCAAGAATATGTCTGCTTGATTAGGGAACAGCACTTTTTCTTTCTACCTTCCAGCTCAACACTTTTTTTTAATTTTTATAATAGCCCTTCCTAAGTTTGTAACCACAGTCCTGTTTGGATCAGTAGCAGACTCTAGATCAATCCTTAAAGCAAGCCTAGTTGTGCCCAGCACAATGACATCATCTTTTCCTAGATTAGGAACCCTATCAGTCAGAATCTGGTTCTCAACAAAGTTGATGGGTTGGTTTGTCTCCCCTTAATGCCCCGGGGCGGTTCGGGGGGGGGGGGGGGGGGGGGGGGGAACACACCCCCACCCAAAGGAGATCTTTTAAATGTCTGTAAGGATAAAGATTTTGCTCCAAATGTTTGCTGTGCCAGCTTTTTTCTTATAGTAGCAAAATTTAAAAAAACAATAAAAGCATAATGGAATACAATGATATTGATAGGATGATGTGTTTATGCTTGCTAATGATACTAGTGAAGTAGCAGCAGCACCGCCCTTGCATTCACTCCAAAGAGAACTATTAGAAAGCAGGGTTAAAGATTTTCACAAAAGTTTGGGACAACCAATACCAGAAGTACTAGACCATACTGTTTATGATATGAACAATAAAGACAATCTGAATGCTGTAACTGACACAGGATAAAGGTTTTATTAACAAAGGAAAATAACTCCCATCTGTTTTTAGCAAAAAGTACACTCAAGCATCGACAGGTCAGAGACTCCCTCTGCTACTGGTAACCATGTAACCCAGTACCACCTGCCACATGTGGGGAGTAAACCCAACCAAAAAATCCGACCTGGAGAGGGATGGGCTCCGCCAGGTTTGATTTGCCCAGATACAAAACCAATGACAAAGACCGCCAGAAATCTCCATACCGGATCCGGTCGTCGCCCGGTTTACCAAGGACCCGCGCCTTCATTTCTCAAGCAGACAGATGTCGGAAACGTGTATGCTACTGTATGTAAAACGCAGCAAAATTCGTGCCAATACAACACAATCATTGGCACCGGAATGTACGGAACTAAGAGCTGCATGGCAAAGTTGGAAGAACTGACACAGTGAAATCCCGATACATTGGCACATCCTTGGGCTCCTGCTAAGTCAGTTGTAAAAACATGGGAGAAACAACGACCTCAGGAAGACCCACAAATCTACTACAGTGAAAACAGAATAAACTGAACACGGCGTGGGGTTTTTCTCGTTCACAAATACACCGTGAACACCGGGCCGACATGAGCGTGTCAAAGCCTGTAGACCAGCAGACTAATACCATCCGCCTGAAGCAACCCCCTTTAACATAACTATAGTACAGGGCATACTCCCCTACAATCAGACTGCACAGATGAAGCGTAGAAGAAATGTTATGACCAGCTACAAGAGGTTCCTGAATCAGAACACCCAGAAAGACATCCTCGTTTTGCAGGCGCTGGAACGCCAAGTAGGAGAAATGCATGGGAAGACTGGAGGGCGTTTTGGTGGCCACTTGATAATAACCATCAAATGAAAGAGGCTTGGAGACCCTGGTTTTTGCCAGTAACAACCACCTCCAGCTAGTGAATACACTTGGGCCCAACACAAAAAATCCCGAAAATGGACATGGCATAGCCCAAATTGAGAACACCACACAACCAAATAGATTACAATCATGGTGAAAAGACGGTTACCAGTCTCGCGTTAACATCGCCACAGACACGAAGTTTTCCAGAGCAGACAAGGGAGTGATCATGATCTTGTGATGATGACTTTCCGACTACGTCTAAAGAAAATCCACAGCGAACAAAATCAGGATCAAATTTGAGAACTCGAGAAGCTGAAGGACCCAGAGGTATATAGAAATTTTTCAAGCAAAGGATAGTTGGAAAGTTTGCAGGCACCACTGTGTTAGACTCAGACATAGACACACTGACGAAAAGTATCAATACAGCAGTGACTGGAAACAGCAAAACGAGCTTCTTGGCAAACGCCGACCAATCAAAAAACCATGGCCCACACCTAACATCCTACAACTAAGCGACAAGCGTAGAAAGTTGAAGAAAAAGAAAAATGAAACAAAAGAAAGAGCAGGAACAATATAGGCAGTCCAACAAAAGATCAGGAAGTCCATGACGGGGGCAAAAGAGAAATGGATAGGTGAACAATGTCCAAGACATTGAAGGAACATCAAGAAAACAAATAGCAATAAAGAAAATCAGCTGCTTGTGAAAGAAACCTGACTAGCACGAAACCAGAGAAAAGTTAACAATCCAAGACAAAAATGGGAAGTGTCACACTGACGACCCAAAGGGGAAAATTATTCTGAACAGATGGACAGCATAACTGCTCGACCTGTATAACTATAGAACCGCAGAGATCCAGGAAGTCCTTTAATGACCCCGAAAGCAAAGACAACAGACAGTCACCCTATCCTCGCGAGAAGAAGTGGAAACAGCAGTCAGATCGCTGAAAAAAGGGGAAGGCATCAGGGCAAGACCATCATTCCAGGTGAGTTGGTCCAAGCTGAAGGGGAAAGCCATGATCAGCGCCCTACTAAGCTAAAATCTTGCAACAAGAATCAGGCAGACTGGAAAATGGCCAACAACCATTGACGCAAGTCACTCATCATCACCCTCCCCAAGAAAGGAAATCATACAACCATGCCATAATTAGCGCGCACAATCAGCCTCATATGTCACACCAAGCAAGGTCATGCTGGCAAGATAAATTGAATAGACTGATGCCACAAGCAGAGACCATCAATGCTGAGAGAACAAGCAGGTTTCAGAGCAGGGCGCAGCACACCAGAACAGCAGATATTCAACCTCAGAATACTATGTGAGCGTACCTTCAACATCAACAAGACCCTAACCACGTATTTTATCGATTTTATAAGAAGGCATTTGACAGGGTGTGGCAATGCAAAGCTTTGTGGGCAACCAAGACTTGTACAGCATCAATGCAAGGCGCCTGATCAGAGTCATCAAACAGCTGTACAGCGAGGCCACCAGTGCACGACTACAACAAACAACATTGGAGAATGGTTTCGAACAACAGTTGGAAGTCAGGCAGGGCTGTCTACTCTCACCCACTCAGTATTGTCAACATCTTCCATGATAGAATCAGGCTGATGCACTGGAACATCATGCAGATCAGTCAGAGCTTTGGTGGCAGAACGATCACAAACCCCGCTTCGCAGATACATTGATGAATAGCATATCAAGAAAACGAGCACACTACACTACACAAACTCTCTCTCTCTCTCTCTCTATCTCTCTCTTCTTCTCTCTCCTCTCTCTCTCTCTCTCTCTCTCTCTCTTCTCTCTCTTCCCTCTTTATTATGAGAGTGTATGGGTATTGCAACTTATTTTATTACCATGACATTCAATTTGCATGAACATAATTAAAAAGTGTTTGTGTTGATCGTGTGCTATGTGAGTATTACATATTTAGTATTATCCCTGAAACACCCCCCCCACCCCCCCACCCCCACACACACACTCAAACACACACACACACACACACACACACACACACACCACACACACACACACACACACACACACACGCGCGCGCTCAAACAACACACACACACACACACACACACACACACACACACACACACACACATACTCACTCACTCACCCACCCATATTCTCTCCCTAAACGACTGTATAGTTTTTAATTTCTTCTTGGTTTGTTTCTTGTTTTTATTGTGTGGATGTATGGTATTAAATTTATTTCATTATCATGACATATAATTTGAAACGAGTATAATCTAAAATGAGTGTTGATGGGATCGCATACTGTTTTGGGATTTATATATTGGATATTATCTCTGAAATACACACACACACACTCTCTGTCTCTGTTCTCTCTCTCTCTCACCTTTTATCGTCCTGCTTATAGTCATAGTATATCCTGATGAAGGATTCATATTTTTATATTTTCAATACTTTATTGGACTTGCCTCTGTACTTAAGTTTAATGAGTGCCCTATTTCAATATCTTATAATTATGCGTAACAAGTATGTGTACCATTTGACAATGTGTAGATGTTTATCTTTATGACTTATTAAGTTTGGTTGTGTTATTTTCTTGGCTTTGTTGTTGCTCTTGTTCTTGTTGTTGTTGTTTGTCTGTTTTTCTCTTTTTTATCATCTTTTGTTGGTTTGGTTTTTCCTTCTCTTTTGTTTGTTTGTTTGTTTTGGTTAGGGTTTTTTGGGGGGTGGGGGTAGGGGTGGGGTATTCTTAGGATTTTCTTTTAATTGCTTGCTTTGGGGGGGGGAGGGTTGTTGGGGGGGAGCTGTTTTGAAAAGGGTTATTTCCCCTTGTTTTTATTGCGAGACTGTATAAGTATTGGGTTTATTATTAAGATGTATCCCTAACGGGCGGGGACTGGATGTAAAAAAGCACATGTGTGCTTATTCATTATCCTCGAAATAAAAGAATTTGTCATTGTCATTGTACACTTGCCCGTCTATACATACATATATATCTACATACATGCATACATACTAGCATACATACATACATTAGTATGTACGTACGTATGCGATACATACATAGATATATACATGCATATACACACGCACACAAACACACAAATACACATACATACATACCTACATACATAAAAACATACATACACACAGAGAATAATACATACATACATATAAACAAACAAACAAAACATACAAATATAGGTCTACATACATACATATGCATACATACATACATACATACATACATACATACATACATACATACATACATACCATACATACATGCATACATACAAACATACATACACGCATACATACATACATACATACATACATACATACATACATACATACATACATACATACATACATACATACATATAAATACACACACACACACACGCGCGCACGCGCGTTAACCTGCTATGTGAAGATTCGGTTATGTTATATTAATAATGTTAAACTAATTATGTTATACAAGTTATGTTATTCCAATTATGCTGCGCTAGTTTTGGGCATCTGATTTTTATTGGGTTTTTTCCTTTTAAATAGTTCTTTATAATATTTCTTCTTCAACACATATACACACACACATTCCCCCCCTCCCCCCCCCCCCCCCCCCCCCACACACACACTCTTTTCCTCTGTAGGTACTCCAACTTACACTTGCTCGTTCATACGCATTCTTTCCTCCTTCACTCCGCCCTCCAATTTTTTCATAATATTTTTCCTTATCGTTTAATAACACTTAAAGTGAAGAAACACACACACACACACACAACACACACACACACACACACACACACACACACACACACGTACATACATACATACATACATGCATACATACATACATATATTCATACGTACGCAAGTATGTACTCACGCACATACACTCACACAAACGTAAAACATACACAAACACACATACACACATACAGCCACACACACATACATACACACAAACACACATGAACACACAGACACACACAGACATACAAACAGTCGCACATACAAACATACAACCATACATACATACATAGATACATACATACATGCATGCATGCATACATACATACATACATACATGCATACATACATACATACATACATACATACATACACGTACGTGAAGACACACACACACACGCGTGCGCGCGCACACGCACACACACACACACACACACACACACACACACACACACACATACATACATACATACATACATACATACATACATACATACATACGACTACAGTGGCGACAGTTCTGGATGCTCCATAAGGATGGTCCTGCACGACCAAAAAAAATGGAGAGAAAAGCTGAACAGGGTTAAGGAAGGCAACACACGTTTGTTGTTGTCGTTGTTGTTGTTGCTGTTGTTGTTCTTGGTGGTGTGTGGTGGTGGTGGTGGTGGTGGTGGTGGTAGTGTTGGTGGTGGTGGTGGTAGTGGTGTGGTGGTGGTGGTGGTGGTGGTCTTCTTCCTCTTCGCAAGTCTTCTTCTCCGCTATTTTTCTTTGCAATTCTTCTTCTTTACAATTCTTCTTCTTCACAGTTCTTCTTCTTTGCAATTAGTCTTCTTCTTCTTCTTATACTTCTTATATGTCTCATTTCTTCTTTTCATTCTTCTTCTTCGTCCCATTTCTTCTTCTTCTTCTTCTTTTTTTCTTCTTCTTCTTCTTCTTCTTCTTCTTCTTCTTCTTCTTCTCTTCTTCTTCTTCTTCTTCTTCTTCTTCTTCTTCTTCGTGTTCTTGTTCTTCTTCTTCTTCTTTTCATTTCTTGTCCTTCTTAGCATTTTTTCTTCGCAATTCTTATTCTTTGCAATTCTTCTTCTTTGCAATTCTTCTTCGCAAATCCTCTTCGCAATTCTTCTTCGCATTACATCTTTTTCACACTTCTTGTTCTTTGCAATTCTTCTTCTGCCTCTTCTTCTTCTTCTTCTTCTTCTTCTTCTTCTTCTCCTCCTCCTCCTCCTCCTCCTCCTCCTCCTCCTCCTCAACATCCTCCTCCTCCTCCTCCTCCCCATCATCATCTTCATCATCATTTCTTCTTCGCAATTCTTCTTTGTACTCCTTTTTCTTCTTGTTCTTTTTCTCCTTCACAATTATTATTTTTTCTCCTCCTTAGCAGTTCTTTGCAATTCTTTTTTCGCAATTTTTTCTTCGTAATTCTTCTTCGCAAATCTACTTTTTCGCAATTCTTTATAGTCGCAATTCTTTCTTTTCTTTTTTTTGTTGCCTCATCTTCTGTGATCCGCCTTTTGTGCTGTTCCCACGGCCGCTCATCTCAATCTCCTCGCCACAGTTGCAGTCATATTTGGTATGTCTCATCCCCAGGTTGGGAAGTCCACAGGGAGCCCATCAACATCAGGCCGCCGCGAGGCCACTAGCCAAAGGGGCCCTGCACTGCTGCTGGGTCACTTTTGTGGTGTTCAGTTTTGCCTGTTCTGAGCTAACATACTCAGGACACCAACTACTAAGCACCCTACTAACGACAGTATTAGCTGAATCGCGGAACCAGACTGAATGAGTTGCCCACTCGAGATTGCAACCACCACAACATCCCTCCATCAACGGCTCCCTGTGAAACTCCAACCCCAAGGGTTTGAACACAAACTCACCATAGGCACAGAGCTGTATGAGCAAACCGAATCTGAGGTCACCATAAGACCAGAGCAACTGGGAATCAGAGGATTTTTTTTATTGCATGATGATCAATGACAATGAGGATGACGTAATGATGCTGCTGTGGAAGTGCATAGTTATGCTTTGAGACTACTTGACAAGGTTTTACTCTACGCTTACTTTCATGATCACCAGTGTTCACCTTTGCGCCTGGTGGCAGCAGTGTGTGTAGCTCTTGTTTGAATGCTAAATGTGTTTTTTTTTCCAGCCTCCTGAAGAGAATATTTTACATCATCGTGTTTGTGTTTTCATTCTGAAACGGATGGTCAAAACATTTTTCTTTGTAACTATTTACTTTTTGAAATATTTCAATTTATAAATTTTCATGCACTATTTGATTGTTCAAAATTCCACTGACTTGATGAGTTTTGTTTACCTGACCGTGCTGGTTTTTGTGACCCACTTCAATCTGACCCTGCTGCCCATCAACCATCTGCACGTGTTTCACGAGCCCTCACCATCCCCATCACCACCCTGCAGTGTGCGTTGTTTGGCCAGGATGGCAGTGGGAGCCGTCGACATTAAAGCAATACTTCCACTGACTTTTGCCATAAACAGTACCCTCTCTCTCCTCAACTAAAACAGCACATCCTAAATCTGGGAATCCACCACTGCAAAACTAGAAGAGGAACAGGGCAGGACATCATCGACAGTGGTGCACTTCCATTCCCTGTGTCTTCCCCCTCAGCTCTGACGTCACTTCCGTCTCCTGTGACAACACTGCTTCCTCATGCTGCTGTTCACCTGCACCATCAGCTTCTGATTCTTCTGTTGAGCACAATTCGGACAATCTTTTTTCTGGTTATAATGTGTATCATGATGTGTGTGAAATTAACACAGTTCTTTCTACATCTAGCTCTGACTCACCATCCAAACTCTTGTCTGCTCTTCCGATATCCCTATCGCTACCATCGCCTTCATCCTCTTCCTCTGACTGCTTCCCCAACTCACCACTTTCTTCTTCAACCCCCCCGCCACCTTCAGATCTCCTTCATATTTCTTTGTTCAATGTGCAGTCTGTCTGTCCTGATGGTAAAGCTGATTATATTACTGATTTCATCTCCGAAAAAGAACTTGATTTAACCTTTCTTACTGAAACCTGGCTTAAAACACATGGACACGAAACAAAAATAAAACAACTAACACCACCTGGCTACAAAACCGTTTCTTTTCCCCGACTCTCCGTGGAGGTGGCATTGCTGTCATTTATAAAGACATGTTGCAACCAGCTCTCTCTTTCAATCAAAACCTTTCATTTTTCATATTAATCCTTTGAAGTTTGCCAACTCAATCTCAACCTACCTGGCCATACTATTACTTTCTGTTGTGTCTACCGTCCACCTCCTAACTGTAAGAACAATCTGACAGCTTCCCTTTTTCATCAAGAATTTCAGTCACTCCTTGACCACTATAGCCTCTCTCCCACTAAGCTCATAATTCTCTGTGACTTCAACTTCCATTTTGACAACCAGTCTTCTCCTAATGTCAAACGTCTTTCTCTTTCTCTGTCAAATCAGTCTGTTTCTCAACTGGAAAGTAAACCAACACACAGATCCGGTCATATTAAAGACTGGCTGATTACCAATGCTTCGTTTAACCTTGTCACATCTGTCTCAGTCACTGATAAACTGCATTCTGATCATTCCACCATTCTTTTCTTCCTTAACATCACAAAACCTGTAACAAAAAAGAAATATGTTACCCGCCGCATTCTTAAGGCCATGAACATTCAAACCTTCTCTTCACAAGCTATGGAACGCCTTTCGCAAACTTCTGACCACACTGAGCTCTCAGAACACTATAACACTGTCCTCCGCCAATTGCTTGACAAGCATGCACCTCCAACTGACCATCTCCTGCCTGACAGGCCCTGTGAGCCATGGTACACTAAGGATATTTTGATGGCGAAACGCAAACATCGGCGTCTAGAACGACAGTGGCGGAAATCAAAAGCTGAAATCAAAAAACAGCATTTCCGAAAAGAAACAAAGTCAAAGTTTAAATCCATTCAGCAAAGACAAATTATTACTCTTTCCAAGTTCTTTGCGCTAAATCCATAAAATCTTTGATCACCCTCACCTCAAATCTTCTTGGATCTGCAAAACAAGCCCTCTTCCTACCATCCACAGCCTGTCTGGACTTTCCTCTATCTTTTCATCCTACTTTTCAGATAAAGTCCGCAACATTTGCTCCAGACTGGATCAGACTCATTTACAGCCTGCACCTTCTGATCCCCAGTTCACTGGCACTCCTCTCTTTTTCTTTCATCCCACAAGCGAAGGAAAAATCACACCAATTCTGAAAGAAATGATGATTAAATCATGTGATCTTGATCCCATACCTGTTCCTGTATTCACACAATGCCTTCCACAACTTGTACCCTCTGTCACCAAAATAGTAAAATCATCTCTTCTGTCAGGAAATTTCCCATCAGCTCTCAAAACCGCAATAGTCACACCTCTACTAAAAAAGCATGACCTTGATCCCAACATTTTAAAGAATTACAGACCTGTTTCTAAGTTGCCTTTCATCTCCAAAGTACTTGAAAAAGTTGTTCTAAAACAACTCAACAGCCACCTTCATTCCAATAATCTCCTTCCCCCTTTTCAATCTGCCTATCACGCCAACCACAGCACCAAAACCACCCTAGTCCACACTTTAGATACACTTCTACTCGCTGCTGATGCAGGGAAAATCTCCCTCCTCACTCTTCTTGAAATATCTGTGAAATATCTAGGTGTGGTTCTTGACAACACTCTCTATGAACAAATTCATCACCAAGACCTGCCAGTCTTGCTACTATCAATTATGGCGCATAAGTGCAATTCGCAAGTATCTGTCTACTGAAGCAACATCCAAACTTGTCCCATCTCCCATTCTTTCTCGACTTGACTACTGTAATTCTCTTTTGGCTGGATTGCCAGCAGCATTCCTCCATTCCCTTTAATGCATACAAAACTCTGCAGCTCGACTGGTCCTTAGAAAGAAAAAAATCTGAACACATCACACCTCTTTTGCGATCTCTTCACTGGCTGCCTGTCTCACGAAGAATAAAGTATAAGATTAATACCCTTTGTTTAAAATGTCTCCACAAATGTGCACCTTCTTATCTCTGTAACTGTCTTCACCTGTACACTCTGTCCTGTTCCCTTCTTTTAAGTGGTAGATACGTTGTGCTTTCGAACACCCAGATTTAAACAAACCACTGTTGACCATTGCTCTTTCGTTTTCTGGTCACTCCACATGGAACGACCTCCCTCTTCCACTTTGCCAAAAGCCTTCAATTGATTCGTTCAAATCTAGCCTCAAAACGCACTTTTACTCTTTTTGAGATCTTCCCCTGTTATCTGTTCCTACTTTTCAATAGCTGCTTTTACCTCAACCACCCTCACCTAAGTGCGTTGTGTATATAAATTTGATATTTAATTATCTTGATATTTATGAATGGTTGCATGCGTGTAAATGATTCGAATGCAAGCGCTTTGATTTGTTTACTTTGCAAAATTCAGCGCTATATAAACTCCATACAGTATTATTATTATTATTATTATTATTATTATTTTTATTTTTATTATTATTATTATTATTATTATTACTATTATTATTATCATTATTATTATCATTACTATTATATTTATAAAGAATTACAGAGGAATTATAAACCTGTTTCTAAGTTGCCTTTCATCTCCAAAGTACTTGAAAAAGTTGTTCTAAAACAACTGAACAGCTGCCTTCATTCCAATAATCTCCTTCCCCCTTTTCAATCTGCCTATTGCACCAACTACAGCACCAAAACCACCTAGTCCACACTTTAGATACACTTCTACTCGCTGCTGACGCAGGGAAAATCTCCCTCCTCACTCCTCTCGATCTATCTGCTGCCTTGACACTATAGATCACTCATTTCTTATTTTTCGCCTCCAGAATATGTTTCGTATTAATGACACTACCCTCACCTGGTTTAGTACATACCTCACAAACCGATGCCAGAAAGTTATTATCAACAAAATTGAATCAAAACCTGTCAAACTGGAATGTGGAGTCCTACAGGTATCAGTTCTGGGTCCTGTTCTCTTCACTCTCTACACTGCTCCACTCTCTCACATAATAAACCACCATCATATTGATCATCATTTCTATGGCGATGACACTCAGCTTCAATGCAGCAATACACTTGAAAGTCTGCCTTCCCTCCTGACAAATATGGCCCATTCATTCTTGACATTCAAAACTAAATGACTCACAATAAGTTACAGCTAAATGGCGATAAAACAGAAGCCATGTTCATGGGAACTAAACATAAACTTTCCTCCATCACAACGACTTTAGTGGAATTCAGCAATACATCGGTTCCTCTGTCCTGCTCTGGGAAATATCTAGGTGTGGTTCTTGACAACACACTCTCTATGAACAAATTCATCACCCAGACCTGCCAATTTTGCTACTACCAATTGCAGCCATAAGTGCAATTCGCATTTATCTGTCTACTGAAGCATTATCCAAGCTTGTCACATCTCTCATTCTTTCTCGACTATCTATCTATCTATCTATCTGTCCCATAGTCTGAGGACCGTGGGGGCACCCTCAAAGACTCAACAACCAGTTCCTCGTCTTTTCTCAACAACCTTTCTCGACTGGACTATCGTAATTCTCTTTTGGCTGGTTTGCCGGCATCATTCATCCATTCTCTTCAATGCATACAAAACTCGACTGGTCCATAGAAAGAAAAAATCTGAACACATCACTCCTCTTTTGCGATCTCTTCACTGGCTGCCTGTCTCACGAAGAATAAAGTATAAGATTAATATCCTTTGTCTCAAATGTCTCCACAAATCTGCACCTTCTTATCTCTGTAACTGTCTTCACCTGTACACTCTGTCTTGTTCCCTTCTTTAAAGCGCTAGATACGTTGTGCTTTCGAACACCCAGATTTAAACAAACCACTGCTGGCCGTAGCTCTTTCTGTTTCTGGTCCCTCAACATGGAACGACCTCCCTCTTCCACTTCGCCAAAAGCCTTCATTTTATTCTTTCAAATCTGGCCTCAAAACACACTTATACTTTACTTGAGATCTTCCCCTGTTATCTGTTCCTACTTTTCAATAGCTGCCTTCACTCCGCCACCCCCACCTAAGTGTGTTGTGTATATAAATTTGATATTTGTTTATCTTGATATTTATGGATGGTTGCATGAGTGTAAATGATTTGAATGCAAGCGCTTTGATTTGTTTACTTTGCAAAATACAGTGCTATATAAATTCCATACATTATTATTATTATTGTTATTATTATTATTATTATTATTATTATTATTATTATTATTATTATTATTATTATTATTATTATTATTATTATTATTATCATGTTTATTAAGAATTACAGAGGAATTACAGACCTGTCTCTAACTTGCCTTTCATCTCCAACGTACTTGAAAAAGTTGTCCTAAAACAACTCATCAGCTACCTTCATTCCAATAATCTCCTTCCCCCTTTTCAATCTACGTATCGCGCCAACTACAGCACCAAAACCACCCTAGTCCACACTTTAGATACACTTCTACTCGCTGCTGATGCAGGGAAAATCTCCCCCCTCACTCTTTTCGATCTATCTGCTGCCTTGACACTATAGATCACTCATCTCTTACCTTCACCTGGTTTAGTTCATACCTCACAAACTTATACCAGAATGTTATTATTAGCAAAGTTCAATCAAAACCTGTCAAACTGGAATGTGGAGTCCCACAGGGATCAGTTCTGGGTCCTGTTCTCTTCACTCTCTACACTGCTCCACTCTCACACATAATAAACCACCATCATATTGATCATTTCTATGCTGATGACACTCAGCTTCAATATAGCAATACCCTTGAAAGTCTGCCTTCCCTCCTGACAAATCTGGCCCACTACCTTCTTGACATTCAAAAGTAAATGACTCACAATAAGTTACAGCTAAATGCTGATAAAACAGAAGCCATGTTCTTGGGGACCAAACATAAACTTCCCTCCATCACAACGACTTCAGTGGAATTCAGCAATACATCGGTTCCTTTGTCCAGCTCTGGGAAATATCTAGGTGTGGTTCTTGACATCAAACTCCTTAGAAAGAAAAAATCTGAACACATCACTCCTCTTTTGCGATGTCTTTACTGGCTGCCTGTGTCACAAAGAATTAAGTATAAGATTAATACCCTTTGTTTCAAATGTCTCTACAAATGTGCACCTTCTTATCTCTGTAACTGTCTTGACCTGTACACTCTGTCCTGTTCCCTTCTTTTAAGCGGTAGATACGTTGTGCTTTCGACCACCCAGAATTAAACAAACCACTGTTGACCATAGCTCTTTCTGTTTCTGGTCCCTTCACATGGAACAACCTCCCTCTTCCACTTCACCAAAAGCCTTCATTTGATTCTTTCAAATCTGGCCTCAAAACGCACTTATACTCTATTTAAGATCTTCCCCTGTTATCTGTTCCTACTTTTCAATAGCTGTCTTCACCTCCACCACCCCACCTAAGTGTGTTATGTATATAAATTTGATAATCTTGATATTTGTGGATGGTTGCATGCATGTGGATGATTTGAATGCAAGCGCTTTGATTTGTTTACTTTACAAGATTCAGCGCTATATACATTCCATACATTATTATTATTATTATTATTATTATTATTATTATTATCATTATTATTATATATCCCAGCATAAACCGGGCCCAAGAGATACAGACACCAGCAGTGTCGGTCAGGTAATTTGAACAACACTCTCAAACTTGCATCCCTTAAGTAGATGAAGCTCGACTGTGGTCCAAGTCTTCACACTGAGCCCACAGCACACTCACTCTGGGTAGGAGCCGGCCAGAGTCCAAAAAATTCCCTATGACTCTTATGGGATTTGAACCTGCAACCTTCCAGTCCAAAATCCAAGGCGCTAACCACTGTGCCATGGCGGCTGGTCGTCTTGGCAATTCTTCTTCTTTGCATGTCTTCGTCTTCTTTGCAATACATCTGTTTTACAATTCATTTTCTTCACAATTCTTTATCTGTGCAATTCTTCTGCTTTGCAATTTTTCTTGATTGCACTTCTTCTTGGCAATTCTTCTTTTTTGCAATTATTCTTCTTCAAAATTCTTCTTCTTCAAAATTCTTCTCGGCAATTCTTCTTTACAGTTCTTCTACACAATTCTTATAGGTGTTTTTGACTCTGACTAACCCCTACCCAAAGCAGAATAAGTCCCCTGCGCTTGCATTTTTGTAAACCCACCAGCACACATTGTCCTACTTTTCCGAAAATCGTAACAAGTTTTAACTTGTGCACAAGATGTTCTGCGTGTGTTCTCACACGGGACCTTGGTTTATAGTGTCATTTGAAGGACTTTTGGGGAGAGTGGAGTCGGCACTGATGTTAACCCCAGAGGAATATATCCCCTTGGTTGATGCTGTGATTAGAGCATGACAGGAAGAGTAGGTATGGCTCTGTCATGTAGTATCAACACATAATATGCACTTCCACAATAACATCATAGTATCATTCTCACCACCACTGATCATCATGCACTATAAAAGAAATGTGTTGTACTTACTGGCCCTATCTAGTCTGGCCTCATTTTGATCTCAGTTTTGGTTTATCCAGGGCTTCTGTGCCTGAGGTAAATGTGTGGGGAGATGTTGCAGTGGTCGCCATCACGGGTGTGCGTCTCTCTCAGTCTGGCTCCATGACCGAACAATTATCATCGTCACGTCAATAGCAAGCTTATTAGGAGATATCCTAGGTGTGTTTGCTCTGGATAAGCACTACCAAACACCACTAAGAGGAACCAGCAGTAGTGCAACGCCCCTTTAGCTGGTGGCCCTCTGGCAGCCTGACATTAATGAGCTCCCTGGGGACTTCTCACTCAGAGGATGCAATATGATGAGACTGGGTATGGATAGGCTGGAGAGATTGAAATGAGCGGCATGAAAACAGCATGGCAGAGAATCGCCAAATACATTGTGATGCAGGCAAAGCAATGCAAAATAAACGTGGAGAGGAAAGTCTTTAGCAATGGCTCAGGATGTGCCACCCGGCCGACATAAATACGTCAGTCCAATAAACAAATCTTACAAAGGGACTATTCTTGAAGTTAGAAGCCAGTGTTAAGCAGCATTGAGCATCGTTTCCAAGTGGATGGGTGACTGTGCACTTTGGCTTCAGTACAGTCCCTAAGCTGATCCAGCTGTAAATGGGTATCTGCCTCTTAAGGGTCAGGGAAGGTAAAACAGCAAGAGAGGAAATCGGCGCCACCCTCAATAAGCTGGCCTCTAGATAAGCTGATGCCTCACTCCCCAAAGACCATTTAGGTTACGGGACACAGTTACCTTTACCTGTCAAACCTGCGTGTGTTAGGGGAGATGGGGCAGCAATCTTTAGCGGTATAAGCAAACTGGAAAGTCAGTTTTCCATGAGATTGACACATGCTTGCCCCAAAGTATTAACCATGCATAAAGTAGTGATGTATATACTTGTACTTAAAATGCGTGCATGTATTTGAGCATTGGCACTCATACTTGTATATCGGTCTTTGTTCCAACTGCATCTGTGAGTGTTTACAAATTGCTTCATGTAATGCGATGGTGTGTGTCTGTACATGTGTGGGTGCGAGCGTGTGTGTGTGCGCGCGTGTGTGTGTGTGTGATCCAGTATTTTTCCTCTGCTGATTCCATGAGTGTGCCACTGCTTCTCATTGACTCTGTTTAGTTCCCCAGCCAAAGTTATTAATGATCTTCAGCTGGCAGTGCCTGGATATAAATAAAGAGGGCAAAAGGAAATGCAGCACTAGCCCTTTGCTGCTGTAGTGGTGTTCAGCCGTAAATTACGCTTGTGTCTTTCACACATCCTCTTGCATGGTGAATTTTCAAAAAACGACAAGCAAAGCACTCTTTAAAATGATCTTTAAACAAGCTTTCTTTTGACCCCAAACTCCATGTACTTTCTTTCATACTGATGTGACAGCAGTTCAAACACACATGAAGATAAACAGGAGAGGGGAAGGCAGAAACACAATCACAAAAAACAGACATTTCTAACTCTCTCTATAAAAAAAGCAGCCAGTTATGATATATAAACAATTAACATAGAGTAAACATTGAATATGTCTGCATGCAGACTAACCTTTTTTGGGGGGGCTGCCACATTGAACCTGTTGGCAGAACGAGGCCATATATAAACACACCTTAGCAGGCTACCATGAGCAGCCAGCATCGTGAGAGGCAGGGTGATGGAGAGTGTGGGAGAGAGTCTGGGGCAGTCATTAGTGTCAGCTATCTGACTTCTATAAACACTCCTGCTGGTCAGGCGTTACAGCACGTACACAGTCTACTGTTTCATCAGCTTTTAGCCCTATCCTTGGTACAGCTGAAGGTTTGTTCATGAACCAATTCAAGTACAGCTCATAGTTATGGCCCCAAGAACACAGTAGAAAACAAATGTCTTGTCAGTATCCTACACTGTCATCAAGCAAAGATACTTCACAAATGGCTCATGTTTTTATTTCACTAATGTTTCTGATACTACACGAAAAGCATTTTCTGATTCTGTTAAGAAATTGTTGTTATCAAATGTGTATCTACTTATCACTTCTGTGTTGTGTAAAAAAGAAGAAATTGCATACAGGCCTACACTTTTACATCAAAGCAATACCCATAAAAAGCTGAAAGAAAAAACCCACAAAACAGATGACAAAATTTACAAAACAGCATATACACGGAAACTAGATTTTAAAAAGGACATGCATGCTTATTCTATTATTCTTGAAATAAAAGAATAAGCAAAATAAATAAACACTCACACATGTGTGCACATGCACACACACATACACACACAAGAAGACACACATACACACACAATGGCATAAACACATGCACGCATACCCTATACTCACACATACGCGTGCACACACACTCACACGCGCGTGCATGTGCTCCCAACACAATGTAAACAAGAAGATGTGCACGGCACACATGTGCTTGAGAAAACTAACTACTTGAAACTGACACAAAGCCAGGAAGCACCTGGTACATGTAGGTGCTGTGGCTGATGACATACACACTCACACACACGCACACATGCATACACGGGCACATACGCATACACGCACGCACACACGCGTGTGCGCACACACACCATGCGCAAATGCACACGCATGCGCACCAATGCATGCACGCACACGCACACACACACATCCCTGCACACACACTAACACACACACACTCACAGAAAATGCACTGATGCACGAATATATAAATATATATATATATATATGTATGTACATATATATATATATATACACAGTTTGCTGATGTTCAGACAAGTACTGAAACAAAGTAAGTGAACTTAAAAAACTTCAACACAGCACAAGCAAACACAGTAGCTTTCAAACAAATAAACAATTGACAAACTACACCATAAAGTAGAAGTTTCACATGATACAAACAGCACATACGAAAGAGAACAGTCTGGTTTAAAGAAAAATCCACAGAATTCTTCACAGATAGAGATGCTTTGCCTTTTGCTCTGAAAATCAGGAACAAGCCATCACTCAGCCCTTTGTTTCTTGGGGGACAATGCGTTTGTAAAAAAATGTTTAAAATTAGTTCACCAAAGTAGGGGTACAACCGTCACCACAAACAAGTAAAGCAGGTATTAAAGTTGTGTTCACATAAGTATGAATACTGTAAAAATAATGTAGGAAGTCCAGCAGTGATTGATAAATAAGCCTTTCAAATAACTTGCCCAGTCCCTTATAGACTGCAAAGAAGGAGTGTGTGCTGGCACCTTGAGATGCTGGACTTGGACCCCTGACCATGCGGTGCCTAGATAGCAGCCTGATGGAAAATTTCAGCCACCAACTAAAGAGTTGGGTTTTTCCTGTTTTGAGCAGCCGTGGTGCACATATACAAGCATTCCCCAATGTTGTTTTTGACAAAGCAAACCTGCATCAGTTTCACACATAATCATAAATAATAATATATGGAACTTATATAGTGCTATATCTTGCAAAGG
>CM054143.1:5845824-5892760 GCA_028751875.1 Rapana venosa | reverse complement strand
ATCACTCACATCTGTACAGAAAAAAGGACCATAGTAGGTCTCACAACATGAATCTTTGTCTTGAGATTATCTTACTTTTGGGAAAAAATTTGTTTTCATGTTTTAAAAATTTCCCTTTGATTGACCGATTTCTTCTTGATTTCTGAGTCACACTCCCGCCCGAGGGGAAGTAAAATCAAGGTTTTAAAGGTGTTTACTTGTCTTTTCTCTTCCCTTTACAGGCTATGTTGATTGTGTAAACAGCTTTTTTCGAGATCAAGCATTCGTTTTTTGCTTTAGCTGTAATCCTTTCTTTTTGTTTTCGTCTGTTACTTTTGAAAAATTTTTTGCATTTTTCTTCGAGTGGCGATAAGTACGGTCTCTGCTATCCGGGTTTTGTGTTGGGCACCTACACTAATTCCTTCTTTTCTAAATTTTTCGTGGGAATATTTACTTTTTAACTTTAAAAAAAATCAGGTGAGAAACGCAGCCTTTCCCTCAACCCTGCGATTTGACTATATTGACGATGTCACTGACGTTTCAATGGCTGTCCTGTTCCCAATATATTTTCTGGGGCTCAAAGATCTTTCCCGTCGATGTATAGCCCTGCAATTTAAAACAAGTGGGAGGCGTACTTTTGTCGACCCTTTTGAGTTGTCAATGTAGCAGAATA
This sequence comes from Rapana venosa, assembly GCA_028751875.1. Taxonomy (NCBI): domain Eukaryota; kingdom Metazoa; phylum Mollusca; class Gastropoda; order Neogastropoda; family Muricidae; genus Rapana; species Rapana venosa. Next base: position 5,892,108 of record CM054143.1, on the reverse strand, counting down.
AGGTCTTTTGGACCTCTAAGGATTTTTCCCATGAGAGTTTTCAATGTGAAGTTTGTATTTTGGTGCCTTTGTCTGCCATGAACCCAAAATTGCGTTTTGTATTTCGGGAGTATTTTATTTCTCTTTTTCTGCATGATATTTGTAAAAAGAACTTTGGGGGGGACTCTAGGGTGATTGTAAAATGTTGGTCACTTAGCTGTACCCCCGTTTCTTAGGGGATCGCAAAGTAGATGGGGCTTCTTCATATCTGTCGGAATTCTCCCATGTATTATATTGTTTGTTTTTTAGCTGCCTTTTTCCCCCTTTATCCAGGGTGTTATCAAATCAGATGGGTAATTGATAAAAAAAATGAGTGAAACTGATGTGTGTGTTACGATGCTGAATTAATATTGAGACACCGCTGTTGATAAACGAATGAGAGCAATGAAAATAATTTAAACGTTGAGTATGGTGGGAGGGGGGAGGAAACAATTGATACTTGATGGGTTTTATTCCCTGTTACTTCGTGAACGTTAAACTGTGTAGTTCTTTTTTTTTCTTTATTGTAATGATCGCCATCAAATACACATTTGAATATTGCCCTTAAGATCAATTATTTCATAATCTGTGTTAGATACAAAAATTTTTTTCGTTGTTGTTATTCATTTATTGCACTGAGTGTGTGTTAATACATCTTTTTTATTTAAATTTTTTGTTATCCCGTTTTTTTTCCTTTATGTTTTTTTTGTACAAGATTTTCTTGCCATTCACTATTGTTTTACGATGTTCATTGAAAAAGCGTTTTACTTTGTTTTACTGTCACAAACTGTGTTTCTTTGTCAATCACTTGCAATACACCCTACTTTCTATTTTATTCAATCCCCTTTTTTGCCTTGGCACCGCTAGAAATTTTTCCCTTTACCTAACAATTTCTTCAGAAATCATACAACAGCAAAAAAATTTCAGTAAATTTCAAAAAAATTATGAATCTGCATTAATGATCTCCAAACATTTTTTTTCAAAGATCAAAAAAGTCTTTAAAAAGCTCTCTCACAATAAATTTTGTGTCAGGTTTTCTCAACGGGGCCCAACCAATTCAAATTAAATTTACGTTTTATTCTTGATTTTGTACACATCAGCTCCTATGACCCCAAAAAAAAGTGTTTGTCACAAAGCCGCCCTTCTGGTTCTGTCATTTCTGGCAGGAAAAAAACCCCTTTCACCAGCCAGTGACCCCTGATTAAAATTTTATCCTGGTAGTCCCAAAGGGCTCGGGTAAAAACATGTACAATTCAGTCCCCATCTGTTTTACATTTAGGCTACATATTTTATTATTTGTAGAAAAAATGGGATGGTCCAGGGAAAAAAGGGGTCACAAAAACTTCTTTAAATTTTAGCAGTTTTAAAAACACTGGAAGTTTTCCTCTTTCATTTTTCATCTCCTTTTTTGGAAATGTAACCGGGGGAAAATTGCCCCAAACACGGCGGGACCCCTACCTTTTTAAAATTTAATAATAAAAAAATTAAAAAATAATAATAATAATAATAAAAATTTAATAAAAATAAAAAATAACAATGTATGGAATTTATATAGCGTGAATCTTGTAAAAAAACAAATAAAAAAGCGTCAAACGGCGTTAAAAACAGGCAACTGAATTGCCATCAGTTATCGGGATAAAAGTCCTCTGGTGGGAGAAAACTTTTTCCAGGACTTCTCTTACATCGGGTTTAAAACCCCAGGGGCCAAAGCCAGTTGGGGGGTCTTCTCTTTCAGCCCCCTGCCTCTCTCTCTCTCTCTGCGTGTGTAACTCTGGTACTTTTGGGCTTTTTTTTCCTTACCTGGTTAGTGTCAATTTTCCCAAATCTTAACTGGAGGGCATTTTTTTTGTATGCTGGCAAATTGTCACAAGATTCAAACAGCCACTTATGTACAGCTTTTTCCTTTTTTTTTTAAAGTAAAAAAGGGGGGGCCATCCCTTTAAAGCCGGCAGACTCTAATGTGTCGATGCAACATTTATTGATATTCATTTCTTTGTTTCTGATTTTTCCCGTTCATTACGAGTTTTTGTTTTAAAGGGGAAATTGATTTTGAACATATTTCCTTTAGTTGTTTTTAGTGCATTTTGGTTATTCTTTTGAAGTAAAATTTTAGTTTGTTTTTTGTTGTGTTAAATACAGAGTTTTTTAAAAATTATTGTTTGTTGTTTGGCTGGGTTTAGTTAAAGGTTTTGGGTGTTTTGAAAAAGGGGGAGTTGTTTTTTTTTTATTATTTTCCCGGGTTTACTTCACTGATGTGTTGAATTAAATTAAAGGGGAAAAAAATTCTTTTAAAACCGTTCTTAGCGTTTAATTTTCGTGATGGCGGGAAGCACCCGTGGTGACTGTTTGAGTGAGATGTGTGACCATAGTAACATCAGTATACTACTACTGATATAACTAGATAAAAAGCTAAGAAAAAAAACAAATTTAAATTCTAAAACTAAGTTTTATTTAAAATTATATATCATTTTGTTTCCCTTGACTGACTGATTGACTACATGCTGGCTATCTAAACTAAATGAAGGGAAAAAGGGGCAAAGGGAAATAATAAAGAAAAAAAAAAAGACAAAATAAACTATGGGATGCTCTTTTTAAAATTAAAAAAAATTTGAAGCAAAAATAATCACATAATAAATCGGGAAAAAATATTTAAATCACCCAGACAGCATACTACATACACGGCAAAATTAAAACATACATCCCCCGCATACTTTTTAGCCCCCCCCCCCCCCCCCCACCCCCGACACTCACACCAAACACAAACAAACACACATTTCACACATCACTCCGTTCCATTGATGGTGCTGGGGCTGTCTGGCAGGTTCCAGCTAGGTGGTTTTTTCTTCCTGTCCCTTTTGCTGGTTTTGGGGGCAATGGGGGTTTCTGGGTTTTTTCTGGGTTTGGCGTGGTTTGTGGAAGGCTTTTGGGGTTGCCTGTGGGGGGTTAAGCCCGACGTTGGTAGGTTTGTTGGGGCGCGGCGGTTTTTGCCCGCTTTGTCCTGGGTATCGGCCCCGGGGAGGCGGGTCTGGTTTGGGGGGCCCTGTTGGACGGCTGAGGCTTGGTGGGGGTTGCCCTCGCAGCCCCTTTGCCTTATGGCGGCGTTCTCTGACATAAATTTGGGGGAAAATTCTGGGCTTTTTGGTGGGACCTTTTACTCAGGTCAAAAAAGCTTGACTGGTGACAGGGTGTCAGTTTTGGTGGTTTGGGTTTTTGGGGGATCCGGAAAGTTCGGGGCAGAAGCATTTCCCCGGGGACACTCTAAAAGGGCAAGGCCCTGCTGCCTTTAAAAAAAATGCGCTCCCAGGGGTCGTGCAGCCCGCTGTTCCCCCAGGGTGGCGAAGATTTTTGGGGTTTTTTCCCCTCCCCCAGTACCCTCGGAGAGGGACTCCTCTTTTGTGTTTTGGCCCCTCCAGACACCCAGAAAAAACCCGGGGGGCCCTTTGTGTTTTTTCAGGGGGCTGACCTTAAAACTTGGCTTTCCGATGAACCCCTCAAAAGTTTTTCTTCCCGGGAAAAAACTTGGGCGCTTCTGAACCAGAGTGTGTGGGGGGGGAGTCATCGTCACTGGATAGATAGGATTGGTGGGGCTGCTTCCCCCCATCTTTTTCCTCAGCTTTATTTCTGGGGCCGTAGCTTGTGCAAGGTTTTTGTTGAGCTGGCTGGGGACCCCTCACCCTGATTTGGAGGGGCTTGGTTGCTTCCCTCTGTCTTTTTCCTTTCCTCTTGCTGGCTGGCATCGTGCTGGTGGTTTTCCAGGCTGGAATGACCCTCCAGTTCCAGTGCTAACAAGTCACAAAACCCCTTTACCCTTTGCTGAGGGTTTGTCCTTTGAGGGTTTGCCGGAGGAAAAGGGGGGGAAGGAAAAGGTGGGGAAAAACAATGAAACACCTTCGCAACCACAAGCATGGAAATTGGGCAACGGGAAGACCCGGGGAAAAGACGGCGTAAAGTTCATCTGTATTCAGTCCTCAGCATAACAATGGGGGGCAGGGAAACCCCGACGAAAACGATGAAATCCAAACAGCTAACTATCGCTACCAAAAAAAACACGTTTTTCCCGCATTCACAGGTTTTGTCTCGATTTAAAAAACATGACGCTTGATAACATGGGAGATAATGTTATTACCCCCCTGTCTAAACTAGATTGCAAAAAGGTCACTTTTACAGTAAAAAAACCAATTAATTTTCCCCCCCCCCCCCCTCTCTCTTTCTCTTTTTTTCTCAGGAAGGATGGGGGATCGGTGGTTAGAGGTAACCGCCTTTTCTAGAAAGTGAAAAAGTCCGGGTCGAAGTATGCGGCGGGTTGTCCCCCTTTTGGGGCCCGGGAAAATTTTTTCCCCCATCCATTAGACCATGAGTGGTGGTCTGGGCGCTAGTCTTTCGGATGAGACGAAAAACCGAGGCCCCCGTGTTTTACAGAATTATTTAGCGCACGAAAAAAAACCCCCAAAGGCTTTAAAGAGAGTTGTCCCGGGCAAAATTCTTAAAAAAAAAACCCATCTGATGGGGAAAACAAATACAGCTGCAGAAAAAAAAAAAAAAAAAAAAAAAAAAAAGGATGAAAGGGTGGCGAAAGCGTTGTGGCGACGCGTTCCCCCGCTCCCCCCGGGGAGGGGGGCGCCGAATTTCAGGGAGAGAAATCTGCCGTGACTTAAAGTGGTTAAAAAAAAAAATCTGGCGCTTTGATTTTTTTGCTTTACAAGACCCAGCGCTATATAAATTCTTTACATTATCATTTATTATTATTATTATTTTTTTTCTCTCTCTCCCTCTTTTCTCTCTCTCTCCCTCTTTCTCTCTCTTCCCTTCGGTGGGGGGACTTTTAAACCGAGCCCGTGATCGAAGTCATGCAGAACATCTTGCGCACACTTTAAAAATCCTGCCCGCTTTTCGGAAGAGGGGGCCATTTTTAACCCAAAGTGGAAAAAGATGAAAAAATTTACAAAAGTTTAAAACGGGGTAGGTGAAAAAAAGCCCCATGATTTGCTTATTTTTTATTATGCTCGAAAAAAAAAATTTTAAAAAAATAATAACAAAATTAAAAAAAAATCTCTCTCTCCTCTCTCTCTCCCCTCTCCCCTCTCTCTCTCTCTTTTCTCTCTCTCTTTTCTCTCTCTTTTTCCTCTCTTCTCTCTCCCCCTCTTTTTTATGGAGTGTATGGGTATTGCACTTATTTTTTTACCATGAAATTAAATTTGGCATGAACAAAATTAAAAAGTGTTTGTGTTGATCTTTTTGTGCTAGGTGGTATTACTTTTTTTGTATTATCCCTGAAACCCCCCCCCACCCCCCCCCCCCCCACACCCCACACAAAAACCCACACAAAACACACCCCACACAAAACACCCCCCCCACACACACACACACAAAACCACACGCGCGCGTAAAACCCCACACACCACACACACACACACACCCCAAAACCAACACACCCCACAATACTCCTCCCTCACCCAAACCATATTTCCCCCCAAAACGACTAAATTGTTTTTAATTTCTTTTGGGGTTTGTTTTTTTTTTTTAAATTGTGGGGGTTTTTAGGGGTTTTAAAATTTTTTTTATTATAAATGACATAAAAATTTGGGAAAAGAGTATAATTTTAAAATGGGTTGTTTGGGATCGCATATGTTTTGGATTTATTATATTGGATATTATCTCTGAAATTTACACAACACACACCCCTCTGTCTCTTTTCTCTCTCTCTCTCTCACCTTTTATCGCCCTTCCCTTAAAGTCATGGGTATACCCTGAGGAAGGATTTATTTTTATTTTTTCAATATTTTAAATTGGACTTGCTTTTGTTTTAATTTTTTAAGGGGGGCCCTATTTCAATATTTAAATTATGCGTAAAAAGTAGGGGAAACCATTTGAAAATGTGTGGGGTTTTTATCTTTATGACTTTTTAATTTTGGGTTGTGTTATTTTTTTTTTGGCTTTTTTTGTTGCTCTTGTTTTGGTTGTTTTTGGGTTTGTTGTTTTTCTTTTTTTTTATCATCTTTTTTTGGGTTTGGTTTTTTCCCCTTCTTTTTTGTTTTTTTGGGTTTGTTTTGGTTAGGGTTTTTTGGGGGGTGGGGTAGGGGGGGGGTATTTTTTAGGATTTTTTTTTTAAATTGCTTCTTTGGGGGGGGGGGGGTTTTGTTGGGGGGGGGAGCTGTTTAAAAAGGGGGTTTTTTCCCCCTTGTTTTTATGCGGGGACTGTATAAGTTTTGGGGGTTTTATTTTTAAAAAGTACCCCTAACGGGGGGGGGCTGGATGAAAAAAAAGCAATGTGTGCTTATTTTTACCCTCGAAATAAAGAATTTGTCTTTGTCTTTGTACACTTCCCGTCTAAAACATACTATATATTTTAAAAACATGCTTTTACATACTAGCATCATCCATACATTAGTATTTTACGAAACGTTTTGCGATCCCATACATAGAATTTACTTGCATATACACACGCACCAAACACACAAATACACATACATACATCCCTTCCTTACTTTAAAAACTTTACATAACACAGAAAAATAATACATACTTACATATAAAAAAAACAAAAAAAATACAAATATGGGTCAAACATACCTACATATGCATCCCTACATACATCATACATACATACTACAAAATTTCCCTTTACATTTTTTAACCAACATACTTGCATACAAAAAAATTACATAAAACCCCATAAAATACAAAATTCATACTTACATACATCATACATACATACATACATACATTACATACATACATAATAAAAATTTACACACCACACACACGCGCGACGGCTTTAAACCTGCTTTTGTGAAGATTGGGTTTATGTTATATTAATAATTTTTAAACAAATTATGTTTCCCAAGTTATTTTTATTCCAATTTTTCTGCGCTATTTTTGGGGCTTTTTTGTTTTTTTTGGGGTTTTTTTCCCTTTTAAAAAAGTTTTTTTATAATTTTTTCTTCTTCAACACTTTTTACACACACACATTCCCCCCCTCCCCCCCCCCCCCCCCCCCCCCCCCCCCCCCCCCCCCCACACTTTTTTTCCTTTTTGGGACCCCAACTTACATTTGGGTTTCTTTTCTTTAGCATTCTTTCCCCCTTTCCCAACTCCGCCCCCATTTTTTCATAATATTTTTCCTTACCCTTTAAAAAACATTTTAAAGGGGAAGAAACAACACACACACAAAACACACCACACACAAAACACACACACACAACACACGAAACATACATACATACATACTTTCCCATACTTTACATAATATATTCATACGAGGGCAAGTATGTACCCCACGCACATACACTCACACAAACGTAAACATACACAAACCCATACACACTTACAGCCCCCCAAAATTTACTTTACAAAACAAACCCATAAAACAACAGAAACCACAGACATAAAAACAGTCGAAATTTACAAACATAAAACCCTTTACATACATAATTAGATACATACAAAAATGCTTTGCATGCATACAAAACCTTACATACATACTTGCTACTACTTTACATACATACATACATACTAAAAGTAGTGAAAAACAACACCCCACGCGTGCGGGGCGCACACGCAACACCACACACACACACACACACACACCACACACACACTACAAAACATACTTTACATACATTCAAAAACTTTACATACATACATACGACTACAGTGGCGACAGTTCGGGGAGCTCCATAAGGATGGCCCGGCACGCCCAAAAAAAAAGGGGAGAGAAAAGTTTGAACAGGGTTAAGGAAGGCAACACACGTTTGTTGTTGTCTTTGGGTTGTTGTTGCTGTTGTTTTTCTTGGTGGTGGTGGTGGTGGTGGTGGTGGGTGGTGGTGGTGGTTGTGGTGGTGGGGGTTGTTGGGGGTGGTGGTGGTGGTGGTGGTGGTCTTTTTCCCTCTTCGAAAGGGTCTTCTTCTCCGCTTTTTTTCTTTGCAATTTTTCTTCTTTAAAATTTTTCTTCTTCACAGTTCTTCTTCTTTGCAATTAGTTTTTCTTCTTTTCTTATATTTTCTTAAAAGTCTAATTTCTTTTTTCCCATTCTTCTTCTTCGTCCCATTTTTTTCTTCTTCTTCTTCTTTTTTTCTTCTTCTTCTTCTTTTCTTCCTTTTCTTCTTTTTTTTTTTTCTTCTTTTCTTCTTTTCTTTTTTCTTGGGTGTTCTTGTTCTTCTTCTTCTTTTTTTCATTTCTTGTTTTCTTAGTTTTTTTCTTCCCCATTCTTATTTTTGCTTTCTTTTTTCTTTGCTTTCTTCTTGCAAATCCTCTTCGAAATTTTCTTTTCGCATTACATTTTTTTACACTTCTTGTTTTTTTGCAATTCTTTTCTGCCTTTTTCTTTTTCTTCTTCTTCTTCTTCTTCTTTTCCCCCTCCTCCTCCTTCTCCTCCCTCCTCCTCCCTCCTAAAACCATCCTCTTCCCCTCCCCCTCCCTCATCTCTTCATCTTCATTTTCTTCTTCCCCTTTTCTTCTTTGTACTCCTTTTTCTTCTTGTTTTTTTTTCTCCTTAAAAATTTATTTTTTTTTCCCCTCCTTAGCAGTTCTTTGCAATTTTTTTTTCGAAATTTTTTTTCTTCGTAATTCTTCTTCGCAAATCTATTTTTTCGCAATTCTTTTTTATTTCGCAATTCTTTCTTTTCTTTTTTTTTTTTCCCTTCTTCTGTGATCCCCCTTTTGTGCTTTTCCCCAGGGCCCGCCTTTCTAAATCTCCTGCCCACAGTTGCAGTCTTTATTTGGTATGTCTCACCCCCGGGGGGGGGAAGTCCCACAGGGAGCCCATCAACATCAGGCCCCCCGCGAGGCCCACTACCCAAAGGGGGCCCCTCCCACTGCTGCTGGGTCATTTTGTGGTGTTCGTTTTCCCCTGTTCGGGAGCTAACTTTATTCGGGGGACACCAACTACTAAGCACCCTACTAACGACAGTATTAGCTAAATCGGGGAAAACCAGATGAATTTTGTTCCCCACTCGGATTGAACACCACAAATCCCTCCATCAAGGGGTCCCTGTAAAACCCCAAAAACCCAAAAGGGTTTGAACCCCAAACCCCATGGCCCCAAAAGTGTTGAGAAAAAACCGAATCGGGAGGTCACCATAAAGACCAGGGGCCACTGGGAATCAGAGGATTTTTTTTTTTTGCAGTTGTAAAGGGGAAATGGGGGAAATGACGTAATGATGTGTGTGGAAGTTGCATAGTTATCCCTTTTAGTTACTTGAAAAGGTTTTACTCTACGCTTACTTTCATGATCACCGTGTTCACCTTTGCCCCTGGGGGGCAGCAGTGTGTGTAGCTTTGGGTTTGAAGGCTAAAAATGTTTTTTTTTTTTAAAGCCCCTAAAAGAGAATTTTTTTACATCTTTCGTGTTTGGTGTTTTCTTTCTGAAAGGGGAGGGTCAAAACATTTTTTTTGGGAAACTATTTACTTTTTGAAATTTTTAAATTTTAAAAATTTTTTCATCCCATTTTGATTGTTAAAAAATTCCCACGACTTGATGATTTTTTTGTTTACCTGCCCGTGCTTTTTTTTGTGACCACTTCAATCTGCCCCTGCTGCCATCAACCATCTGCACGTGTTTCACGAGCCCTCACCCCCCCATCCCCCACCCGGGCCGGGTGTCCCGGTTTGGCCGGGATGGAAAGTGGGACCCGGGTCGACAAAAAAGCAATATTTTTCCCCCTGATTTTTTCCCATAAACTTTTCCTCTTTTCCCCCTAAACAAAAACCCGCAAAATCCTAAAGGGGGGAAAATCCCCACTGCAAAACTAGAAGGGGAAACCCGGGGGAGGACATCATCGCAGTGGTGCATTTTCCTTTCCCTGTGTTCCCCCTCGGGCTTGACGTCACTTCCGTCTCCTGGGGAAAACAGGTTCCCTCTTTGTGTGTTTCCTCCCACCACGTTTTCTGTTTCTTTTTGTTGAGCCAATTCGGCCAATTTTTTTCGGGGTTATAATGTGTATCATGATGTTGTGAAATTAACACAGTTCTTTCTTACATTTTTAGCTCTAAACCCACCACCCAAAACTCTTGTCTGCTTTCCTACCCCTACCCGTTTCCATCGCCTTCACCCTTTCCCTCTAAATGTTTCCCCCAAACTCCCCAAATTTTTCTTTTTTAAACCCCCCCCCGCCCCCTTCAGTCTCCTTCTTATTTCTTTGTTCAATGTGCGTCTGTTGCCCTGATGGTAAAGCTGATTTATTACTGATTTCTTCCCCGGGAAAAAGAACTTGTTTTAAACCTTTCTTACTGAAACCCGGGCTTTAAAAACACAGGGACACGAAAACAAAAAAAACAACAAACCCCCCTGGCTACAAAACCGTTTTTTTTCCCCCGGGACCTCCGTGGAGGGGGGGCATTGTGTCTTTTAAAAAGACAGTTGAAACCAGCTTTTCTCTTTCAATCAAACCTTTCTTTTTTTCTTATTAATCCTTTGAAGTTTGCCATCAAATCTACCTCCCGGGCCTTCTATTACTTTCTTTTGGGGTCTACCTTTCCCACCTCCAAATTTTAGGGAAAACAATCTGACAGTTTCCCTTTTTTTTTCATAAGAATTTCGGGTCACCCCTTGCCCCTTTTATCCCTCCCCCCCCACTAGCTCAAAAATTCTCTGTGACTTCAATTTCCATTTTGCAACCCAGTTTTCCCCTTAATGTCAAACGTCTTTTCTTTTCTGTAAAATCAGTCTGTTTTCAACTGGAAAGGGGTAAACCAACACCAGATCCGGTTTTTAAAGACTGGCTGTTTAACCAATGTTTCCCTTTAAACCTTGTCCATTGCCCTCAGTCATGTTTAAAACTTTTTTTCTGATCATTCCCCCAATTCTTTTCCCCTTTAACACCCAAAAAACCTGTAAAAAAAAAGAAATTTTTTTACCCCCCGTTTTTAAAGGAATGAACTTTCCCAAACCTTCTCTTAACAAGTTTGGGAAAAAAAAAAAAAACCCCTTTTTTCCCCCAAACTTTGACCACACTGAGCTCTCAGAACATAAAAACACTGCCCTCCCCCTTTTGGGCTTGAAAAAGCATGCACCTCCAACTGACCATCTTGCCTGACGGGCCCCTGTGACCCAAATGGTACACAAAGGGATTTTTTGTTTGGGCAAAAACGCAACATGGGCCCCGTCTAAAAAACGCAGTGGCCGGAAATCAAAAAGCTAAAATAAAAAAAAAAGCTTTTCCGAAAAGAAAAAAAAGTCAAATTTTAAAAATCCATTCAGCAAAGAAAAATTTATTCCCTTTCCCAAGTTTTTTGCGCTAAACCCCATAAAATCTTTGACCCACCCTCACCCAAATCTTTTTTGGGATTGCAAAACAAGCCCTTTTCCCTTTCATCCACAGCCTGTTTGGATTTTCCCTCTATCTTTTCACCCTTCCTTTTCGATAAATTTCCGCAACTTTTGCCCCCAGATGGATCGACCATTTACAGCCTGCCCCTTTGGAATCCCATTTCCTGGCATCCTCTTTTTTTTTTCACCCCACAAGCGAAGGAAAAAATCAAAAAAATTTCGGGAAAAAAATGAGGGTTAAATCATGGGGTTCCTTGTTTCCCATACCGGTTCCGTTTTCAACATCCCTTTCCCACAATTGTCCCCTTTTGTCCCCAAAAATTAGAAAAATTAAAACCCTCTTCTGTCGGGAAAATTTTCCCCCTCAGCTCTCAAAACGCAATAGTCACACCTTACAAAAAAAAAGCTTTGCCTTGACCCCCAACTTTTTAAAAGAATTACGGGACCTGTTTTAAGTTCCCCCTTTCATCTCCAAAGTATTTAAAAAAGTTTTTCAAAAAAACAACTCAACAGCCACCTTCATTCCAAAATTCTCCTTCCCCCTTTTCAATTCCCTTATCACCCCAAACCCACGCCCCAAAACCACCCTATTTCCACCCTTTAGTTACATTCTACTCGTGCGGGTTGCGGGAATTTCCCCCCTCATCTTTTTGAAATATCTGTAAAATATTAGGTTTGGGTTCTTGACAACCTCTTTTATGAACAAATTATCCCCAAGACCTCCCAGTCTTGCTATATAAAATTATGGCGCAAAAAGGGCCCAATTCGAAAAAGTATCTTTTTACTAAAGCAACATCCAAACTTGTCCCATCTCCCTTTTCTTTCTCGACTTGACTACTGTAATTCTTTTTTTGGCTGGTTGGGCCGCAGCATTCCCCCACCCCTTTTAAGCATACAAAAATTCCCAGCTCGACTGGCCCTTTAGAAAAAAAAAAAAAAAATTGAAACATCACACCTCTTTTGCGATCTCTTCACTGGGGTGCTGTCTCACGGAAAAAAAAAAAAGTATAAGATTAATTTTCCTTTTTTTTAATTGTCTCCACAATTGTTTCACCTTTCCCTTTTTCTGTAACTGTCCTTTCCCCCTGTAAACCCTTTTTGGCCTGTTCCCCCTTTTTTTTAAATGGTGGGTTTCCCTTGTGCTTTTGAACACCCGATTTTTAAAAAAACCCCTGTTGACCTTTGCTCTTTGTTTTCTGGTCCTCCCCTTTGGGAAAGCCTCCCTCTTCCCCTTTGCCCAAAAACCTTCAAATTTATTTTGTTTAAATTTTAGCCTCCAAAAAGCACTTTACTCTTTTGAGTTTTTCCCCCGTTTTCTGTTTCCCACTTTTTTAATAGGGTGCTTTTACCCCAACCCCCCCTCACCTAAGTGCGTTGTGTTTTAAAAATTTTAATTTAATTTTCTTGATTTTTATGAATGGTTGGGATGCGTGTTAAAAGAATTTGAATGCAAGCGCTTTGATTTGTTTTCTTTGCAAAATTCGCGCTATATAAAAAATCCATACAGTATTATTTTTTTATTATTATTTTTATTAAATTTTTTTTTTTATTTTATTATTATTTTTATTATTATATTATTTTTTTTCATTATTTTTATCATTAATATTATATTTTTTAAAGAATTACAGAGGGAAATAAAAACCCGTTTCTAAGTTGCCTTTCATCCCAAAGTAAATTGAAAAAATTTTTTCTATTACAAAACTGAACAGCTGCCTTCATTCCAAAAATCTCCTTCCCCCCTTTTTAATTGCCTATTGCACCCAAATTTCAGCACCCAAAAAAACCCCCAGTCCACACTTTAGGGTTAAATTTACTCGCTGTGACGCAGGAAAAACTCCCTCCTCAATCCCCTCGATCTATTGATGCCCTTTTCATTAGATCACTCATTTCTTATTTTTCGCCTCCAGAATATGTTTCGGTTTTTAAAGGGCATACCCTCCCTGGTTTAGTACATACCTCACAACCCATGCCAGAAAGTTATTATCAAAAAATTGAATTTAAAACCGGGCAAAAAGGGGAAAGTGGAGTCCTAAGGGATCAGGTTTTGGGTCCCGTTCTCTTCACTTTACACTGCTCCACTCTCTCACATAATAAACCCCCATCATATTTATCACATTTCTATGGGAAAGACACTCGCTTCAAAGCGCAATACACTTTAAAGTCTGCCCTTTCCCCCCTGACAAAAAATTTTGGGCCCCTTCCCTTTTGAATTCAAAAAATAAAAAGACTCACAAAGTTACGCTAAATTTTCGATAAAAAAGGGAAACCATGTTCCGGGGAAAATAAAATTTAAAATTTTTTCCATCACAAGACTTTTTGTGGAATTCAGCAAAACATCGGTTCCCCTGTCCTTTCTCTGGGAAAAATCTAGGTTTTTGGTTTTTTGACAACACACTCTTTTTATGAACAAATTCATTTACCCAGACCCGCCCCAAATTTTTCTACTACCAATTGCGCCATAAGTGCAATTCGCATTTTCTGTCTACTGAAAAAATTTTCCAAGGGTTGTCACAAACTCTCCCTTCTTTTCCCACTTTTCTATCTATTATCTATCGGGCCCATGTTGAGGACCGTGGGGGCACCCTCAAAGACCAACAACCAGTTCCTGTCTTTTCTCAACAACCTTTTTCGACTGGAAATAAACGTAAATTTTCTTTTGGGGTGGTTTTGGGCCCGGGAAACATTCAAACCATTTCTTCAATGCATACAAAAATCGATGGTCCATAGGGAAAAAAAAAAATTTTGAACCTTTACTCCTCCCTTTTTCGATTTCTTCATGGCTGCCTGTCTCACGAAGAATAAAGTATAAGATTTTTTTATCCCTTTTTTTTCAAATGTTCCCCACATCTGCACCCCTTTTTATCTCTGTAACTGTCTTTTACCTGTCCCCTTTTGCTTGTTCCCCTTTTTTAAAGCGCTAGGGTACGTTGTTTTTTGCTTTCGAAACCCAGGGTTTAAAAAAAACCCCTGCTGGCCCTTTGCTCTTTCTGTTTCTGGGCCCCCAACATGGAACGCCTCCCCCTTCCCCCTTCGCCAAAAGCCTTATTTTATTTTTTCAAAAACTGGCCTCAAAACACAAATTATACTTTTTCTTGAGATCTTCCCCCGTTATCTGTTTCCCACTTTTCAATAGGCTGGGCCCTTTACTCCGGGCCCCCCCCACTAAGTGTGTTGTGTTTTTAAAATTTTATATTTTTTTATCTTGATATTTTAGGATGGTTGCCCGGTGTAAAAAGATTTTTAATTTCAAACGCTTTGATTTTTTTTTACTTTGCAAAATTTAGGCTATATTTAAATTTTCCCAAAATTATTTTTATTTTTTGTTATTATTATTTTTATTATTTTAAATTTTTTTTAAATTTTTTATTATTAAATTTTTATTATTATTTTTTATTATTATTATCTGTTTATTTAAAAAATTACAGAGGAATTACAGACCGGGCTCTAACTTTGGCCCCTTTATCTCCAAGTACTTGAAAAAGTTGTCCTTTAAAAAAAAACTTTTCAGCTACCCTTTTTTCCAATTTAAACTCCTTCCCCCCTTTTTAATTTTAGTATCGCGCCAACTACAGCACCAAAAAAACCCCCCTAGTCCACCTTTGGGTACACTTCTATCGTGCTGATGCCCGGGAAAAAACTCCCCCTCCTCTTTTCGATTATCTCTGCCTTTGACACTATAGTTTACTATCTCTTACCTTCACCTGGTTTAGGTTATAACCCCCAAACTTAATTCCCGAATTTTATTATTAGCAAAGTTTAATCAAAAAACCCGTTTAAACTGGAATGTGGAGTCCCCCGGGGCAGTTCTGGTCCTGTTCTCTTCACTCTCTTCATGCTCCACTCTCACAAAATTTAAAAAACCACCTTTATATTGATCATTTTCTATGCTGATGACACTCAGCTTCAATATAGCAAACCCTTGAAAATTGCCTTCCTCCCGACAAAACTGGCCCCCTACCTTCTTGAACATTCAAAAAGTAAATGGGCTCCAAAAAGTTACAGGAAAAGCTTGGGTAAAAAAAAAGCCATGTTCTGGGGAACCCAAAATAACTTCCCTTTATCACAACGACTTCAAATGGAATTTTAGCAAAAACCCTTTGGTTCCCTTTTTCCAGGGTCTTTGGGGGTATCTAGGTGTGGTTTTTGACATTTAAACCCTTAGAAAAAAAAAATTTTGAACAATCACTCCTCTTTTGGGGATGGGTTTTTTTGGCTGGGCCCGTTCACAAAGAATTAAGTATAAGATTAAAACCCTTTTTTTTCAAAAAGTTTTTACAAATGTGCACCTTCTTATCTCTGTAACTGTTTTTGCCTGTACACTCTGTCCTGTTCCCCTTTTTTTAAGCGGGAGATAAAGGTTTTGCTTTCGGGCCCCCCAGAAATTTTAAAAAAACCCCCCTGTTGCCATAGCTCTTTCTGTTTCTGGTTTCCCTTTCAAAAAAGAACAACCTCCTTTTTCCCTTCACCCAAAAACCTTCATTTTTATTCTTTCAAAAACTGGCCCCAAAAAAGCCTTATACTTATTTTAAGATCTTCCCCTGTTATCGTTTCCTACTTTTAAATTTGCTGTCTTCCCTTTCCCCACCCCACCTAAGTGTGTTATGATATTTAAATTTTTTTAATTTGATAAATTTTTGGTGGTTGCATGCCCTGTGGATGATTTGAATGGGAGCGCTTTTATTTTTTTACTTTACAAGATTCGCGGTATTTTACATTCCATACATTATTTTTTTATTTTTTATTATTTTTATTTTTTAAAACATTTTTATTTTTATATCCCAGAAAACCGGGGGCCCAAAAAAGGAAAACAGACACCGCAGTGTCGGTCAGGTAATTTGAACAAAACTCTAAAATTGCATCCTTTAAATGATGAAGCTGACTGTGGTCCAGGGGCTTTACACTGAAACCACAGACACTTTAATCTGGGGGGAGGGCCCGGGCCGGTCCAAAAAATTCCCCATGACTCTTTTGGGGGGTTTGAACCCGCACCTTTTCCCGTCCAAAAAACCCAAGGGGGCTAAAAACGTGCCCTGGGGGGCCCGGTCGTCTTGGGGAAATTTTTCTTTTTTGCAGGGCTTCGTCTTTTTGCAATACATCTGTTTTCAATTTTTTTTTTCACAATTTTTATTTTGTTGCAATTTTTTTTGCTTTTCCCAAATTTTTTTTGATTGCACCCTTTTTGGCAATTCTTCTTTTTTTCAAATTTTTCTTCTTCAAAAATTCTTCTTCTTCAAAAATTTTTCTGGCAAAATTTTCTGTACAGTTTTCTACACAATTCTTATAGGGGTTTTTTGACTTGACTAACCCCTTTCCCAAAGAAAAAATAAATCCCCTGCGCTTGCATTTTTTTTAAAAACCCCCGACACATTGTCCCACTTTTCCGAAAATGTAACAAGTTTTAAAATTTTTGACAAGATGTTTGCGTGTGTTTTCACACGGGAAATTGGGGTTTTTGTGTCATTTGAAGGGCTTTTGGGGAGAGTGGGAAAATCGGCCTGATGTTAACCCGAGGAAATATTTTCCCCCTTTGGGTTTTGCTGTGATTAGGCATGACAGGAAGAGTAGGTTTTGGCCCGTATGTAGTATCAACACATAAATGCACTTCCACAATAAAAATCTTTGTATCATTCTTCCCACCACCTTTTCATGCACTTTTATAAAAAAATGTGTTGTATTTTCTGGCCCTTTTCTAGTCTGGCTCTTTTTGGGGTTTTCAGTTTTGGTTTATCCAGGGCTTCTGTGCCTGAGGGAAAAGTGTGGGGAGATGTTGAGTGGTTTGCCAATTTAGGGTGTGCGTTTTCTTCAGTTTTGGTCCATGACCCAACAATTATCATCGTCACGTCAATAGCCAAACTTATTAGGAGATACCTAGGTGTGGGTTTTCTCTGGATAAGCCCCTACCCAAAAACCCTAAGAGGAACCCGCGTAGTGAAAGCCCCTTTACTGGTGGGCCCTTTTGGCAGCCCGACATTAATGAGCTCCCTTTGGGGGCTTCTCACTCAGGGATTTCAATTTTGATGAGACTGGGTAAAGGATAGGTGGAGAGATTGAAATGGCGGGGATGGGAAAAAGCATGGGAGGGGAATCGCCAAATTTCTTGGATGCAGGCAAAACAATGCAAAAAAAAAAGTGGAGAGGAAAGTCTTTAGCAAAAGGGTCGGTGTGGGGCCCCCCGGGGGACATAAATCGTCAGTCCAATAAAAAAAATTTACAAAGGGGGGTATTTTTTTGAAGTTAGAAGCCCGTGTTAAACAATTGAGCATCGTTTTTTCCAGGGGGATTTGGGGGGACTGTGCATTTGGCTTCAGTACAGTCCCTAAAAATGATCCAGCTGTAAAGGGTATCTGCCCCCTTAAGGGTCAGGGAAAGGGAAAACAGAAAAAGAGGAAATCGGCGCCCCCTCAAAAGCTTGGGCCCCTAGGGTAACTGATGCCTCCTCCCCCAAAAACCATTTAGGTTAAGGGACCATTACCTTTACCCGTCAAACCTTTCGTTGTTAGGGGAGGGGTTGGGGAGCAATCTTTAGCGGTTTTAAGCAAACTGGGAAAATCAGTTTTCCATGATATTGAACCCGCTTTCCCCCCAAAATTTTTAAAACCCTGCAAAAGTAGTGAGTATATACTTGTACTTTTAAATTTCGGGCTGTATTTGACATTGGCACTAAAACTTGTATATCGGTCTTTTTTTCCAAAAATGCATTGTGAGTGTTTACAAAATTTCTTCAAAGTAATTTCGATGGTTTTGTGTTGTACATGTGTGGGTTTCGAGGTGTTTTGTGGGCGCGTGTGTGTGTGTTGATCAGTATTTTTCTTGCTGATTCCCTGGTGTGCCCTGGTTTTCATTGACTCTTTTTTTAGTTCCCCAGCCAAAGTTATTAATGATTTCAGCTGGCCGTGCCCGGATAAAAAATTTAAAAAGGGGGAAAAGGAAATGCAGCATAGCCCCTTTTCTGCCCGTAGTGGGTTCAAACCCTTTTAAATTTTTTTTTTGGGGTTTTGGGCTTTCACACATCCCCTTGCTTTGGTTTTAAATTTTTAAAAAAAAGAAAAGCCCAAAACACTCTTTTAAAAAGATCTTTAAACAAGTTTCTTTTTGACCCCCAAAATCCATGTACTTTTTTTCTTTTGATGTTGGGCAGCAGTTCAAACCAAAATTTAGATAAAAAGGAGAGGGGAAGGGGAAACACAATCACAAAAAACAGACATTTCTAACTCTCTTTAAAAAAGGGAGGGCCCGTTATGAATATAAAAAAATTAACATGAGTAAAATTGAAATATGTCTGCAGCAGACTAACCCTTTTTTGGGGGGGGGTGCCACTTTTAACCTGTTGGGAGAACGAGGCCTTATAAAACACACCTTAGCCAGGCTACCATGAAACAGCCAGCATCGTGAGAGGGGAGGGAAAGGGAGAGTGTGGGAGAGGTCTGGGGCAGTCATTAGGTCAAACTATTTTGACTTCTATAAAAAACTCCTGCTGGTCAGGGGTTAAACACGTACCAGTTTTATGTTTCATCGGTTTTAGCCTATCCCTTTGGGAAAAGTGAAGGTTTGTTCTGAAACCAAATTTAAGTACAGCTCATAGTTATGGCCCAAGAACACGTGAAACCAAATTTTCTTGTCAGTATCCTACCTGTCTTTAAGCAAAAATACTTCCAAATGGTCATGTTTTTATTTCACTAAAAGTTTTGGTATACACGAAAAGCCTTTTCTGTTTTTGGTTTAAAAAATTGTTTTTTTCAAAAAGTGTATTATTATCAATTCTGTGTTGTGTAAAAAAAAAAAGAAAAATTTCCTTTCAGGCCTTCACTTTTAAAACAACAATACCCATAAAAAACTGAAAGGAAAAAAAACCCCAAAACAGATGACAAAATTTTTCCCAAAAAGCCTTTTACACGGAAACTAGATTTTTTAAAAAAAGGGCATTTCATGCTTTTTTCTATTATTCTTGAAAAAAAAAATAAGCAAAATAAATAAAACTCACCCCCTGTGGCCCAAAGCAAAACCATACAACAAAGGAAAAACCATAAAACCACAAAGGAAAACCATGCACGCATACCCTTTTCTCACCATACGCGTGCACCCCCACACTCACACGCGGTGCAGGGGCTCCCAAAAACAATGTAAACAAAAAAAATTGGGCCGGGACACATGTGCTTGAGAAAATAACTTTCTTGGAAAAATGACACAAAGCCCGGAAAACACCTGGTTCATGTAGGTGTGTGGTGATTTAAATACACAAATCACACACAAGACACAGGATACACGGGAAAATACGCATTTCAGCACGGGACACACCCTTTTTGGCCGGGGCCCCCAACCCCTGCGCAAATGCACCCCGCCCTGCGCACCAAAGCATTGGGACGACCGCCCCACACACACATCCCCGAAAACACACTAAAACCACACACTCACAGAAAATGCACTGATTTCAGAATATAAAAATTATTTTTTATTTTAGTATGTACATTTTTATTTTTATTTCACAAATTTGCTGATGTTCAACAAATACTGAAACAAAATAAGTGAACTTTTAAAAAAATTAAAACAGGACAAGCAAACACAGTAGCTTTCAACAAATAAACAAATTTACAAACTACACCATAAAATGAAAGGGTTTTACATGATTTCAAAAAAAGCACATACCCAAAGAGAACAGTTTGGTTTTTAAAAAAAAAATCCCCAGGGAAATTTTTCTAGGGTAGAGATGCTTTGCCTTTTTTCTTGAAAAACGGAACAAGCCATCATCAGCCTTTGTTTTTTTGGGGGGACAATGGTTTGTTTAAAAAAAAGTTTTTAAAAAAAAGGGTTTACCAAAGTAGGGGTAAAAACCCTCACCCCAAAAAAAGTAAAGAGGTATTAAAAATTTTGGGTTTTCCCTAAAATATGAAAACTGTAAAAATAATGGGGGAAAATCCAGCCGTGATTGATAAATAAGCCTTTCAAATAACTTGCCCCGTCCCTTAAAAGACTTTCAAAGAAGGGGTGTGTGCTGGACCCTTTAGATGCTGGAAAGGGGCCCCCCGACCATGCGGTTCCCAGATAGCAGCCGATGGAAAAATTTTTAGCCACCAACTAAAAAGTTGGGTTTTTCCTGTTTTGGAACAAACCGTTTGGTTTCAAATATACAAGCATTTTCCCAAATTTTTTTTTGACAAAGCAAAACCTTTATCAGTTTCCAAAATTTAATTTATAAATTTTTTAAAATTTTTGGAACCTTTTATAGTGCTTTATCTTGCAAAAAGGTTAAAAATAAAAAATTGCATGCATTCACCTAAATTTTTTACAGGGATGCAATCAATGATAAATTTAAACAATTTGTAGGATAGGGAAAAGCCGACTCAAAAATCAATACTTACTATTATCCAAAAAACCCCGCAACTTTTGTTTGCCCCCAAAGGACCAAAAGTTGTGTGGTTTTATTTAAAAACCCCCGCAGTTTTTCCTTTAGGGCGGCTTTTTTTCCCATCTGTCTACTAAAAATGAAAAAGTTTTCTATTTTATTTTTGTGGGTAAATAAAATTATGGGGAAATTTTTGCTAAGGGAAAATCTTTCGGAAAATAATACAAAAATTTCTAAAAAAAAAATAAATTAAAATTTTTTCTTTATTAATTTTATTTTTTGCTTTTGCTGTGCTGGGAATTTTTTTTTTTTAAAAAAAAAAAAAAAAGTGAAAAAAACCTTTTCCCCTACCCAGGCTTTCCTTTTACAGAAAAAGGGGAGGGATTTTGGAGGGCACGCAACGAAGCTTTTGGGGAGGGAGGGAAAATTTCCCGGGATTCAGGGGTGTTGGGTGCCAAAACACCCCATTCACACACCCTTTGTACAGGACAAAAATAATACCCCACTCCAACAAAAACATAGGTACAAACAGGACTAAAATACAAACAAATTAAAAAGCCCCAAAAAATTTGTACACATTTCCCCAACACTTTAAAAATAGGACCCGTAGTACTGTTCCATCCGGGTTCAATTCCCCCTGCCTGCCAGCTTTGCCTTTCCTGGCCCCGTTAAAGCATTCCGACTTCCCCCCCGGGCTGCCCCCAAATTAAAATAGAAGGTTGGGAAAATTTTAAAAAATATAAACCCTTCCCTTTTTGATGGGGCAATACTTAGTAATAATAATAAAAAAAATATTGGAATTTTTATAGCGCTGAATCTTTTTAAAAAAAAAACCCAAAAAACGAAAACGTTGACTCAAAACATTTTCAGGCATTTAACTCTCCTTAAACAAATGAGCAACATTTCAAAACCATTTTGCGGGGCACTACGCACGCACCCGCCCGCACACACAAACCCCCACACACACACACCACACCCACACACACACACACGGAACCCAAAATTAGAAGGTGAAAGAAGGTGTTTTAAAAAAAGGGTTTGATAAGTGGGGGGGAAAATCTCAAAGGGAGGAAATAAGTGTGTTTTTAGGCTGGATTTGAAGGAATCAAGTGAAGGCTTTTTTTCGAAGTGAAAAAAGGGGGTCCCTTCCAGGGGGATGGACCCGAAACGAGAAGGGGCGAAAGGCCAAAAAGTGGTTTGTTTGAATCTGGGTGATCGAAAGCACAAAGTATTGGGCTGAACGAAAGGGAAAAAAGGATGGAGTGTACAGGGGGAAGCCCGTTTTCAGAGATAAGAGGGTGCGATTTGTGGAGAATTTTTAAAAAAGGGGTATTGATTTTTACTCCATTTTTTTGTGAGACAGGGAACCAGTTTAAAAGATCGAGAAAAGGAGTGATGTGTTAGTTTTTTTTTTCTTAGGGCCAGTTTTAGCTGCGAGTTTTGTATGGTTGAAGAGGTGGATAGATGATGCTGGTAGGCCAGCCGGGAAAAGGAATTTCGTAGTCCCAAACGGGGAAAGAAAAAAGAGATGTGACAAGCTTGGAAGTTGCATCAGTGGACAGATACTTCGAAACGCGCTTATGCGCCCGTAATTTTATAGTAAACAAAACTGGCGGTCTGGGGGTGAATTTTTTCATTTGGAGTGTGTTGTTTAAGAACTACTCCTAAAACCCTTTACAGAGTTGGACAAAGGAAAATGACGTTTTTGCGAATTTTATTGAAGTTTTTGTGATAGGGGGAAATTTATGTTTGGGGTTTCCCATGAGCAGGGGTTCAGGTTTTAAACGGGATTAAGTTTTAACTTGTTTGAGTAAACCAGTTTTGAAGTTTGAAAAGGGAGTAGGAATATTTGTAGGAGGGGAAAGGGAAATTTTCAAGGTTTTCGCTGCACTGAAGTTTTTGGGATTTATCGGGGATAGAAATGATGATCAATGGGGTGGTTGTTTATTATATGTGAGGTGGAAAAAGTTTTAGAGGATAAAGAGAACAGGGCCCCGGGTGATCCCGAGGACACCATATTTTCCCTTTTGGGCAGGTTTTTTATTGAATTTTGTTTACCAAAAACTTTTTTGGGGAACCCGTCTTGTGAGGTATGAAGTTTAAACCGTTGAGGGGTGTTTTCCTTTTTAAAACCAAAAAAAGTATTTTGGAGGGGAGAAAGAAGAATTTTAGTGATCTATGGTATCAAAGGCTGCAGATAGTCAAGAAGGTGAGGAAAGGGGGATTTTTTTGCATAGAAGCCCAAATAGGGGTGTATTTTAAAGTAGGGGCTAGGGGGGTTTCGGTGCGGTTGGGTTTGGGGGGATAGGCGGGCTGAAAAGTGGGGAAAAAAAGATCATTGGAATGGGAAAGGGGACTGTTTAGCTGTTGAGGGAAAAACCCTTTTTTTTTATTTTAGAGACAAAAGGGTAAGTTTGAGACAGGTATAATTTTTTAAATATTGGGATCGAGGGTCGTGTTTTTCAGTAGAGGTGTTGGGTTTTGCTGTTTTAAGGCTGGGGGAAAATTTTTTTGACTGAAAAAGATGAGTTTATTTTTTTGTGATAATAGGCACAAGTTTTTGGAAGGCCCTTTTGAGAAAACAGGGGGCAGGTATGGGTTTAAAGGGAAAATGGTTTTTAGTCATTTCCTTCAGAATTGTCATTTATTTCTTTTTCACTTTTTGGGATGGAAGGAAAAGAGAGGAGTGCCAGTGAAAAATGGGGGTTTAGGGGGCACAGGTGGAATTGAGTTTGATAAGTCGGGGGCGTTAAAGTTTCGGGAAAAATTTTTGAAAAAAAAGGGAGAAAATTTTGGGGTGGAAGTTCAGACAGGTTTTGGGGGGTTAGGCAGAGGAGTTGTTTTTTCCGGGTTTCCAAAGGAAAAATTTTAGGGTTTAGGGAAAAAAAAGAGATTTTATGGATGTGCACAGAGAATTTGGGAAAAAATTTGTAGTCTGGGCTTTGGGTGAATGATTTAAAAGTTTGGGCTTTGTTTATTTGTTTTCGGGAAAAAATGTTTGTTGATTTTAGTATTTGACTTTTTGCCACTGCCCTTTTTAGTTGCCGGGGGTTTTTCGCTTCGTAAACAAGATGTTTTTGGGTATACCCCTGGCCCCACAGGGTCTGTCAGGGGGGAGGTGATAGTAAGAGGGGCATGGGTCATCCCAAAACAGTTGGCGGGGGAATGTGTTATGTGATCAGAGAGGTTTAGCCGGGGGTTTAGAGGTTTGTGAAAAAAAGTTCGGAACTTTGGGGAAAAGAAAAAGGGAGGAAAGGTCTAAGGGCCCTTTGATTACGACGGTAACATATTTCTTCTTTCTGACAGGTTTTGTGATGTTGAGATGGAAAAGAATGGCGGAATGATCATCCATTAGCCATGCCCCATTTGTGCCTGCGTGCATTAGAAAAAGATATTGGCATGTTGCCAATACAACACAGCAGTAGGCCTACAGCTGCTTCTTATTATGTGTGTTTGTGTGTGAGAGTGTGTGTGTTTTGTGTCTGTCTGTATGTTCTTGTGTGTGTTTAAAAAATAAGCTATTGGGTTTTACACTACACAGTATTTGTCGGCGGGTCTGTTTTGAGTATTAGTTTACTATGCTTTGAGCTTCTAAAGTTTTAGTTTTATTCTTTCTTTTTCTTGTCCTCTGTAATAACATCATTCTCTCGAAGGCAATTATTAAACCCATCTCTGTTTTTCATGTGAAAAATTACAACGACTTTGATTTGTTCACGGTAATCTTTTAATATGCTATTATATTTTTGCGTCAGCAAACAAACAAGATATCTGTGCATGTCTCCCACTAAAAGCAAGCTTAGACAAACTATTCCTTTTCTTAACAATGTCACGCTCTGCTGAGCAGTCGTCTATTAAGAAAAGGCTCTGCGTATTTTCAAACAAGTTATAATAGTATTCTAAACACTCACTTAGCTGGTCAGAGGGATTAACAATAATTATATTCTCATTTGTCCAAATAAATTTTCTCTCTCTGTATGTTTTTTTGTTGTGAAAGTGTTGGACGGGAATATAACAATGAACTCGAAATGATTTTTGTACATGTTTTTTAATAAATCTAAAACAAATACAGTCTTGCCACAGCCAGTCTGCCCGCATATTAGAGAGCAGAGGGCTTCTTTTGATAGAAAACTTAGCTGGTCCATTAGTAAACAACTTCTTTTGGTCTGTTTCCTTCAATGTTGAGCTGTGCATCCATCACTACAAAAAATATATTTTTATGGGCTCATCATTTTCTTGCTCTTTTCTTGCTCTTTCTCTATTTGAATAGTTATTCCGCTGATAAGGGAAACAGGAAAAAAAAATGCAGCAATAGCAAAAGCCTATGGTAACAGGTTTTGTATTCCTCTTGACTTTGAACTGCTCAGCTCTAACATGCCTTACTATCAGGGTGCACTCAGAGACAGACTGTCGTATGAGCTGACCTTTAATGACAGTGCTCGTGTTATTACATCCACTGACGCTGACACAAAGTACAAAATATCTAGTATATCTTCAGATATCATCTTCATCATTTTCTTGCTCTTTCTCTATTTGAGTAGTTATTCCTTCTGAGCCGTTTTCAATGCGCCTTCCTGAACCATGCAGCTTATCATCATCTGTTGATCTTAAGTCAACCCACAATGCATATTTAGATGTTAGGTATTCATGAAGCCTAACATATTGTAGATGTAAAGATTTGCTTGTAACACCAGTAGTGGTATCATTGTGTTGACCAGAACCAAAGTATTTTCTTACCTCTTTAAAAGTGTTGATATGGTAAATAGCCTGAGGCTTAGACTTGATTTGGCTGTCCCTCTATAGTACATGATAAATGTTTAATACAGGGATTAATAACCTCTCACTTAATCTGGAAAAGGGCCAGTGGTTCTTCAAACAGAATTAATATTCCTTTTAATGATCTTGCTGGAGTGTTCAGATTTATGTTCCAACAGTATCTGCTTTATCTTCATTAATGTGTTTATGGTTGGCACTCTTTCATAATAGATAGCAAGCCTTGACTGATATGCTGTGCAATCAAGCGTGCAAGCTCTGGGTGATTGACAACATCATACTCTGAAGTTTATACTAGATATTTTGTACTTTGTTTTCAGCGTCAGTGGATGTAATAACACGAGCACTGTCATTTAAGGTCAGCTCTTTATAACAGTCTGTCTCTGACTGCCCCCTGATAGTAAGGCATGTGAAAAGCTGAGGCGTTCAAAGTCAAGAGGAATACAAAACTGTTACCATAGGCTTTTGCTATTGCTGCATCTTTTTTTCTGTTTCCCTTATCAGCAGAACCTACTTGTGTTTTAGTCCCTCATCATCCTGTATGCCTTGGGATAAATAAGATATCTCTTTTTTCTTTTGTCATCCATAAATCAGTATAGATCAAGAATATGTCTGCGTTGTTTAGTGAAAAACACTTCTCTGCCTTCTAGCTTGACACAAATCTTGTTTTATAATAGCCTACCTAAGTTTGTTACCACACTTCTGTTTTGGATCATCTCCAGACTCTAGTCAATCTGAAAGGCAAGCCTCTTTTGTCCCTGGAACAATGACATAAACTTTTCCTAAATTAGGAAACCTAACAGTCAGAATCTAATTTTCATCAATAGTGGAGGGGTTGTTTGTAATAACGATTGTCTGTCTTTTTCCCTTTAATGCCTAAGGGATCTTTTAAACGCCTGTATGGATCAAGGATTGCTCCAAATGTTTGTTGCGCCATCTTGTTTCTATTAGTAGCAAAATAAAAATAAAAACAATAATAGAATAATGGAAGACTATGATATAGATATGGATGATGTGTTTACGCCAGCTGATGATATGGGTGAAGCAGAAAACATCTGTAGCACCCTTACATTTCAGTCAGAAGAGAATTTATAGAAAGCCAGGGTTAAGATTTTCACACAAAGTTTTGAACAACCAACCCCCGAAGTACTAGACCATACTGACTTGATATGGACAACAAAGACAATCTGTATGCTGTAACTGACACAGGACAAAAGGTTTTTATTAACAAAGAAAAATAACCCCATCGTTTTTAGCAAAAAATACACTCAAGCAGAGACTAAGTGTTGCTATGCAGAGAAAACTTGGTATTAGTTTTTGCACTAGCTCTACTACTAACAGACTGCCTACGCAAGCTGTTGCACAACTACAAAATGCTGAAAAATTTACCTCCCAACAACACTGAAAGTCTACCATTTGAAGACCTAGCACAGTTGGCAAACAAAACAACTGAAACTATTATAGAGTTGGAAACTAGCTTCACACAAGCAGAGGAAGACACAGCAATGAAAACAATAATGATCAACCCTACCCATGCGAGAAATAATGGGGCTCAATCAAGTACTACAGAGTTTTAGAGGCGAACTGATAAATAATTTAGCAAAGTTAGGTGATTTAGACTCACGCATTTGAACTAGAAAAAGAAGAAGCTAGCAGAAGCAGGACGATGCAAAACTTTGGGCAGGAAGTAAAAAAAATAATCACACAGAGTCTAAAAAAATCTGCAAGATGAACGCCAAGCAAGATTAGAGGTCTTAAACAATAAAAAGGCAACAACTACAATCTAGGTTAGAAGAAATAAAAGAAACAATCCACCATTCTTTATGAAAACACAACACTAGTGGAAAGAATCCGTACACTGTTTGCAAGCAAGGCGTAACATTGTCAGTATAATTACAGCATTTGGGTTTCGCTATAAGCACACTTGTGTATGCGCTGACAGGAAGCACACCACCACCACCACCACCACTACCACCTTCCGCACCCACAAGCACAGGCTAAGTTAAGAAACAACTCGGCCACTTAGCAGACCTATTAAAAAAATTAGCCTACAAAGTTGGCAACGCACTTCCTGGTATAATTGGCTCAGTGATTAGCTGGCTGCTATCAACTGCAGGAAAAGTTGTGGGATTTATTGCTGAGAATGTTTGGACGCTACTTGTATTAGTTGTCGGTGTTTTACTTTCTAAGATAAAGATAAGCAAGGCCACTTAAGACAAGTATAGTTAAAGCAATCATCTCATCGGAGTGAATGTCTTTTGCAAGGGGAATAATTTTTTTTAATTTGCTCTGAGGTGGCAGGAGTTCTTTCTCTTGCTGTTGCTTTTGTTGGTGTTGTTACTACACTTTTTGCTTCTGATGCTACTGATACTACTGCTGCTGCTGGTGTATTGTTTACACTTTCATTTTTTCCAAGCTGCACATCATCTCCAGCTATAATAATATTGTTGTTGTAGTTTGTAATTGTTCCTATTTGTAACTGCATGTTGGAAGGCAGCATATATAAACCATGTCCTGTAGCAAAGTCTACCTTAGACCGTGCATAGTGAAGAACATCTTCCTAATGCTTGATGCTTGATGGTAGGTCAACAGCCGAGTTAATACTGTCTTCAAGATTTGCTAGAAAACTGTTTCTGTGGGATCAAACCCAGTGCCACCTATGATGGGTCGACCTTGTCTGTGCCTGTTTCTCCAAGCAAGCACCACACATAGGCCTGAACAGAGTCATTAATCCTCTTAATCCTGGTCTTGTTAACCTTCACTCTTATCAAAAATAAAAGTCGTCCCTGCATTCATGTGCATTTTCTCTATTGAACCAAGAACAAATTTTTGCTCCTCGTGAGAAAGATGTATTTGGAGGCCACCAGTCGTTAGTTATACCTCCTGTGCACACCCCACAATACAGAGTCCCCATGCCGTGATTTTTTTCCTGTGTTTTGTCTGAATGCAGTCTTAGAATCAATTTTTGAACTCATTGGACAGCCTCTCATACGCCCTTTATGTTAATCCTACTATTTTAAAAGGATTGAAGTTGGGTATCAGTTGGCGTGGGAACTGCAGTTCAGATAAACCACACGCCTAAACTGATAATACACATGAAAACCGTACAAAAGACTTTACCAAAATGGTTTGGATGGTTCATGTGGTCAGCTATGACACAACCCCAGCCTGTAGTTGCACAGTGATCAGCAAAGTTTAAGAGGTTTTGGTAAAACTGTATAGGATTAGACAACCATGCTTTCGCAGTGGCATCATCCTTAATGGGTGGGTTTAAGTATGATTTCAGTGGGTTGGGAACTTTTACTTCGAAGATCAATGTCTCTGACACAGCAACATCTAGCTTATTAAAGGTAATAGTCTTTGGGTTATAGTGAGATCCAGCCTCGTATTTTGCATCTTTATTATATTTATACATTATTATTCTATAGTAGATAAAATGTTTATAACACTAACAAACATCCAGTCAGGTGTACTTGTTAAACTAGCCATTCCTATTGACAACCACTGTCAACATAAAACAGTTGCTTTACACGAGGTCTTCTACACAGTATCATGGACAAACATCAACAGATACAACGGCTGGATAATGCAACGAGATCCTAGTACTGGTTTGATCAATCGATTTACTGTGCAAGATGGTTATTATGATTTCTGCACACTGGAAAAGGAGCTCTTTCGCCCAGCTGGTATCATAGCAAAACTAAACCAAGCTAGTCTAAGAGTAACTCTACAGGCTTCTTCAGCATTTCATAAATCTAATCATATTGCAGAAATGCTTGGGTTTGACATAGTCGCATTTCTTGGTAGTATTAATGGTGGTATGGTATCTACCTTTGTTGGTGAAAGACCCATTAACATGGCAGTAAACTCTTTGCTTTTTGTACACCTGTCTCAGTTAAACACAACACAAAACCAAGTGGTGATGAAGGCTTCTTCTTCATCAGTCCCTTCTGATCTACTGAGAATCCTTCCACCCAGCAGAGCAATGTACTGTGAAACGCAGCACAATAGCTTTACTACACTTCAATTCAAAGAGCTAGAAGAAGGCTTCCATGAAACACTTTGTATAACAATCAAAGGCGCAGCACAAAGAACAGTTGACTGTAAAATTTTTCATATAACATTAGAAATAAAATAATATAAATATGTCACGCGGTCCCGTAATAAGAGCACCTGAAACATGCCCAACTATTGAGCTTAAAGATCTTGGTGATGTACAAGAGTTTGAGAAGGATGGGGAAATTGGTGAAGTTTATGCTTTTGAGTACACAAATGATGGATACTACAAGTAATGGTAAGGAGCTAGCTTAGGGCCTGCTCAGGTAAACACATTTTCCTTAATTTTGCAAAACTGAGTGTTGTGGCTTTGGATCAAAGCCTGATTTAAGGCCATGGACATGATTTTACACGTGTATGAATAGAGTTGGACTGAATAGTGCAGTACACAATAATTTAAAATGCCTAGTGTGTCATATTTATGAAGACAAAGATTGTGTTGATGAGTTTACCGATTCACACATAAACGCTAACTGAAATGTCGGTTTAATCGAGTCAATTTGGGTGGAGTGTTTATATTAGGAATGTCTTCCTTTCATATCCTCACTATATCCTCTCTCAATTATTGACAGCAGCAAGTGATATACATGTCAATATATGTTTATTCCCTTAATGGAACAGAACAATTTTTTAGTCAAGAAATGATTGAAATGATAACTATTCTACATAATCTTTTTTTCATACTGAATTGTGAATGAGTCCTACAATTGAAAATTTTGCATTACATGCATCCGCTCCAATTATGAAAAAGATATTACGCCAAAACACATACATCATAAATACATGTAAGTGAGTCACTCCTTCAATCCCCCCGTGGGGATGCTGGGAGCTCTTCAGTATAAATTGACAGCATCCTTACCTTCTGGAAAATCTGTACTTGGAAGTCTCTCTTTTTATCACTCTGTTTGGGTACTCTTTCCTTTTTAAGCAAATTTTGAACAATTTTCTGTCTCTTTGACACAGTGCATGTACTATTTCTTCTGCTGATAAATACTATAAATGCTGAGATGAGCACACAATGCCCATTCTGCAGTATTTTAGCCAGTGATTTATATGTAATCTCTCGAAAGTACTTCCTGCACATTAAATGTGTTAAAATGTCTTTTACCCGTTATTGTAACTTGCGATATTAGATTCAGTGGAGTGGCTAATGTTCTCAGCAAGAGAACATCGGAAGTGTGCAGTGGTTTGATCCCTGATTGGGCCCAAAACATTTCCCCCATCCATCAAAACATGAGTTGTGGTCTGGGTGCTAGTATTGCAAGTGAGACGATAAATCAAGATCCCATGTATTACAAGTAACTTGTTAGTGCACAAAAAACAAACGGCAGCAAGAGAATTGTCCCATGTAGCATTCTGTAGAAAAAAGACACTCTTATAGGGAAACAAATGCAGTTGAAGCAGGAAAAATGATGGGTGGTACTGGTCTTGTGGCGAAGCGCTCTCCCTGGGAAGCGTAGCACGAAATTATGGAGAGATATCTGCTGCAACTTAAAGTGGCAAACTAAAAAAAAAAAAAAAAAAAAGGCCTGATTTTTTTTTTAGCTTTAGAGAATGAAGTAGTTGAGGTACCTTGTCATTTACTGACTTTTTTTAGATTAATGGTGATGGATGTTTGAAAGGATTGGCGTTGATTTAAAAGTTGATGTTAACGTTATTGGAGCTGTTTTTGTTGAATAAGGCGCCAATCCTAATATAGTATGATATTTGTGGTATATGGGGCTACAATGAGTAGGCAATTGTATGAAAGTGAGTTCTGCAAAATCACAATATTTAGTAACCATAGTCTGATTCTAGAAGACAAATGTTAGCAGTCAGCAGTTATGGTTAAATAGGAAATTTGAAATCGAATTTAAGAAAGAAAAATCTTAAACCTAGTCCCCTAATTTCTGTTCCTTTTCTGACATGTCTGGTTGAATGAGTTGAGGATATGAATGCACACTACTTGGCGTAGAGCCAGACATATCAACACACTTAGTTATCAGACTGACAGTATCTCTGTGTCTTGAGTCTAGTCTCCTCTCCTTGTTTTTTTTGGTTTGTTCCATGTCTGAATAAAGAGTTCAAAGATGTATGTCACCAGACGTCAGAGCAGACATGTCTGTAAGTGGTGCAGTAGGTCAGATGTTGCCAAAGCGATTGTGGCGTGGCTATAAATGTTGGTGTGGTCACAGAATCATCAAGAACGAAGGGGGGAGAAGCACTCAGAGGTTTCTTCACTTCACCACTGGAAGATCATCCTGTGATCACTTCCCACCATAGAAGCCAGTACAGCTGTTGATAGCAGTGAGTAGGTTTTCTGACAACACAAAATATAATATAATAGGGTTTTCAAATTGTTACGTTTAGTCAAGTTGTTCTATTTGTATACAACATAGCATTATGCTTGGCTCTTTTGTAACCTCTGACTGCTAGGGAGAAAATCAACATTATATTTCGAGCTTTACAAGTCATCATCGGTGATAATTATGACAGTCTAGTAATGCATTTAGTCCATCAGAGGCTACTTTTCTTGAAAACAGTTTAGTTGCTCTGTACTGGACAGTAAGCATTTCTTTTTCAAGTTCTCCTAATATATATCTTTAAAAATGTTATGTACACCATATTTTAGATGCAGTTAAGGATGTTTTTCCTAAAATTTGTAACCTCCTAAACAGTGTCATGTGACTTAATAAATGATGATGATGATGATGATGATGATGATGATGATGATGATGATGATGATGATGATGATGATGATGATGATGATGATGATAGTGGTGTGTTACAGGAACAAGAAGGGAAGGCTATCAGGGCATCACCATGTCTGTGTACACTGCTGGAAGAACCCCAGTCCCTTCCTTCCTTGCAGCGTCCTTCTTCTTCACAGGTCAGTCACTCTTTACTACAGCATATCTGTCTGCCTGCCTGCCTGCCTACATGGCCATCCACACCCTTGGTCTGTCTCTGTCTCTCCATCTCTCTACCTCGTTGTCTGTCTTTATGCCCCTGTTTCTCTATCTGTTTTCTTGGGGATTTTTTTTTTATTTAGCTGCCTTCCTTATTAAATGACTGTCTGTTTGTCTGTCTGTCTGATACAATGAATGGGTTCAGGCATTGCCTTTGGAAAATAATTGCTAGTATTAAAATCATAATATAGATGGCTGCATGATTTCAACCAGCATTGTTGAGCATTACCTATGCTTATATATTAGATGCACATGAAGGTTGGCTTGAATAACTAACAATTTAATTAACACAGCATATTTTTTTTCAAATCTTCAAGCATCCTACCGATTATCCCCCCCCCACACACACACACGCACGAACGCACGCATGCACGCATACATACACGCATACACACGCAGCACTTACACACAGATAGGGACAAACACAAACACATATACCAATACAGACACAAACAATCACACACAAAACAATTTACCCACTCATGGATACACACACTAACGCATAAACACCAACACACGGACACAAATAAACAAAAAGCCCCACACTCACACTCAAGAAAACAACACACATACACTCACACCACAATACACATGCACGCACGCACGCACTCGCATACACTTCGCCATCCCGATACACACACACCCAAAACAAAACACACTCACACAATCACACAAACATACACAATCACGCATATACACCCACACAAATACACACCCACACAAAACAATACACACACACGCCATAGCATACACAAACAAACATACACACAAACACAACACACAAAATATATATATATATATATATATATATATATATATTTATATATATATTATAAAATTATTTATATATATATATACACAAAACACATACACACACATGCACTCATACACACATATATTTTGTCAGATTTGGATCAGACTCCCTTCCCACCTACACCTCCTGATCTCCAATTCACTAGAACTCTCTCATTTCCTTTCAGCCAACAAGAGAGGAAGAAATCAGGAAAATTGTAAATGAAATGACCATAAAATCAAGGCATCTTAATCCTGTGCCTGGTTCTTTTTTCACGCAGTGCCTCCGCAGATCATACCAACCATTACGAAAATAATACCCTCATCTCTTGTCTTGGGATTTTTCCATCAGCTCTCAAAACTGCAATAGCTACACCTCTACTCAAAGAGCACGACCTCGACCCTAACATACTGAAGAATTACAGGCTTCTTTCTAACCTACATTTCATCTCCAAAGTCCCTGAAAAAGTCGTTCTGAAACACCTCAACAGCCATCTTCATTCAAATAGCCTCCTTCCCTCATTTCCACGCGCCTATGGCATCAACAACAGCACTGAAACCACCCTAGTTCGCACGTTAAACACGCTTTTGACTCCAGAAAGATATTCCTTTTCACTCTTCTCTACTTATATGCAGCATACGACACTATAGGTCACGTTATCTTCTCTCCTATCTCCAAAAAAAAGTTTGGTACCAAAGATGCAGCCCTTACC
Source organism: Rapana venosa (assembly GCA_028751875.1). Lineage (NCBI taxonomy): Eukaryota > Metazoa > Mollusca > Gastropoda > Neogastropoda > Muricidae > Rapana > Rapana venosa. The sequence continues at coordinate 5,858,205 of CM054143.1, read as the reverse complement.
TGGTTTAGTTCATACCTCACTGCCCAATTGCGTACAGTTCCAGTAAACAAGATTCAAGAAATACCTGTCAAACTGAAATGTGGAGTCCCACATCACTCTCTACACTGCTCAACTGTCATATATAATAAACGGTCTCCTGATCAACCATCGTTTCTATGCCGATGACTCTCAGATTCAAAACAGTGACACTCCTGAAAATATGCCTTCTCTCATGACAAGAATAACGCAGTGCCTTTAAGACATTTAAAACTGGATGACACAAAAATAGTTACAGCTAAACGCAGATAAAACTAAAGCTATGATTGTAGGGAACAAACACAATTTATCTTCTATCACAACAGCTTCAATATAATTGGGCAATACGTCAGTTCCTATATCCACTGAAGTCAAGTTTGTAGGTGTTGTTATCGACAACACATTCTCTATGCAAAATTAATCACCCAGACCTGCCAGTTCTGCCACTAACAATTACGGTGTATAAGTGCAAATTGAACATACCTGTCTGCTGAAGCAATATCTAAACTTGTCACATCTCTTATTCTATCATGTCTAGACTATTATAATTCTCTTTTGGCTGGTATGCCAGCATCATCTATCCACTCCCTTCAACAGATACAAAACTCTGCTGCTCAATTAGTCCTCAAAAAGAAAACAAAGTATCTGAGTATATTCCTCCTCTTTGGCGATCTCTCCACTGGATGCCTCTGCCACAGTGAATAAACCACAAGATCAGTACCCTCTGTTACAAATGCCTACACAAAACAGCACCCTCCTATCTATGAGAATATCTTCATCTGTACACTCCTTTTTGCTCCCTCCGCTCTGCTGCAGATACCCCGTCCTTATGGATACCTAGCTTCAATCAATCCAGCGTTGGCCGTCGCTCTTTCTCTATTTCTTGTCTAACAATCTGGAAAGACCTTCCTCTCTCCCTTCGTGAAAAACCTACCTACGACATTTTTAAATCCAGCCTTAAGACATACCTATTTCAAACCTAGGACTCTCCCTTCCTGTTTCATCTCATATCTGTCCCTGCCTTCAACAACCAAAATTCCCATCACCCTAATGAAGTGTATAACCTCTGTGTGTGTGTGTGTGTGTGTGTGTGTGTGTGTGTGTGTGTGCGTGCGTGCGTGCGTGCGTTGCGTGGTGTGTTGTGTGTGTGTGTGTGTGGTGTGTGGTGGTGTGTGTGTGTGTGTGTGTGTGTGCGTGCGTGCGTACGTGCGTGTGTGCGTATACGCGTGTGTGTATGTATATAATTGAATTTGTTTAAAAAATACTGTCAATCATTTTAGTTGCATGTGTAGGAGAGGGTTGAATGATTTGTTTTGCAAGATATAGCGCTATATAAATTCAGTTTATCATTATTATCAGTAGTACTATTTGTATTATTAAGCAAACATCTATCACTGACCTTTTAGAGACACAGACAGAACAGCACCAGGATGCACAAGCAAGATGGTAGATTATCTATAACAAATCAAAGGTAAAAGGTAAACCAGGAAGCTCGATCAAATTAATAATAATAATAAATGGAATCTATATAGCGCTATATATCTTGCTAAAACAAATCAAAGCGCTTGCATTCGATACACTCCTACACATACAATCAACAATAATTAACAGTTTTCACACACAAACTCGCACGCACACGCACACCACACACACACACACACACACACACACACTCACTCACAGGTTATACACTTCCGCAGGATGATGGGAATTTAGGTCATTGAAGGCAGGGATAGATAATTAGGAGATGAAACAATAGGGGAAGTCCTAGGTTTAAAATAGGTATGTCTTGAGGCTGGATTTAAAAGTCTCATGAGTAGGCATTTCGCGAAAGGAGAGAGGTGGGTCATTCCAGATTGATGGACCAGAAACAGAGAAAGAGTGACGGCCAATGGTGGACTGGTTGAAGCTAGGTATTCGTAGGCACAGTGTATCTGCAGCAGAGCGGAAGGAACGGGAAGGAGTGTACAGGTGAAGACATTCACAGAGGTAGGATGTTGCTGATCGTATGGTTTATTCTCTGTGGCACAGGCAACCAGTAGAGAGATCGCAAGAGAGGAGTAATATGCTCAGTTTAAAAAAAAATGTTAGAACAAATCGAGCTGCAGAGTTTTGTATACGTTGAAGGGAATAGATAGATGATACTGGCAGACCAGCCAAAAGAGAAATATAATAGTACAAACATGAAAGAATGAGAGATGTGACAAGATTGGATGCTGCATCAGCGGACAGGTACCTTCGATTTGCGCTTATCAACTGTAATTGATAGTAGCACGACTAGCAGGTCTGGGTGATGAATGTTTGCATGTGGAGTGTGTTGTCAATAACAACCCATAGATCCATTAACGCATATACATCAGAAATGTAATTTTGAGAGCTGAACAAGAACCTAAACAAATTCTGGATATAATTGTACTAGGAAACAAATGTAGGTTAGCTGGTAGATCAAAAAACAACCTTGCAGTTACACAAGGACCAAATCAGGATGGCGGATGTATGAGGAAACAGAAACTCGATATCAGCTTCTTCTTCACCTTCTTCACCTATCCATTGTCCTGCCTACCGTGGGGGGCACCAATGAAGTTTTGCAACCAGCTTACTCCACTCCTCGCAGTCTTTTGCTTTCCATAGCAAATCATCCCACTTAAGAAAAGTCCATTCTCTGATGTTGACTTCCCATCGTGTTCTCTGTCTGCCTCTTCGTCTCTATCCTTGTGGCCGGTCCAGATGCTCGTGTGACCTGCCCATATGACTTTACTTTGCATTTTTTCACTGACGTCAAGAGCTCTTCATATAGTCTGGTGGTGTTTTTTTATTCTGGTTTTCACTTCCTCAGTTGTGATGTGATGTATGTTTGAGATACCAAGGAAGTAGCAAGATCATCTCATCTCCATTACCTGTATCCTTCTTTAAATATATCTGCTGTTATGGTCCATGTGTCATGAGCATATCAAAACATGGACATGATATGTTAATGCATCAGTTTGATCTTGAATCTGATAGCGATGTTCTTGTCATTCTAGAAGACTTTCAAATTTGGTCATAGCAGCTGTGGTCTGGGCTATCCTGGAGATAATTTCAGGTTTTGATCCTTAATGTGATACTATAGCTCCAAGATATTTAAAGCTACGGACAGTCTCAATTTTCTTGTCATCTATAACTATGTCAGTGCTGACACCATTGGCTTTACTTGTCATCAGCTGTGTTTCTGTGCGCTGATCTGTATACCATTTGCCAAAGAGGCTTTAACAAGGTATTGACCAAGTTGATAAACTCTTGTTGTTCTCCAGCAAAGTCGTGGATGTCGTCGGCAAGACGTAAGTTTGCAATTATCTTGCCTCCAATGCTGACTGTTCTCTGATGATGTTTAAGTGTGTTGACCAATATTGTTTCTAAGAAGACATTGAAGAGGGTGGGACATAGCAGATATCCTTGGCATACTTCAACTGTGGTTCGAAACCAATCTCCTACGTTGCTATCTTAGTAGACTGTGTTGGTTGCCATGTTATAGAGGCATTCTATGGTTCTAATAAGGTTGGCATTGGTGTTATACAGCCTCATGGTTGCCCACAGAGCTGCATGCCACTCTCCGTCGAACGCATTCTTAAAGTCTACAAAGACGCGGTAAAGATCTTGCTGGTGTTGCAAGTACTTCTCACAGAGTATTCTAAGGATGAACATTTGTTCTGTTGTGCTCCTTCCTGCTCTGAAACCTGCCTGCTCTCCTTTGATGATCCCCTCAGCTTGAGGATTTGGTCTTTTCAGAAGGACTCTGAGCAGGACTTTGCTTGAATGGCTAATCAGACTGATGGTATGGTAGTTTTGGTATAATTGAAAGTTGTTTTTCTTTGGGAGAGTGATAATCAGGGACTGTGTCAAAGGTTTTTCTCCGAATAGTAACACTTCTATCATGACCTCTTCTCATGCCTGGACCAGTTCTGATAGAATGTTACATATGGAATCAATAGAGGTTATATCAATTATATAAAAAATCAGGATCGCAGATTAGAAATAATAAAACCAGAATAACGAAACAAACAAAAAACCCACCAGAGAGGTACTTACATAAGTAAACAAAACTGACATAGTACCAATATAAGGAAGCAAACGCTCGTGATGCTAACGTGTGCAAACAAAACTAACTAGTAAAAAAAATAATTAGAAAAAAAACCTTGCAAACACAGCAAATAAAGACAGGTTTCTAATGTGATATACTACGTTTGCAAAAAATATATTTCAGGACATTGTTTTAGAAGTAAGCATGGACTCAAAGGGAAAAAGGATGCAAGAAAGCATCAGATATTGTCTATATATCAAACACTGTTATGTTATTTCGTGATATCGTTTTAAAGAAAGTACCATTGGAAGATTGCAATGATGTGACACTGATTTATGCTTCAGAGACATTCATAATATGTATTTCTTTCAAATGACAGCATTTAAAGATATAACAAATTTTTAAGCAGATTCTTGCTGTGGTTGTGAACTATAAAAGAATATATTAAAAATGCATGTGATCTGTCTGTCTGTTTGTTGTTGTACAGTGTGGTTGGCCTGCTTTTAGCCTGTGATTCAGGATGGTGCTGAGGCTGATAGTCAGATGGGGAAAGTGCCAAGTAGCTAGACTGGTATCTCTGAGTTAACCCTGACATCCCATTCCTTTTGATTCTTTCTAGCTTTTCCAAAATCTCTTCATCTCTGTTATCTCTTTTTCTTCTTCTTCTTCTTCTTCTTCTTCTTCTTTCTTCTTCTTCTTTTCTTTACTATTACTACTACTACTATACTACTACTATACTACTACTATATAAAGCGCTGCTGCTGTGCTGCTGTGTGCTTACTACTAACTACTATTACTACTATATACTACTACACTACTACTTACTACTTACTACTACTCTGTTGCTGCTGCTGCTGTGCTGTTGCTGTGATGTTGCTGCTGCTGCTAAAAACACAATTTAATATGCTGTTGATGTGGGGGAGGAGGGGGGGGGGAGGGGAGGAGGAGGAGGAGGAGAAGGAGAAGGGGATGTCGAGGGACGAGGGACGATGACGACAACGACGATGATCTTTTTGTTTAGTTGCAAAATGCTTTTAAATTTTTTATAACATCATGATCATGCTTTCCCATTCTTTTCTCTCTTCTCTCTCTCCCCTCTCTCTCTTCTCCTCTCTCTCCTTTTCCTTCTCTCTCTCTTCTCTCCTCTTTCTCTCCTTTTCTTTCCCCCCAATGACAATGAATAACTGAAAAATTTTGTCATTACAATTTTCTCTCTTGTGTCTTCTTTTTTTTTGTCTTTCTCTTTCTTCTCTCTGTCTCTCTTCCAAAAATCCTTCCTTTTGCCTTTGTGTCTGTCTGTTGTCTCTCTGTTTGTCTGTCTGTTCTCTTTTATCTTTTTTGTCTTGTCCTCTTTGTTTGTTTGTTTGTCTCTCGCTCTGTCTGTCTTCTTCTCTCTCTTTTCCTCTTCTCTTCTCTCTCTTTTCCTCTCTCTCTTCTCTCTTTCTCTTTTCCCCCACACACACATGCACACCATACAAAAACATAAAACGAATTTTCTCGTTTTGTTCTAGTCTGTGTGGCCCCTGTTTCGGGGGTGATTACAAAAAACAGGCTAAAATTTAGTATCGAATAATAAAAAAAAAAGTACGAACGTTTATCTCTTTATCCTTGAAAGACCTTGTATAACAAAACACAGCCTTCTTGTTTTAAAGGACATTTTTTAACGGTTACGTGATTTAGGTAGATATCCATTATGTATAGCCCCTGTACCAGTAATTACGTCGGGTTAAAAATATTGAAATGGTTCAAAGTGAATACCATTATTGTCTATGCATGCGCTAGAGTTAGATAGAAAGGGAAAAATATTGTGGATTTCAAAAAAAAAGAGAGTGTTGTGTGAAAAAAAGTTAATATTGTTTGGATGCAAAAAAAATGTTGGAAATGTGAAAGTTTTTGTTGTATGTTTAAAACAAAGTTTAGTGGTTGTTCATTCAAAATAGGACGGGGACTTGACTTCGACTTAACATGATTTTTTCAGACGGTAAAAAGCTTCTTTAAAGGGGGGTAAAAAAACATACAAAAACACTAGTAAACCCCATTTGATGTCAAGTTTCGTTGAAATGAAAAAATTCAATAAACATTTGTAAAATGAAAAATTTACATTAGGCTTTTTTCCTTTATTTTTTCAAAGATTTATACAAAAACTTTGCTAGTTTTTTTAACAGTTTGCTCATTTTAGATGACAAAAGCTGAGAATGCTGACCAATGATGGTATTTCCCAAATGTTTGCAGAATCAATTTTTTTTCTTGGGTCCCCAAGAAGGGACATTCCAAAACAATATGAATTTCATTGGTGTTGCCAATTTATAAAAATTTAAAAAACAAATTTCATTTCCATCATGTGTATATCTTTTAAAAATGTCGGTATGTCTGATACACACACTATTTTTTTGAAAATGCATGTTTAACATGTTATTCTTTCTATAAGTTACGTTCAATCACAGGGACTTTTTAAAAATGTTCTGTATAGAAAAAGGAAAAATGTTTTGGTAGGGCGTCCCACTCCTCCCACTACAATCAACAACTCTCTGTTTAAATGTTTCATAAAAGTTTTTTCATTTTGAGGCCCTTTGATTGCCCCCCAAAAAACCAAACCAAATCGACAAAAACAAAAATGTTTTTTTGATGCCCTGTTGCTTGCCTTTAAAACCCAATATGAAAACATTTTATAAGTTTTGGGGGGCAGACGCTTATTCCATAAAAGGTCCCTTAAAGCCAATACCCCACGCATTTTACTATATTTCCCTGTTTCAAAGTCGTGACATATGGGTGCATCAGTTACACCAGGAATATTTTTAAATGGAATAAATGAAATTTTTCTATTTGTAAAATTTTTTCCAACCCCCAGATCTCTGCCCCATATTGTAAAATGGGTTGTCCCTGTGATCAAAAAATTTTGTAAAGACTTTTAAGAATTTTTTTCAAACTTGTAAGGATAAAAAAGGGTATCATAAAGTTATTACCCCTTTGAAGCTTAATCTGACACATGAAATTTAAAAGTTAAGTTTTTTTTTGCAAATTTGACCCCAAGATATTTGTGGAATTTCAACAGAGCTTTGGGTTGCCATAATCCCTTTTTTCATGAGCTCCCCCCAAAATCTTTTTAAAAAAGCTTATGTTATGTTATTCTATTTTTTTTTTAATTGGGAAAATCTCTAGCAGCGTAAAAGGGGTTGTTCATTTGGGTTTGAAAACCCACTACAGTTTCAGATAGAAAAACATGTTGAGAAAAAATGTGATAAAATAAATCTTCCAAACAATTAGAAAAAAAATGCACCATGTTTCCCATTGTTATTTATTTCTGTCAGCTCTTTAAAAAAAAAGAGAAAATGAAAGGGCTGCAGACATCCCCCTGGTTAACACCTGTTGTACAATATATAAATATATATTTTATATATTTTATATATATATATATATATTTTAATATATAACTTAATCAATGAATTTGTCCGCTTGATCTTTGTTTGACTACATCTTAAAATTTGAAATTTACAGAAAACAGTTTACCTGTTACTCCATTTTTCCATAATATTGACCACAATAGTTTTCTTGAATTTGAATCGAACACTTTTTCAAGATTGATGAAAGCCACGTATAATTTTCGATGATATGCAAATTGTTTTCCTAGAACTTCTAAGAAAGTTAAAATATTATCAACTGTAGAATCATCTTTTTTTAAAGCGTGCTTGGTGTTCTATAATTGAATTCCCTCCATTCTTGCAGTCTGCTTTTTATAATGGAGCTATATATTTTCTCCCGTATGTTACCAAATTATGAGAAATAAAGAGAGGTATGATAATTATAGATTGTTTAAAAGTATTTTTGTAACAGAGCAATTATTACTTTCTGTGTCACTGCTTTCAAGTGCAATTCCCCAAAAAAAATTTAAAATTTTTTGCCCCCTTCTAATATGTATCCAGATATAGTGAGGATGCCCCAGACAAATTGTGTCCTTTTTGTAAAACAAAATTTATGCATGAACTATTTCTCTTCAAATGCTAATGTAACAAACTTAAAAGAAAAATCTTAAAGCGAGTGCATCCTTACCTAGCAAGACCTGCTAAAATCCACAAATGATGGTAAGATGGTGGGCTAGATATGTTTTGCTCTATTAACAATAGAAATGCGCTTCAAGTGTTATTTAAAAAAAAGTTTAAAATTTGATATGTACTACTAAAGATGATATTTTTCCGCAATTTCCCTTGACATCATTCCTTATGTGATTTTATATGTTGATATAGAGATCATGTAATCAATTCGAATAGTCTTGTTTTTTTATTTTTTCGTCATAATCTTTACCTTTGTGTACATTTGCTTTGTTAAAGATATGAACAACCAGTGTTTCACCCCCCAAACCCAAAAAAATGTATGTTGCCCGGGGCCCTTGTAATTAAATATTTCAGGTCTCTTGTTTTCTGTCTTTTCTGTTGTCTGTGTTGTTGTTGTCTCTGTCTGCTGTCGTATGTCTCTCTCTCTCTCCCTTTTCTTTTTCTATCTCTTTTCTCTCTCTCTCCTCCTCTCTCTTTCTCTTTATTCTCTCCTTTTAAAAGATGACTAGTTTTACAGGGTGTGATTTCTTTAAAGCAAAGTGAGTAGCAGCCCAATGTTGTTTTCAAAAAAGAAACTACTACAGGCATGTTACAAAAGACACTCGTTGCAATTACCCCTTTCCCAATAAAACGATTTTCCAGGTGCATTTACTAGTATTATACCATCGTTCTGTGATTCCCCAAGAATTTACTGTGTAACAAATGTTCTCTTTTATGTCTTTGCAGTGAGTCACAAAATATGTATTGGACTTCGGCTACCAAATCGACCTGCAGCACAAATCAGTTTTGTCACGGATCGCCCAAACCCGAGCCCGGCTGATCTCAAGGCTTCTTTCCACCCTTTGCGTGGTGTGCTTTCCATCCATAAAAAGATTGGTGTATGCACTCACAAGGTAGGAGAGTTTGGGGGTTAATCGTTTTGGCATTGTTGCGCTAAATATGGTCCTTTAATGTGCGAGCTAGCGCGTTTGTGTGTGTCTTTTATAAATTGCAAAATTGACATTTTTGGTGTTTTTGTGGGTGGGTGTGTGTGTGGGGGGGGGGGGGGGGGTTAGGTGGGGCGGGGGGGGGGGGGGGGGATGCAGGCGTTATCAAGGTTGTACTTTTTTAAGTTTTGTTTGATGATTTACTCCCCTGATAAAGCCCGTGTGTGTGTTTTGGTGTGTTTGTGTGTGTGTGTGTGTGTGTGGTTTTTGTGTTGTGTTTGGGGTGTGTTGTGTTGGGTGTGTTGTGTGTGTGTCTTCCCTTTTACGTTGTTCACTTAAAGTGATATTAGGCAATGGAGGCAAAGGGGGGGGGGGGTAATGGTGGGGGGCTTTGTGGATTGTTTGGTTTTAACACATTAAAAATGGATTAGTGGTCTGGGTGCGTGTGGAAAAAAAAGGGGTTTGGGGAAGTGTGGGGGTGGAATCCCTTTTAAAACCCTTTGGTTTATTTTCAAAAAAAAAAAAAGAGGAAAATTTTAAATAAATTTTTTTAATAAAAAAAAAAAAATTTTTCCCTGGAAAATTTTTAGTAAAAAATTCGTTGGGAAAACATTTAAAGTGTGAGGGAAAACAGAAAAAAAAAAAGGGGCGAGTTTGTGTGGACCCTTCCCCCGGGGGCGCCCGTTTCGTTAAAAAACCCGGCAAAATGGTAAAATAAATTTAAAAAGGAAAAAGAAAACACAAAACCCAAAAAGATTTTGCAAAATTTTTAAAAAATAAAAAAATTAAAAAACAAACATTGAAAAAACCAAAAGGGAAAAAAAGGCCGGAAACTTTTGTAAGGGGCTTGGAACAAACAAAATTTGACAAACGGGTACTTAAATAAAAAAGGAAATAATTATGAAAAAGCTATTCAATAATCCCCGATTTTAAAAATTAAGGGGAATCATTTAAAAACGAACAATTTTTAAACTTTAAAAAATGAAAAAAGATTTAAAATTGGAAAACTTAAACCGCAAAAACAGTAATTTTGGCAAAAATTTGCGGGAAAGACATTTACTTTAACTATGGTTAAAAACAAATTTCTTTAAGGGTTTTTAAAACCTACTGTTACAAAAATGCCCAAATATAAATGGAAAATTATACAGCTTCTTTGTTTTTCTTTAATTTTCCAGCAAATATTTTAAGGAAAGAAATTTTTTGAAGGGAGGGAAAAAACAAAAGTCAAAATATAATATGTTTCCCTTTTGGTACCCTTTTTTCCCTTTTTTTAAAAAGGTTCCAAATAATGGGGCAAAACAAAATAAATTGAATCAGAAAAGAAAATTAAACTAATTATTTAGTTCGTTTTTGCCCTTGTCATTTTCGAGTTTATTGAGGGGACTGTAATGCAGATTTAAATTTCCTAAAAAAATTGAAAAAGAGTATTGGGGAAAAACAGAAAAAGTATTTGCCCCAAAAATAGCGCAAGTTAGCTTAAAATGGAAGTTTTCACTTAAAGGAGTTTTCAATTTAAAGGGTTTTATTTACTGCCCTGCTTCCTTTTTTTTAAGGGGGATCCCTCAGTGTGTATATTATTGAAAAGGATAGTTCGTTTAGGTACAATTTTTATAAGAGCCAAGAATAAGTCCTTTCTTCTCTCTTTAATGAGAGATTTTTGAATCAAGATTTTTTTTGAGTTCCCACTTTGAAAAAATTTAAAAAGAGGGGGATTTTTTGCCAGTCTTTAGGATGATACTTGGGGCTCTATGAGAAAAAAACAGAATGTAAATCTAATCGTGCAAGGAAGAGAAATTTTAGTTCTTGGGGAAAAAACTAATCGGATTAATAGAAATTTCGATGCAATATTGTTTAAATGTTGAACTTCTTAAGATATATTTGAAAGGGGTAAGTTTGTAATCCCTTTTGGGTATATCTTTTCTTGTTTGATCCTAAAAAAGATGCATACAACGGAATTCCAAAAGCAATCCGGAAAGCTTTACAATCTCATGTTTGATTATGTTCAAAAGATATTTGGGGGCACTAAAGAATAGTTGTTGACAATATGCTAGTTTAGAATTAACCAGTGATAATGATACATGCTTTAGAAGAATAGTTGTTGACAATATGCTAGTTTAGAATTAACCTGTGATAATGATACACGCTTTAGTACTAATGAATCTTGTCCCCCATATTTGCTTGCTTATTTATTGTGAGTTAGTGTGTATTAGTGTGTGTATGTGTGAGTGTGTGTGTCTATGTGTGTGCGCACATATGTGTTCGTGTGTGTGTTATTGTGTGTGTGTTTTGTGTGTGTGTTCAAATTAATTTAATGTCTTTTCACAAATTGCTATATTTTGTGTGTGTGTGTATGTGTGGGGTGTGTTTTTGCGTGTATGTGTGTGTTGTGTGTATTGTGTGTGTGTGTGTGTGTGTGTGCTGGGACTGGGGGGGGGGGGTAGGGGGGAGGGGTGCGCGTTTCTATCACACGTTATACTTGTTCAAGTTTTGTTTGATAATCATACTACTCTGATAAAAGCCTCTGTGTGCCGTGTGTGTGTGCGTGTGTATGATAGTGTGTGTGTTGTGGTGTGTGTGGTTTGTGTGTGTGTGTTGTGTGTGTGTTTAGTGGTGTGTGTGTGTTCAAATTATGTCACATCTTTTCACAAGTCGCAATTTTAGACAGAGTGAGAGAGAGAGAGGAGAGAGAGAGAGAGAGAGAGAGAGGAGAGAGAGAGAGAGTGTGTGTGTGTGTGTGTGGTGTGTGTGTGTGTGTGTGTGTTGTGTGTGTGTGTGTGTGTGTGTGTGTGTGTTGTGTGTGTGTGTGTGTGTGTGTGTGTGTGTGTGTGTGTGTGCTGGGGGGAGGGAGGTGCCGTGTATCACAGGTTGTACTTTTCAAGATTTGTTTTTTAAATTTTACTCCCCTGATTAAAACCTGGGGTGTGTGTGTGTGTGTGTGTGTGTGTGTTTGTGTGTGTGTGTGTGTGTGTGTGGGTGTGTGTGTGTGTATGGGGTGTGGGGTTGTGGTCAAATTCATTTAACGTCTCTTTTTATATTTAAGTTGTCTGCGATTTTCACATATTTTGTTGTTGCTAATCATGTTCAATAGTGACAAACAGTATCACATGACTATTGACAAGGAAGAAGGAAAGAAGAAGAAAAGGAGGAGGTGGGAATGGGTAGAACAGCAAGAATTAAAATGAGGTCAGTGACAGTGTTGGTATCGACAACACTAGTCATTAAGATGGCAATATTAAAGAAATAATGTTCAGTGAGGTTGCTTTTGTACTAAAGAATGTCCTATGCGTGTGTTTTCAGCTATGGAGAATTTTCTTAAAAGTCCCAGTATTTGGGA
>CM054143.1:5787307-5845324 GCA_028751875.1 Rapana venosa | reverse complement strand
AGCATTGCAAGAACAGGATCCCTGCCTCCAACTGGAATGTCGAAAGGACGGTGAATAGGAGGAACCCTTCTCAGGTTGGGGGATGGGCACGGGCTAACACCCTGTCCGTTAAAAAGAGAGTTACAGAAACAGCAACAGTACAAACTTATACTTTTGCTGTGCGAAGGACCTCCGGGTCCAAGTGAGAATCGTATGAATGCTGATGGCCAAAGCCGAGAGGAAGCTACCATGCAGGATAAGGGAAAAGTGACCTGAACTCCACAAAAACTAAGATCAGATAGGACATTGGAAGTGAGGACGATGTAATGAGACGGGCAAGTGGCACAGGAAACATTTGAGTATGAGAAGATTAAACCTCCATTTCCTAGGAGTAATGCGAGGAGTAGATGGACTGATCTGGGAGTATGAAGAACCACACCCGGAGGAAGAGAAACCGTCCTCTACTTTGGGAAGAGATGACGACCAGACCCGAGGGAGTTGCACATCATCTCAGAAAGGCGTGAGCGATGCCTTATGGAGTGGAAGCCCATCAAAAGCAGATAATGAGTGCGAGACTGAGGAAAAGGAACATCAACATCACCATCATCCAGTGCTACGCACCAACCAGCAACTGCAACGATTTGAGAGCAAGATAACTTCTACCACCAGATGCAGGACAGGAGGACAGAGAAGGCCCCCACGCCATGACCTCATCGTCATCATGGGGACCTCATTGCCAAGGTCGGAGAGTGACAACACCGACTTTGAGAGAGTCATGGGAAAGCACGGATTGGGGGAACAGAATATGACAATGGGGAGAGACTTTGTGGAGTTCTGCGACTGAACTACCTAGTGATAGGAGGGACCCTCTTCACGCACCGGGACATCCACACAAGCTGTACTGGGCGTCGCCGAATGTGTGATGATATGAACCAGATTGACCATCTGATGAATAATGGTATATGGATACGATCTCTTTGGATGTGAGAACAGCGAAGTGCGGATGTGCAGGGAGCGATTCATCACCTGGTGACCAGCACACATCCAGAATGAAATCGATGAAGTAGAACACTAGACAACCACTCATGGCGCGATTTGTTACCCAGCGATTGAGAAGAACCACCACCGGAAGTCTGCATTCATCAACGATCGAGGAACAGATTTCACATCCTGCTGAACATGACAGAACAGCATGACATAGATACCGACTTGGAAGCAGATCTGAATTACGGTACGCTGAGGAGCAAGCAAGGCAAGGACAAACATCGGCCTCAAAAGAAGAAGGACAACATGATTGGAATCCATCAAGAGACCCTCGATGCCAATCAAAGAAAGAAGAGAGACCAAGAAGAGACTTTGCAAGTAAGGTCTACGCGGTACGAGAGAGGCAGGAAGAGTTGTATGAGAGGCACACAGGAAAGTGAAGAGACTCACAACGCCCGTGACAAGAGAGAAGCATGGACCAGCTGGCAGCTGAGGCAGAAGAGGCGGCGCCAAGGAGAGCAAGGGAGGAGTCAACAAGACCAAGAATGTATGCAAAAAATTAAGAGGGAGTGCTGGGGGACCATTCAGGGACAGAAAGGGGAAACTGTTGACAACAGAGAAAGAGACAAGAAGAAGAGAAATGGGTGACACTTCCAGGAAGTTCTCAATTCGACCTCCACCTGTCGAGGTCTGCCGACATCCAGAAACTACAAAAGGACTTTGACATTGGATGTCAGCCCCCAACAAAGGAAGATAGAGTAGCTGCATCAACGTCCCCTAGGATACGGCAAGTCACAAAGGCAGGAAACCTTGGTGCCGACACGTTAAGGCTGATTCGAACTAGCAGCTGCATTACTGCAACCATATTTTCAGCTGGCATGGAAGAACGAGAAAGTATGTTGATTGGACCAAGGAGTGATAGTCAAAAATCCCCAAGAAGCAACCCTGAGCGAACTGCAACAACTGGAGGGAATTCACTCTTTTGTCTGTGCAAGCAAGGATACTGGCCAAGGTCATCATCAGAAGAATATCAGAGCTGTGGATGATGCTTTATGGAATGGAACATAGCAGGGTTCAGGAAAGCAACACGAGATGTATATAGGACCAGCTATTCACGCTCAGATACTCATCAAACAGTGCACAGAGTAGCAAGTCAACTGTATAATGCGATATTTTGTGGACTTCGAAAAAGGAATTTGACAGCATACACAGTGACAGCCTTTTGTGTATATCCTTTGACACTATGGCATCCATCGTCACTGGTACACCTTATCAAAAAGCTTTCTATGACTACTTCAGATGCTCTGTGGGCCATAGCAACACTGTCTTCGAAGTCAAAGACTGGGGTAAGACAAGGATGTGTGATGTCAGCAGTTCTCTTCAATAGGCCATGATTGGTGTGATGAGGAAGACGACAGATGACACCCCAAGAGGGTATTCGCTGGAGCCTGTTCTCAAACACTAGACGACCTTGACTTTGCAGATGGAACCTGGTGCTGCTGTCCCACCCACTCAACCATTTCCAGGAGTAGACCAGCAGACTCAAACATTCGGGGACAGCAAGGGGGCCCTCTATTAGCACAAAGAAACCAGTGACAATGTCGCTCAATTGTGAACACCACAGCCCTGTGAAAGTGAATGGAACTGACCTGCGCCAGGACAGACAAGTTCACTTACTTGGAGCAGCATCAACCAGAGGGCGGCACAAAAGAAGACATCCACAACAGACCTGGGCAAGGCCAGGAATGTGTTTAGGGAGATGAACAATATCTGAGATCCAACTCAGTTACAGCACAACCCAAGCTGAAGCTATACCAGAGCTGTGTTGTGTCTACGCTCTGTATCGGTTCTGAGTGTGGGTGGATGTCGGAAGTGGATCTTACCAAACTTCGATCCTTCCACACCATATGCCTGCGAATTAATTTCCGGATTCTTCAGTAGAAGATCTCCAATGAAGACCTACTACGGTGATGCAGGCATGAAGACCCACAGGTCAAATCGCAAGAATCAGCATTGCTATGGACCCCAGAAGGAAGGGAGGAAAGAAAGAAGAACAAAAGCAACGTGGAGGAAAACGTAGAAGTGAGGATGAAGGCCTTGGCATCACTCTTGGGATCAGTACTCAGGTTGGCAGGTATAGGCGAGGGGTGGAAGCGATTTTTTGTGCCCTAACACACCACTGGGTGTAATGGTAATGATGATGATCAGGGAAACGCATCAGTCTGATCTTGAGACTAATGGCGTGTTATTGTCATTTCAGAGGATTTTTCTGTTGGTGTTTGCATCTGTTGTCTGGGCTATCATGGAGATAATTTCAGGTAGTTGATCCTTCATTGGATATTTAGCTTCCAGATAGGTGATGCTATGGACGGTCTTCATTTTCATGACATCTTTAATTATATTATAGTATTTTATGGACAGTGGAAACAGTGTTGGATTGAGCAGAACAGGGCCCAGAGCAGATCCCTGCGAGACTCCATATTCCAATCTGGTAGGTGCTGAGAATCCTTGTTTACTGTGACAGTCTGGAATCGGTAGTGAGGTAGTGAACTAAATCAGGGTGAGGGCTGGACGCTAACACAACGTTCAAACAGGCTTGGTTGTCCAGGCTAAAACCTTGTACTTTCTCGAACTCACTGAACTGGTCACTTAGGGAAGTGGGGTCGGAGATGAGAATCACACTGTTTAAGCCAAGTTGAACCATATTCTTTCTATAGAGGGTGGGAGGAAGCATGGAGGAGGGTTGTAATGGCAAACATTATAGTCAAGTCAATTGTTTCTTTCCAGGATGGTACTTTGATTAGAAAATGCATTTGCTTGTTTCACCCAAGCCATCTTCTAGGGAGAAAAAACAACTGATTGAATAATATCTTGGTACTTTTTCGGACAAACCATAAACAGTGACATAGACTCAAAATAAACCATACAAAACAAACCAAAAGCATACCCCCACATAAAAAACCATAACAACCGCCCTAAAACGAACAATAATAAAACCGACAAATAAACAAACAATAACACACTACAGACCTTCTTTCTTTCCCTTCTCTCTCTCTCTTCTCTCTACCTCTCTCCTCTTCTCTATCTTCTCTCTCTCTCTCTCCTTCTCTCTCTCGCTCTCTCTTCTCTCTCCTCTCTCTCTCTCTCTCTCTCTCTCTCATTTCTCTCTCTCTCTCTCTTTCTCTCTCTATCACACACATAGACAACACACTCACCAAACATCCACTCATTTCCTCACATTCACACACAGAAATAAAAGAAAAGAAATAGAGAAATGATAAAAAGTCAAACAAAATTAATCATCTTTCGGTTCATTTTTTTTATCACCCGTCTTTCCATTTTCATAGCTTACAATTAAACATTATCCAAACAACAAGCAATGAAAAGGTGCACAGTACACACTATATCAAAAAAACAGTATATTAAACTTATTTGTTGCTTATAAACTGAACCTTCACTTGACAGTCTTTTTTCTATGCAAGTGCAGATGGAAATTGAAAGTTATATGATCTGCCTCTTTTGTGGTGCGTTTTCAAGGAGGATGTTGCTGCGACATCACTTTGTTATCTGATGACAGATTAGGATTGGGCAGAAACTTCCACCTTTCCACCCGCCAAGCCCATGATAGAAAGTGAAGGAGGGGAAAGGAATCAAGGAAAGAGTAGATAAAAACTGCACTCCAGGGAGTTGGCTTTCTTTGTGTGGCCAGTCTGGCGGTCAGGTAAATCCAAAATGGACAGTGGTCTTGCATTGCAGAAGTGGCTGTCCTGATTCTGGGTATTAATGGCCAGGACCAGGAGTGATGGAAACTTTTATAAAACCGGAATGTTGTTGTGTGTAAATAACATTAAAATATCGTTCACAGCAACTGACTTATTGGTGGTAGTAAATGTTCATGCTGGAAAAGAGTCTGTACGTTCCAAAAGCAAAAAAGTGTAAACGTAGCAATAGACAGTTCTCGCAGGCACTCCTTGAGTTATCCTCACAGCATTTTGCAACAAGATCTGGCAGACCTGAAATGGGCCTACATCTTATAATAATACTATTTACTAATAATAGAAAAAACCAACCCTAGTCCAGACTTTAGTTACATTTTCTACTTGCTTCTGATGCAGGTAAAAAAGCTCCCTCCTTTACACTTCTTGACGTATTGCAGCCTTTGATACCATAGATCACTAATTTTCTTTCTCGCCTCCAAATCACGTTTGGTATTAACGGCAGAGCCTCACCTGGTTTATCCATACCTCCCAACCGGTTCCAGGAAAGTTTTATGTAACAAAACTCAATCAAACCTGTCAAATTGGATAACAATTGAGGAGTCCCGAGGGAGATCAATCCCTGGGGCCCGGTTTCTCTTTTCTCTCTACCACTGACTCATTACATTATATTAAACAACCCCATATTGTTCTTTATTGCTATTACGATCATACTCAGCTTCAGGTGCAGTGATACTGTTGAAAAACTGCCTTCCCTCACGACAAATATGTTTCTACTGCCTTCATAGATTTTCAAAACTGGATGATCAGCAACAAGGTACAACTTAATGCCGAATTAAAATCGAAGCATGCTCATTGGGACCATAATTAAAAACTTTCCTCTATCGCAAAAACTATTGATTTCGGCAATACGTCAGTTCCTTTGTCCACTCTATGAAGTATTTAGGTGTGTTCTTGACAAACACCCAATCTCATGAAAAATTCTTTCACCCAGACCTGCCAGTCTTGCTACTATAATTACGGCGCATAGCGCGGTTGCAAGTATTTGTATATGATGCAACCATTACAAGCTTGTCACATCTCTCATTCTTTCACGTTTTAGAATTCTGTATTCTCTTTTGGTTGGGCCTACCAGCATACTATCCACTCTCTTCAACGCATACAAAAATCTGCAGCACGACAGGCCTAAGAAAGAAAAAAATCTGATCACCACACTCTATTCTGCGATCTTCTTCACTGTCTGCCTGTCTCACCAAGACTGGATATAAATTATGAATACCCTCTGTTTCAATTGTCTCCACTAATCTGCCACCCTCTTTTTCTTGTAACTGTCTTCACCTGGTTCACTACATCTCGTTACTTTCGTTTAGCGCAGAACTTTGTGCTTTCGAACACCAGGTTCAAACAAAGAACTGATGGCCGTCGGCGCCTTCTCTGTTTCTGGTCCCCACCTGGAAATGGACCTCCCTCTTGCACTTCGCCAAAAGCTTCACTTGATACCTTCAAAATCCTGCCCTCAAACCCACTTATTGGCTACCTGAGACTTTCCCCTCTCACATATCGTCCCTTTATTTTCATCACGCTCTTCTACGTGTTGTTCCCTGTGTGTGTGTTGTGGTGTGTGTGTGTGTGTGATGTTGTGTGTGTGTGTGTGTGTGTGTGTGTTGTGGGTGTGTGTTGTGTGTGCGCGCGCGTATGTGTGCGTGGGTGCGTGATACATGCGCGCGCATGGATTTGAAATATGTTGTTTCATTATGTTAGGGAGTTGCATGCATGATTAAATGATTGAGTGCAAGCGCTTCGATTTGTTTGTTTTTTTTTCAAAATTTAGCGCTTTATTAAAGTCCATATATTATTTATAAGTATGATCTTATTATTATTATTATTATATTTTTTCTTATTATTATTATTTACTAATGTTATTATGTATGGAATCTTATATAGCGCTGAATCTTGTAAAGCAACACATCAAAGCGCTCAGATGAATTTTTATATTTGGAGGATAATGGGAAAAAAAAAGCACGTCATGTGCTTTTTTACATCCTGTCCCATGTGTATGAGGTTTTGTAATTGTGTCCTCTATTCCCGGCTCCACAATGGCCCTACTCTTTCGAAATGCGGAACTGGATTTAACGTGTGCGCTTTTATGTTCTGCATTGCGTTCGCACAGGGGCTTGGTTTATAGTCTCCTCCGAAGGGACCCATTCATGTATTTATGCTCCCCAAGAAGGCAATCTACAGCTAATGCAGAACTTTAAATGATCAGCCTCATAAGCCAAGCCAGTAAAGTAATGCTAAAAGTCATCTTGAACAGTATAAAGCCCCAGGCAGAAGAGATCTCACCCAAGGAACTGGAAAAGGTTCACCCAAACAGAATTAGCACAGACACACATATTCAACCTGCAATATTGTTATGGTAAATTTCCAGCCATCACCAGATAGAAATTTAACACTTCTCCATAGATCTCAGGAAAGGTGTTTGTCCATGTATGGCATGACAACATTATGGGCAAAATAGGTTGTACCACATGGGACAAAAAGATCATTCAGACCATCAAAGAGCTTTACCCAAAAACTCCAACTCAATGCTTGACCAAGGCGCAGTTGGAGCTGGTTTTCATACCTCAGTGGGAGTCCATCAAGTGTCTCTTATTGCTGACACTGTTAAATGTATTCTTGGAGGACTTAATGTCTGATGCCCTTACAAGATCACCACTGTCACAGTCAGTATTGGAGGGCAGACAATCACCAACCTCACTTTTTTGTGATGACATTGACGCCTGGCAGGAAATGAACAGCAACTAGCCAACCTAGTGTACGCCTATATCAAAACATCCTCAGGTACGGCATAGAGCTCAGTGTGAGAAGAAAAAACTCATGACAACCAGTGTCCAGCAAATCACTTCAGATCACAGTCAGTGGAAAAAATCTTGATGTCGTAGAATCACTTCAAGTACCTTGGAGCTATCACTACTGAGAAGGTTCATATTAAAAATCCTTGCAAGAGCTGTACAAACAGTAGCAGCATGGCAAAGCTCCAAGCCATCTGGAAAACCAAAACATCTCTCTCAGGGACCAAGGTCAAGCGGCTGCATGCCACTGGTCATCTTCACAGATGTATATGCATGCGAATCCTGGTAACTGAAATACATGAATATTACAAAGGAGGATCCAGACTTTGGAGATGAGATGCTCAGAAGGATCCTCGGCGTTTATACACATAACACATCACCAACAAGGAACGTCCCGCAAACCATCACCCACAAATTAAAGCACTATGAAGACCTGTGACCACAGTCAAGAAAAAGGAAGCTTGATGGTATGGGTTGGTGTCATGATCAGATGGGCTTCCAAGTCATACTGCAAGGAATATGTGCAGGGGAAGAAACGGCAAGGCAGTCTCTGAAGAAGAAATGGTCAGGACCAACATCATGAATGGACCGTGAGGGAGCTTCTGACAACCAAGGAACTTGCCACAAACCGTGCAAAAGGAACCAATTGGTGCAAACATTCGTCTCTTTGTGATAATAGTAGTTTTTTCCCCATGTTAGTCTGTCATGATCTATGTAGTGAATCGCTAAATAAGGAGTTTGCTTAGGCCTACTCAGGGAGGTTTTTTTTTTTGTATTTACAAAATAAAGTATTGTCACTTTGTATCAAAGCCTGAATTGGGGCCACTGATATGATTTTATACCTGTTATGAAAAGGTTATGAATCTTGCATAACCACCAATAACAGAAAATGCCTAGTATGTCGTGTTTATGAAGACACAGATTTTGTGTATGGTTTTGTAGATTCTATCCATGAATGTTCACTGAAATGTTTTTGGTTTTTTATCGAGTCAGTTGGATGGGGTATCTATATTAATAATTATTTTTTTATGTTCACTATCTGCACCCTCAGCCATTGACCAGCAGCCGTTGATCTTATGCCAATATTCTTGTATCAACGAATAAAAACCAAAAATGTTATTCTAGTCCAAATATTATTGAAATGATGAGATTCAAGATAATGTAAATGTCTACACAATCTAATGTAATTGATTCCTAGAATTAAGGATATTGCATCACATTCATCGGCACCTGTTATCAGAAATAACACGTCAAAAGACATATATCATCAATACATTTCAGTTAATCACACCTTCACTCTTCATGTGAGGATGCTGGGGGCTCCTCCAGTATAAATTGATAGCATCCTTACCTTCTGGAAAATCTATGCTAAAAGAACTCTTTTTTAACATTGTGTTTTGATTATCTTTTCTTTTTAAGTAAATGTGGACCAATTTTCTGTCCCTCTGACACTTTGCCTGTACTATTTTCTTTTTGTGATAAATACTATCAGCACTGAGATGAGCACACTATTCCCATTCTGCAGTTTTTTTAGCCAGTAATATATATGACATCTCTCCTAAAACCTTTTTGCACATTCAAGTGTTCATTATCATCTTTTACGCAGTTTTTGTAACCTGGTAATGATAAATTCAGTGGAATGGCTAATGTTCTCAGCAAGAGAACATCAGAAGTGTGCAGCGATTTGATCCACGATTGGGCCAAAAACGTTTCCCCCATCTTTTAGAACATGAGTGGTGGACTGAGTGCCAGTCTTTCAAATAAGGCAATAAACTGAGGTCCTCAGTTTTATACATAATTATTTTGCACTCAAAAGAAAAGCACAGCAACAAAGGAGTTTTCCCTGGCAAAATTATGTAGAGAAAAGACACCCTGGTATGGAAACAAATACAGATAAAGAAAGAAAAAATAATGGGTGGTTCTGCTCTTGTGGCAGCTTGAATTTCATGGAGAGAAATATGTCCTGACTTTAAGTGGTAAAATTTAGAAAAGACCTGGTTTCATTAGATTTAGAGAATGAAGTAATTGGGTTACCTTGTCATTTACTGTCTTTTTAAGATTGATGGTAATGGATGTTTGAAGGCTTAGCGTTGATTTAAAAATTGATGTTGATGTTATTGGAGCTGTTTACAATGAATAAGGCGCCAGTCCTAATGTAGTATGATTTTTGTGGTCCGTGGGCCACAAAGAGTAGGCAATGATAAGAAAGTTAGATCTGAAAAGTGGCAATATTTTGTAATCATAGTCTGATTCTAGAAGAGAAATGTTAGCAATCAGCAGTTATGAAGAAATAGGAAATTTGCAATCGAATTAAAAAAAAAGAAAAATCTGAAACCTAGTTCCCTAATTTCTGTTCCTTTTCAGACCTGTCTGGTTGAATGAGTTGATGATATGAATGCACACTACTTGGCGTAGAGCCAGACATATTCAAACACCGTTTAGTTATAGATGGCAGCAATTATATTTTTGAGTCTAGTCTCTCTTCCTTGATTATTGTTGTTCCATGTCTGAATAAAGAGTTCAAAGATGTATGTCAACAGACTTCAGAGCGCGGACATGTCTGAAAAGTGGTTTGCAGCAGGTCAGATGTTTGCAAAGCGATTGTGGCGTGGATAAAATCTGTTGGCGTGGTCACAGAACCAGCCACAACGAAGGGGGGAGAAGCACTCAGAGGTTCCTCACTTCACCACTGGAAGATCAAGACGATCCTGTGATCACGTGCCACCATAGAGAAGCCAGCACAGCTGTTGAGAGCAGTGAGTAGGTTTTCTGACAACACAACTATAATATATAGTTTGCAACTTGTAGCGTTTAATCAAGTCGTTCTTATTGTATACAACAGAGCATAATGCTTGGCTCTTTTGTAACCCCTGAGTGCCAGGGGGAAAAACAATAACTCTTTTCTCCATAGAGCTGTACAAATCATCACTGGAGATAATTGTGACACTCTAGTAATGCATTTAGTCCATCAGAGGCTACTTCTCTTGAAAACAGTTTAGTTCGCTATGTACTGGACAGTAAGTATTTGTCTTTTTCAAGTTCTTCTAATATATATCATTAAAAATGTTATGTACACCATACTTTAGGTGCAGTTAAGGATGTTTTTGCTAAAATGTGTAACTTCCTAAACAGTGTCATGTGACTTAATAAATGATGATGATGATGATGATGATGGTGATGATGATGGCGATGGTGATGATGATGATGATGTGATGATGATGATGATGGTGATGATGATGGTGATGATGATGATGATGATGATGATGATGATGATTATGATGATGATGATGATGATAGTGGTGTGTTACAGGAAAAAGGAGGAAAGGCTATCAGGGCATCACCATGTCTGTGTACACTGCTGGAAGAACCCCAGTCCCTTCCTTCCTTGCAGCGTCCTTCTTCTTCAAGGACAGTCCTCTTTTTACTTACGATATATGTCTGCCATGCCTGCCTGCCTACTGGCAATCCAACCTTGGTCTGTCTCTCCCGCCTCTCTTTGTCTCTCTAACTCGTTGTTTGGTTCTGCCCCTGTTTCGTTATCTGTGAACATTGTTGGGTTGATCTGTCTATTTAGCTGGCCTGCCTAATTAAATGACTGTCTGCTGGTCTGTCTGTCTGATACCATGGAATGGGTTCAGCATTGCCTTTGTAAATAATTGCTAGTTTTCAAATCATAATATGGAGGGCTGCATGATCTCACACGAAAAATTGTTGCGCTTTACCTTTGTTAGATATTTAGATGCACTTAAGGTTGCTTTCAATATAACTAGCCAATTATATTTCACCATCATTTTTTTAAAATCTTCAAAAGCTTTCGTACAGATTACCACCCCCACCACACACACACACACACCACATACACACACACACTACACTCAAACACACACACACACAATCACTCACCACAACACATCACACACTCATGCTAAACACACTAAAAGCATACACACACAAACTAACACGCACATACAATAAACACACAGCACACACTCACACTCTCCTCAAGAACACTGCACTCATAGGACTCATCACTCATACACATGCACGCAAGCACTCGCTTAACAACTTGCCATTCCCCCACCACAACACACACTCAACACACCACACACACACACACAAACACCACAATCACTAAACATTACAGAATCGCGCATTATACACCACACAATACAACCCTCACCAAAAACATTATACACACACGCAACATACACATACACACACAATACATACACACAAACCACTATCAAACACACAAACACACATTCAATACATTACATATATATATATATATATTTATATATATATATATATATTATATTTGATATATAAATTTTTTTTATTTATATATATATATATATATATTATATATATGTATTTATATATTATACATAGACACACATGCACTCATACACACATATTTTGTCAGATTTCGGATGATCAGGACTCCCTTCACCACTACACCTCCTGCCGATCTCCATTCACTGGAACTCATATCCCTTTCCTTTCAGCACAGAGAGGACGAAGAGAAGACTTCAGGAAATTCGATATGAAGATGGACCATAAAATCAAGGCATCTTAATCTGTGCTGGTTCTTTTTTCACGTAGTGCTCCGCAGATCATACAAACCCATTTACGATAATTATTCCATCATCTCTTGTCTTGGGTTTTTTCATCAGCTCTCAAAAACTGCATTAGCTACACCTCTACTCAAAGTGCACGATCTAGTACCCTAACATACTCAGAATTAAGGGCTTGTTTCTAACATAACTCTTTACATTTCCCAATGTTCTGTGGAAAAAAAGTCGTTCATGAAACATCTCAACAGCCCATCTTTGTTCAAATAATCTCCTTCCTCTATTTCCTTCCGCCTATGGACATCAACACTGCACTGAAACCACCCTAGTTCGCACGTTAAACACGCTTTTGACTCCAGATAAGATAGTCCTTTTCATTTCTCGTCCGTATATGCAGCATTACGTCACTATAGGTCACGTTTTCTTCCTCCTATCTCCAAAAAAAAAGGGTGGTACAAAGAGTGCCTGCCCTCACCTTGGTTTTAGTTCGTACCTCCCTGCCAATTCCGTACAGTTCCAGTAAACAAGATTTCAAGAAAATACCTGTCAAACTGGGAATGTGGAGTCCCAAATCACTCTCTACATTGCTCAACTGTTCATATATATAAATGGGTCTCCTGTAACCATCGTTTCTATGCCGATGACTCTCAGATTCCAAAACGTGACACTCCTGAAAATATGCTTCTCTCATGATCAAGAATAACACATTTACCTTCAAGACATTTAAAACTGGATGACACAAAAATAGTTACAGCTAAACGCTGATAAAACTAAAGCTATGATTGTATGGACCAAACACAATTTCTCTTCCATCACAACAGCTTCAATATAAGTTGGCAATACGTCAGTTCGTATATCCACCGCAGTCAAGTATGTAGGTGTTGTTCTCAACAACACATTCTCTATGCAAAAATTCATCACCCAGAACTGCTTAGTCTGCTCTAACATTGGACGGCGTTATTCGTATAAAGTGCAATCTGAACATACTGTCTGCTGAAGCAATATCCAACTTGTACATCTCTTATTCTCATCATATATATTCCTATCTGTCTGAACTATTGTAATTAACTGTTGGCTGGTATGCAGCATCATCTATCCACTTCCCCTTCAACCATACAAAACTCTGCTGCTCTCTTAGTTCTCAAAAACGGAACAAAAACATATATGAGTTTTTTCCGCTCTTGGCGATTCTCTCCTCTGGATGCCTGTGGCACAGAGAATAAAATCCATAAGATCAGTACCCTCTGTTACAAATGCCTACACAAAAACAGCACCCTCCTATCTATGAGAATATCTTTACTTCTACAATCCTTTATGCTCCTCCGCTCTGCTGCAGATACCCCGTCCTTAGTATTACCTTGGCTTCAATCAATCAGTGTTGGCCGTCGTTCTTTCTCTATTTCTTGTCTAACAATCTGGAATGACCTTCCTCTCTCCATTTGTGAAAAGCCTACCTACGACATTTTAAAATCCAGCCTCAAGACATACCTATTTCAAACCTAGACTCTCCCATCCTGTTTCATCAGATATCCGTCCCTGCCTTCAACAGCCAAAATTTCCATCACTCAAATGAAGTGTATAACCTCTGTGTGTGTGTGTGTGTCGTGTGTGTGTGTGTGTGTGGTGTGTGTGTGGTGTAGTGTGTTGTTGTTGTTGTTGTCTTCAATTTTAAACGTCTGTTCACTCTTGTGATATTAGACAAAGGATGTGGAAAATGTTGTGGATGTAGTGGAGAGGGAATGTACAGAGAAAGACTGATTAGGTAATTTGTGTGTTTGGTATTTCAAGCAATTAAAGGGGTGGGGGGACTCGTAAAAACATGAGAAACATTAAATTCATACAAATTTGTAACATGAAAAACATATAAAAAATAACTACAAAACAAATACTCTATTGGGCTGTGCAATAGACATTTAACAATGGCACAAGGCTAATTTCGGATTTTTAAAAACAGGTTCCACAGGACTGCTCACAAAATGTGGGTATAAAAGGTTTTACAATTGAACACTCAAATATGATGTGAGTGTTGGAATATGTTCCCCACAGAGGCACCTCACATTTTTACAAAATTTTGTTTATAAATGCATTTAGTTTTAATCTAAAATATAGTGCATTAACTCTTCTTGGGGTTTTGCAATACTTAAATGTGTTTGAGAAGGAGTCATGTAACATGAAAATAAGCCATTTAGTCAGGCAATTCTTTAAAGATCGTTCCTTGAATTGATCTGATTCTCTCCACTTACTCACGACGTCTGTTTCTAATAAACTGTATCCCTCCTGTAAGAGATAATGGGACATGCAGTTCTATTGATTCAAAATGATTGTCTTGCCCCCTTTTTGCAGCTCTGTCAGCCCACTCATTTGAAAAACTCCACGTGCGAAGGTACCCAACAAAAGGAGACAGGAATATTCTTAAACTTAAAAGGTGTATGACATATTTAATTTCAAAAATGATTCTGGATACTTTCTGGAATTTGGGATTTGATGCATACAGTACCGACTTAGATCTACACTAAAGTAAGATAGGATATGATGGAAATGCAAATCAAAAATATAGTTAGAGCCTATAAGATTGCAATAAGTTCAGCTGTAAATATTGAATTATGTTTTACAAGATATATGATTTCTCTGTTTTTAGAGCTGGTATGACGAATGCTGAACCGCTTCATATTTTCTAAGACTGACCCATCTGTATATACTTTTAATGTCAGTATACTTATTTTCAATATGTGATTGGATATCTGCAACCATTTATTTTGGTTTTCGTTCTTTTTTTCATTAGTACATTCTATATCAAATATGCTTTATTTATTTCCACGAAGGGCTTTGGCAAGCTTCTTTCTGCATTTCTAATTCATAATGATTAAGTCCTGACTTTTGAAAAAGGTCTGATACATAAGTACCATAGGCGTTAAACACGAAATATGTCTTGCCCTTTTTAGGATAATTTGTTTTTGTTTCGACTGTTATTTCACTAGAAACAAAGTTTTTCATTTGTTGTGCTGCGTTAAAACATATTTGGCACATGAAAGTTGTCGGTATTCGGCTAGGGAAGTTCCCCAATTTCGTTATAAGTTCCTATGGTGGAGGTGTGGAATGGTACACCAAGTGCAAGTTTTTTTATGCTTTACAGTCTACACTTTGGAGTTTTTTCAGTAAATAATTGGGAGCACTAAAAAAGACTTCTTGTCCATAAGACAGCTTGGACCGTATAAGTGACGTAGTTTTAAGCATTTCAGAGTGACTATATCTTGTCCCCAAGACTGTCTGGTAACCATTTTAAGAAAATTAATCATTTTCTAGCTTTTGTTAAAATGTAATCAAATATGAGCATTCCAATGTCAATTTTGATGTAAGTAATATGCCTAAAAATTTGACAGTATTTGTGTACTGAATTAGCTCACCCTCCAATCTAAACTGCGGTAGGTATCTGGATCACTGCCATTGTTTAAAAAGCATAATTGTGCGTTTTTTTCTGTTGAAAATGTCAGACCATTTCAAAAATATATTTATATAAATTATCTAACTCTTTTTGATAGATTTTTCTGGTATAATGAATCATCCTCTTTGTTGTACTGCGCTTCATAGTGACATTCATCCACATACATATATCATCAGCATATTGTACTAGGATGATATTTTTTAGACATTTTTGTGGGTAGATCGTTAACAGTATATTAAACAGAAAAGGGGCTATAACAGAACCCTGTGGTAAACCCATATGGAGTGACCTAGAGTGTGAATATGTATTCCCTACTCTCACTTGTATACTTCTGTTACATAAAAAGCTTTTGATATAATAAAACATGCCCAGATAATCCAGTAGTCTTCAATTTATGCAGTAATTTAGCATGCCAGACTTGATCGTAGGCTTTTCTGACATCAAAAATGTTGCAAGTAAGTTTTTTCTTCTTGCAAACTGTTGTTTGACTTGTGTTGTTAGTTTAACTAGATTATCAATTGCAGATCTGCCTTTTTGAAAGCCTGCTTGATTGATTGGAACTACCTTATTTTTCTGACAATAATACACAATCCTTCTTAGAATGATTCGCTCCATTAGCTTACCTGTGTTAGAAGTCAGCGCTATGGGTCTGTAACTAGTTTTGTCATTTTTTGGCTTTCCTTGCTTATGAATGGGAACAATGATGGACTGCTTCCAGTTGACTGGCATAACACTTTCAGTCCAACACTTTTGGAAAAGTTTATGTAATAGAAAAATGTTTTCTGGTAAATGTTTAAGCATATCATTGGATATGGCATCTAATCCAACAGAAGTTTTCTTATTAGGAAGAGAACGTAATACATCTTTTACTTCATTGATTGTTATTGGGGCATTGATGTATTCGGTGTTATTAGAAAGTGGGTCTTCATATTCTTTTTTGTTCTCTTCAGATTTTCTGTACTTACTGCTTTTAAGTGAGAGACCTTCAATACGCATGGATTCTGAGAAAATATCTGCAAAAGCCTCAGCCTTTTCTGCATTGGATGGGAAATTCGTTGTTTTTTAGCTTAATCGGACAAGTTGGTAAAGTCACACCTTTTCTCATTTCATGAAATTTTTTCCACACTATTTTTAGATCTGTATGACTTGATATGTCACTGGAACAAATGACGACCAATATTGTCGTTTTGCCTGAGCTATGACCATGTTGCTATAATTTTTTGCCTGTTTCTGTTTTTTCGTGGTTTTCTGATGTCTTGTTTTTTACATACATTTTAAACATTAAATGCTTGTTGGTCACTGCTTCTTCGCAAGCAGGTGTCCACCAAACATTCCTGAACACTTTTTTGATTTAAGTGATTTAATGATGGGAATGGATAGGTGCGCAGCTTGAATAATGGCATTTGTAAAAGTGGAATAAAATTGGTCAATATTATCAGAATCTAAGTTGTTTGTATTGTAGGCAGCAAGGATACTTTTAAACTTCTCCAATCGCCTCTTTATATTTAAATTTTGGAATTATGTCTTTTTCAGTGTCACGAGGATTGGCATTTATTAAATGTTATTACAATAGGTAGGTGATCACTTCCAATGTATCTTCACTTGTTACATGTACTTTGGAGCAGAGCAGAGATATCAAAGACAAATCTAATGCTGATGCTCTGTGAGTACAAATGTCAGTTTTTCTCGTGATACTACATCATTTAGTAGGCACAGGCAAGAGTCTATTATGTTTTCTAAAAAACGATTGCAGGAATGGATTTTTCCTTTATCCCAAAAGTGCGCGTGGGCAATTAAAATTCTCTCCACCAGCCACTTCTGATTACTGTAGTGAATGCAGCCACTCTGTATTAGAATCATTAGCTCCCTTCGGTAAATAAACCGATACGATATTCATGATAAATCATTTGTAAACTTTACACGTGCAGCCATGAATATGAATCTGGAATGTTATTAGGCATTGGTGAACAACATACATTATATCTACTCCTTCGTTGTATATA
This sequence comes from Rapana venosa, assembly GCA_028751875.1. Classification (NCBI taxonomy): domain Eukaryota; kingdom Metazoa; phylum Mollusca; class Gastropoda; order Neogastropoda; family Muricidae; genus Rapana; species Rapana venosa. The sequence goes on along the minus strand of CM054143.1, from coordinate 5,827,774 downwards.
TATTGCTGTGTTGATTTTATCAACAGCATTACATGTTCATGTACAGGTGGATAACAGTAACCCTGAAGTTTAGGTAGTTTACATTTCTTTACATTCAGGGACTGTAACATAAGAACTTGATACTGTTATTTGAAAGATGTTGAATTAAATATGGCAGATTAGTGGAATTGATCTTAGCATTCCACTGCATGATCTTAAGCATTTGTTGAATTTTTCGATGCATTATTACAGTTTTTAAAAAAAATGCTATTGCAACCTATAGATAGAGTAAATATGAATGAATGTATTTGAATTATAAGAGTGCAAGTAAACAAATAATACAAGGTAAACTATTTCAATTAAATCATAACACAAAGAGGAGAACAGATAAATAAAATAAATAATAACTAAAACAGAGCAACAAAAACAGTTCCAAATCGGTTGAAACAGCTGCTGTGAGCGGAGATTACAGTGTCTGTTATCTGTACTGCAGCTGGTGCAAAGCATTGACATAACAAAATGTCACCATTCCAAGTGATTGTTCAACATACCGACATTATTCTGCCGGGTATGTTGCCTCCACCTGCGGCTGTCCTGCTGGTAGAGGTACTGTCCCTGGCTGTAGGATGGCTGTTGTGGCGGTCTTCAAAGGCGTAGGGTGGTGGTGGTACTGGTTCATGCGATGAAACTTAGTTCTGGGTTTCCTCTTCGGTGTTTTCCAAAACAAGGCATGAACGTGCCTGCCAATGTTTCTTGCCAGAATACTTGAACCATGAACGTTAGGATGAAAATGAATCTTTATAATGATGATGGTGTACTATTATTTCATGTGAGACAAAAGACACATTGCTTTGGTTATATAATTGTGAACATGTCATTGCATTGAAAAGTTCTCTTTTTCATCTGAAGGCTGGGATTTTCTCAGGGGGCAACTTTGCTTATCACAACTTTCGTATCCGGGAAAAGTAGCCAAACTTGTTTTACATTTTTAACCAGGTGTTTGCTAGCTTCTTGGGGATCTGACTTTTTCAGATCATTTACCCCACAATGAACGACTACTGCATGGGGTTTATTAATAGCAGTTGGCACTATCATAATCAGAGGAATGTCACTGATTTGATATGATTTTTCTTTTCTCCACTCTGAACCCATAGACTGTCCTAGACGTTTGCCATTAACCCCGTTTAGACCGAGTCTTGCAGAAGGAGTACAGAGGGTAAAAGCAGAATGTTCTTCTGTACTACATGGTTTGACGTCAGATGTTTTCGCGTCAGAGTCTGGCGCCCTGTCAGGTCTGGTTCTTCTTTTTTAGGGGCCTAGTGTTATTTGTTGGACACACTGACCTCTTTGGGGATACAGGCAGCTGAGGTTGTTTAGGCCTAGGTGAGTAGGCACCCGTTGCTGTTGAAGGGCTTCTGCATAGGTGGCAGGCGGTGATGGGGAGGCAGGTAGAACGGGTTCTGTTTTGGGTTCCTTTCGTGCCTGCCAGAGTCTTCCCTTGTGGAGCCCAGTCTCTCTGTGATCCCTTGCGGCTAAGTAGTGCGTCTGGGTGTCAGGTCTTTACAAGACTGGTATTTTTTCAACCAGTTGCAGAATGGTTCTTTGTAATTCTGCAATGCAGAGGTGTTCTTTTCACAGCCAGAATGACTGTTGTCGTTGCCACTGGTAACTGTTTGAGGACGTAGATCAGATTCTATTCTCGCAGAACTCTGATTTTGTCGAAATTTGTCCTTGGGGGGCTTTATCGCTGCACGTCTTCGTTTTTTTGCTTGTCGTCACGTTTGCAGGATAGCAGATGTAGATCTAGTCCGTCTTGTTTTGTTCATTTGTAAGTATTTGCATTTGGGACTCAGCGCTGTTTTAGGCGCTGCTGTTTTCGCCATGTTGATGACGTCACTCAAGGGAGTGTAGTGTGTGTTGATGTTGTGTGTGCGTGTGTGTGTGTTGCTGCGTGGGTGTTGTTTGTGTGTGTGTGGTGATGGTGGTGTGTGTGCGCGTTGGCGCGTGCGTGCGTACGTGCGTGTGTGTGTGTGTGTGGTGTGGTGGTGTGTGTGCGCGTGTGCGCGTGCGTGCGTACGTGCGTGTGTGCGTATGCGCGTGTGTGTATGTATACACATGTATTTGTTTTTAAAAAAACTGTCAATCATTCTAGTTGCATGTGCAGGAGAGGGTTGAATGGAAGCGCTTTGATTAGTTTTTGCAAGATATAGCGCCATATAAATTCAGTTTATCATTATTATCAGTAGTACTATTCGTATTATCAAGTAAACATCTATCACTGACCTTTAAGAGAAACGGACAGAACAGCACCAGGATGCACAAGCAAGATGGTAGATTATCTATAACAAATCAAAGATGAAAGGTAAACCAGGAAGGCCGATCAAATTAATAATAATAATAAATGGAATCTATATAGCGCTATATATTCTTGCAAAAACAAATCAAAGCCTTGATTCGATCCTCCTTTTTTTTTGGGGGGGATTTTGGGACTTTTTGGAGGGGGGAGATAGGGGTTTCCCCGGGGGTGGCCCCAGAAAGGGGAAACGGGAAAGATGGGGGGAAAACCCCAAGAGGGGGGATTTTTCTGGAATTTTTTATTCTCAATGGCCAAGGGAACGTGGGGTCGGGGGAATTTTTTAAAATTCCAGTTTTTTATTTTTTGGAAAAGCCAGGGGGGTTTTGGGTGGGGTTTTTTTGTTTGTACGGCAAACAAAGGTTTAAACCCCGCTGGGGTTTTTGAAAATTTTTTTGGAAGGGGTTATTGGTTTTCGCCTTTAACGAAAATTTTTTTTCCGTTTGGGGTTTGTTTTGTTTGGGGTTTTGGGTGTTTGGCCCCGGGTCCTTGGGCTTTGTTTGGTTTTTGGGTTTGCCGCTTTCTGGTATGGTTTTATGGAAACAAAATTGTTTTTAAAAAAAACTTCTTTCCAGTTAAAAGGGGAAATTATGAATTTTTGGAGGAACCAAAAATTTTTCATTTTCCTTTTTTTTTTCTTGTTTTAGTTTGGGGGAAAAAAAAACAACCGGGATCACGCAATTTTTGTTTTTTAAATAAAAGGAAAAATCCAAAACCGATTTAATTAAAATTGGTTCCTTTTCCCCGCTTTTTGGGGGCCCTCAAAGTTTTTTCCCCAAATTACTACTTTAATTTTTTTTTCTCCCTCGCAAAAACCCAAAGGGGGGCCCCCCCCCAAAAAATTTTTTTCCAACCAAAACCACCCCCAACCCCCAAATTATTTTGCTTTTGGGAATTTTTGGCAAAAAACAAAATTTTTTGGGTCTAGGGGTTTGGGTTTTTTTTTTTTTTTTTTTTTTCTTAGTTTCCTTTTGGGGGGTTGGTTTTTTTTTTTGTGACCAGCAAAAAGGGAGAATTCGTTCTAAAACAAACATTTTTTCCCACCTTTTTTAATACCGTTTTTTGGGTTTCTGTTTTTTAAAATTTCCAAGGGAAGGCCCAAGGGGTTTTGAAGTTGGATTCTTTTTTTTTTTTTAAAAAGGTGTGGTTTGTTTTGGGGAAAAAGGGGTTAAAAAAAAATTAACAAAAGGGTTTTTTTTTTGCCTCCCAAGTACTTTTTTCCTTTTAATTTTTAAATTGTTTTTTGCACATGGGGGTTTGGGCTGGAGGGGGCTTTTCCCCTTGACCAAAAAGTTTGAAAAAGTTTTTTTTTTATAAACTTGTATGTTGTTTGAAAAATTATGGTTAATATTTGCTTGGGGTTTTAAAAAGCCTCGGGGTTTTGGGGCAAGGGTTGCCCTTTTTGAACCTTTTGTCTCAAAGGGGGAAAAGATTTTTGGGCAACTTCTCCCTATTCTGGGGCTTTTTTTTCCTTGTTCCCCCCTTTTTCGGTCCTTCCTGAGGGGTTTTTTTGGGTTTTGGGTTTTGGTCTGTTCGAAGCTCGGGGGCCCCAAAAGGACTACTTCTTAAATAACCAAACTTTTAAAACCGGGGTGTTTTTTTTTTTTTGTTTTTTTTGGGGAGGTTTTTGGGGGTTTCGTTTTTCCCCATTGAAACCTTTTTTATCATCTCTTTTCTTCTGTATTTCATGGGGAAGGGTTTTTGGGAACTTTGGGGTTTTTAAATTTAAAAAATTTTGGCCGGGGGTGGGAAAATTTAAAACGTTTTGAACCAAAAAATCCCATGGGGAGGACTTCCAAAAGTAAAATTTGGGGACCACAGACAAAGTTTTTTCCGTGGAAAAAAAAACTTAAAAAATATTAAAGGGAAAAACCGGGAAAACAAAATTTTGCGGTTTTTAAAGCGAACTAGTTTCAAAATTAATTGGGAAAGGGGGGAAGATGGAAAACCAAAGGAAAAGAAAAAAAGGATCAAGAGGGTTTTTTTTTAAAATTTTTTAAAGGGGCAGGGTTTAAAGGGGCCCCCTTTAAAGCTTGAAAATTTTTGGGGAAATTTTACTCAAAACCGTAAAAGTTTTGTTGAATTTTAAGAGACCAAAAAATTTTTTTTTGTGCCCTTTTTTTTTTTTTTGGGTTTTTTCTTTTTTTTTTTTAAAAACTTTTTAAAATAAATAATAAGCAAGGGGTTTTAAAAAAAAGGGGGAAAAAAATCAAGGACTTTGTAAAATTTTTTCCCTTAATTTTGGCCCTCTTAACCTGTATTCATTGTTAATGAAATCAAAAGGAAATTTTTTTTTATAAATAAAATGGACCGATTAAGGATTAAAAAAGTTTTTCAAAACCAAAAACTTTACCGGGCCTTTGTTTTTCTTTTCCTTTTCACCTTTTGCTTTTCTTTTTTCTAAAACTTTTTTTCCCCCCCTTTTTTTTCAAAATTTTTTTCTTTCCCCTTTTTTTAAAACTTTTTTTTCTTTCCTTTTCCCTTTTTCTTCTTTTTTTCTAAAAAAAAATTTTTGCACTTTTTTTTCTTTTTTTCCCTTTTTTTTTTTATATTTTTTTTTTCTTTTTAATTTTTTTTTTTTTTTTTTTTTTTTTTTTTTTTTGGGTTTTTTTCTTTTTGCTGTGTTCTTTTTTGGTGTTTGTTTTTTGTTGTTTTATGTGTTGGGAGGGAAGGAGGGGAGGGAAGAGAGGGGAAAGGAGGAGGAGGGGGACTCGGAACCTGACACCTATTTTGTTTACTTTTCTTTTAAAAAATTTTTTCATTTCTGTCCATCTCTTTTCTTCTTTTTCCCCCTCTCTTCCTTTCTTCCTTTTTTCCTTTCCTTTTTCTTTTTTCTTTTTTCCTTTTTTCCTTCTCTTCTCATTTTCTCTCCCTTTTCCCCTTCTCTTCTCTTCTTCTTCTCTCTCCCCTCCTCCCTCCCCCCTTCTTTTTTTTTTTCCCAATACAATAATTCAATTTTAAATTTTCATTCCAAATTTTCCCCCCTCTTTTTTTTTTCCCCCCCCCCCCTTTTTTTTTTCCGGGGCCCCCCCGCCCCCCCCCATTGTTTTTTTTGGGGGGGGGGGGAAAGGGGGGGTAAAAAGGGGGCCCCGCCGTGGCCGTATTTTGTTTTCTGTCCTTCTAAAAATTTTTTAATACATCAGATTTTCTCTTAAATTCTCTTTCCCTTTTTTCCATTCCCCCCCCCGATTTTTTCCCCCTTCTCCCAAAAATTTTTCCCCCTTTTTTCTCTTTCCTTTTCTTTTTTTTTTCCTTCCTCCTTCTTTTAAAACAATGAAAACTACAAATTTTTTTTTTTTTCCCCTGTGTTTTTTTTCCTGTCTTTCCTTTCTTTTTTTTGTTCTGTCCTTCCTTTTCTCTCTTCCAAAAATTGTTTTTTTTTGGGCCTTTGTGGGGGGTTTGTTTTTTGTATATGGCTTTCTTTTTCGGGGCGTTTTGTCTTGTTTTCTCTGTTTTTTTTTTCCCCCTTAAACAAATACTAACTTAAAAAAATTTTTCGTTAGTTTTTTGGGGGTTTTTAAAAAATTCAAAAAAAAAAATTTTAGTAAAACCCAAAATTTTTGTCAATTTTTATTTTTAAATGAAAAATTTTTAACAAATTTTGTTTAAACAACTTTAAAATTTCCCAATTTTGGGTATTTTCCCCTATTTTTTTCAAAATTTTTTTTAAAATTTTGTAAGGGGTTAAAAAGTTCTAAAATTTCAGATGCATAATTGATAAAAGGGGGCCGGGACCAAAAAAGAGAGTTTTGTTGAAAAAAAATTTTTTTTTGGATGCAACCAAAATTTTCCATGGAACTTTTTTGTTCTTTTTTTAAAAAAATTAAAACAAAAGGGGAACCTTTTTTCATTAAAATGATTTTTTCGATTCAAAGCTTTTTCAAATAAAAAAAAAACCCACATAAAAATTTTGAAAGATTTTTAAAAATAATTAAAAATTTTTTAAAAACAAAAATTTACTTTCTTTACCCCAACTTTTTAAAGTTTTATAAAAAAAATTTCTGTTTTTAAATGGCTCCATTTTCGCTTAACTAATACCTCCTTTTTTTAGTTTTTAAAGTTTTTCTTTTTTTTGGGTCCCAAAATAAACCCAAACCAAAAATATTTTTGCCCAATTTCCTTTAAAAAACCTGTACTTTTTTAACATTTTTTTAGGTTTTTTGAACCCCTTAAAATTTTTACAAGGCCTTTTTAACATACTTAACCTTTTACTATATTTTTATACCATGACGTTTTAAATGTTTTTTAAAAAAAAAAATTTTTATGGGGAATTTTAAATTTTTTCCAATTTGTTAAATTTTTTTTTAAAAAGCTTTTCGTTTCTTTGTTCCCCCCCCAAAACCCAAAGTTTTGAAACCAAAAAATTTTTAAATCCCCAAAGTTTTTTACTAAAGAAAACTTTTAAAGTTTTATTTTCCTTAAGCCTTAACCAAAAACACGTTTTTTTCAAGTTTTTTTTAAATGACCAGTTTTGAGGAATTTTAAAACCAAGGGAACTTTTTTTGCAAAAATTTAAATTTTTCTTTTGAAAACCATCCTTTTCCCCGAAAAAGGGGTTTTTGTTTCTTTTTAAAATTTTAAATTTTTTAAACTTGCACAGTTACAAGTTTCAGTTTTTTACCCAAAAAAATTTCAGAAAAAAACCATTTTGGGTTTAAAAGCTAAATTTGTAAATTTAAAAAATTTTTTTCCTTTATAACAACAACCCAAAAAAAAACACCCAAAAAAAACCAACAAACAAAACCTACACAATACAAACCATCAAAACAAAAATAAACAAAAAACAAACAAAAAAAACCCAAACTCTAGAGAAAAGGCACCATGTTTGCCTTTTTTTTAATTTTTTCTGATCTAGCTCAAAGAGAAAATAGCCAGGGTGAGACTTCCCTGGTTAACACCTGTTAACAAAAAATATATATATATTTTTATATATTTTATATATATTATATATATATATATATATATATAATATATATATATATATATATATCCCCCTTCTCTTCTCTCTCTCTCTTCTCTCCCTCCCTTTTCCTCTCCCTCTCTCTCTCTTCTCTTTTCTCCTCTCTCTTCTCTCTCTATATATATATAATAATATATATATATATATTATTTATTATTTTTATATAAATATTATTTTAATATTTAATATATATATATAATCATTGCTTTTGCCCCGCATCTGTTTTGCTTTGACTACTTCATACATATTATATAAGCAAAACAGTTTACCTTTTTCCATTTTTTTTAAAATATTGGCCACAATGTTTTTTTTTGAAATTGAATCGAACACTTTTAAAGATCGATGAAAGCCAGTTTAATTTTCGATATATCAAATTTGTTTTCCTAGAATGTAAATGAAAAATTTTTAAATTGTTAAATTCATCTTTTTTAAAACCTGCGGGTTTCCCACGAAATAAATGAATTTGTCCATTTTTGCGTTACTTTTTATAAGGGGAGCTATACATTTTTGTTTTTGCATTTTCTCTCTGTCCCCCCCCCCCCCTCCCTACGCCCTTGGGGACATGGGACTTTGTTTGAGTGATGATACTTTTTCCCCAATATTTTAAAAATTAGAAAAATAAAGAGGGGTATGAAGTTTTTAGATTTTTTAAAAGTATTTTTGTAACAAGCAATATATAAACTTTCGGGTGTCTACTGCTTTGTAGCAATTCCCCAAAAACAAAATTAAAATTGTTTTCCCCTTATATAAAAATATCCAGTTTATGTGAGGATGCCGAGACAAACTGTGTTTTTTTTTGTAAAAAAAAAATTTTAACATGAGCTCACTTTTTTTTAAAATGCTACATGTACAAAACTTGAAAAAAAAACCCTTAAGCGGTGCATCACTCTCCCAAGCCGATCTGTTCAAATCCACAAAATTTTGTGAGTACAGATGGGTTTGTCTAGTATTTTTTCGTTTATTAGCAAATACAATGCGCTTCAAGCTGATATTGAAAAAAACTGTTAACTTTTTATATGTATACATAAAGATGATATTTTCCGAAATTTCTCCTTAGACATCATCCCCTTTTGATTTGTTTAGGGATTGATATAGGGTTGTGAAATCAATTTAAAATTGCTTGTTTTTCTATTCCATCAGCATAAATCTTTTCCTTTGGGGCTTTTGCTTTGTCAATGAGGGAGGAACCCCAGTGCTTCCCCCAACCCAAAAAATGTTACTGTGGCCCGGGCAAGTGTACTTTTAAATCTTTTTCAGGTTCTCTCTGTCTCTGTCTGTGTCTTCTGTTGTCTTCTCTTTCTCTCTCTCTCTGTCTCTGCTCTCTTCTCCTCTCCTTCCTCTCTTTTCATTCTTCCCTTTTAATGATTGCTTCTTTTTCAGGGTTTGGTTTCTTTAAGGGAAATTGAATTATTGCGACTATGATTTTTTCCCCCAAAAAGAAACTACTTAGTGTGTTTACAAACCAATCGTTGCAAATCCCCTTCACAAAATTAAAAATTTTCCAGTTTTCACATTTTTGTTTTTTAACCATTGCCCGGGTATTCCCAAAGACTTTTTATATATATAAAAAAGTGTCCTCTCTACTGCTGTCTTTGCAGGGGTAAAAAGATGTTTCTGGCTTGGTTACCAACTCGACCCATGCAGCGAAAATCAGTTTTGTCACGGATCCCCCAAACCCATGCCTGGCATGATCTAAAGGCATTTTTCCATCTTCAGGTGGTGTGTTTTCCCACCCAAACGACGGGTTACAGCGGGCCACAGGGTGGGAGAGCTTTGGGGTTTTAATTTTTTTGGGCATTTTTTGCGCTAGTATGGCCCTTTAAATGAATGCAGGATAGCGCATGTTGTGTTGGTTTTTTCATAACTGCAATGTAGAATGTAGTATGTTGTGTGTGGGGGGGGGGGGGGGGGGGGGGGGGGGGGCAGGTTGGGGTGGGGGGGGGGGTGGGGGCGTTGTCAACGGTTATTTTTCAATTTTGTTTGATATTGTACCCTCTGATAAAGCCTGTGTGTTGTGGGGTGTGTGTGTGTGTGTGTGTGTGTGTTTTGTGTGGGGGTGTGCGCGCGCGCGCGTGTGTGCTTGGGGTCGTGCGTCAAGTCAAGTCAAGTCAGTAAAAATTTTATTTCAGATGGTCATGAATAAGCAGGCATTTGTTTTTTTTCATCAAGCCATCTATCTAAAGAAAGAAAAAAGCGAGAAAAAAAAGAAAATGTATATCAACTGAAAAAAAAAACACCTAATCATGGAAAAAAAACTATACAAATCAACAAAAAAAACCAAAAACTTTATGCATATTGGAATTAAAATAAACAAAAAAAACAAAAAAAATATGAGACCTACAATTCAAAAAATTAAAAAATCAAAAAAAAAATCCCGTCACAACACAAAAAAAACAAGCAAAATAAAAAACCAAAAAAAAACAAACAAAGAAGACAAACGAATAAACTTTTAAAAAACCCACTCCAACTGTTTCCCCCTCCCCCCCCCCTCACACCACATTACACACAAACCCTTCAACCATAAAAACAATGAAAAAACAAAAACAAAAGGATGAATCAACAAGGAAAAACCACAACAAGGAAATAAAAAAATCAAACAAACAAAAATTACATACCAACAACAACGCAAATAACTAAAATAGGACAAAATTTCGCCAAGAAAAATAAAGAATAATATAAAAACTAACAAAAGACGAGAAAAAGAGCCAAAGTACCCCCCCCCTTCCCCAAAAAACCCACCCAAAAACCCAAAACAAAACAAAAGGCAAAATAAACCAAACCCACCCCCACCATCCCAACAATAACAAAAACCCAAAAATTTAAAGGGGATTAAAAGAGAAAACTGAGGGTACTTTTTAAACCTTACATACAATACCATACCCCCTCCCCTTTTCCCCTTTACTTTATATTTTCTATATAAGAAAAAGAAGAAAAACAACAGTTTCGGATTCGAGCAAAGAGTTATAACAAGAATCCATTTCTCCCTTCCGGGTCAATACAACAGTAATGTGCTTTTTTGGTTTTTGAGGAAGCAACGTTAACCCTTCGATCAAAGAATAAATTCGGCAATGAAAATCCCCCCGCATTTACTAACGTCGCATGAGTGTGTAGGTGTTTTGTGTCTTCCTTTTTGGATTTTCTTTTAAAGTAATATAGACAATGGAGACGAGGGGGGGGGGGTAAAATGAGTGAGGGCTTTAAATTAAAGGAGATGCCTTTTGGGGTATTAATGCACATTAACTTTGAAAGTGGTCAGGGTAGCGCGCCTGTCTAAAAGCAAAAATGTCCGGGGGTGGGGTGTGCGGTGGTTCTAATCCCTTTTGGGACCCGAAATTTCCCCTTCCATTACCCCTGATGGTGGTCTGGGCGCAGTCTTTCGGATGAGACAATAAACCGAGGCCCGGTGTTAACAAATTATTTAGGCCCGACAAAAAAAGAATCCACGGCAAAAAGGGGTTGCCCTTTGGCAAATTCGTAAAAGAAAGCTTTTTTGATAGGGAAACACTACAGTTGCAGACGGGGAAAAATAAGAAAAAAAAAAGTAGGTGGCGCAGCCTTGTGGCAACGCACTCCCCCCGGGGGAGAGCAGCCCAAATTTCACGCGCGAAATTGCCGGACTTAAAGGGTATAAATGAAATAAAAAAATAAAATAAAAGCCCTTAAAAAACTACATAAACTAGTTGCAAAAACAGGGTAAAAAATACAAACATTAACAAAAACAAAGAAATTAAAAAAAATACCTAAAAATTTGGAAAACAGATTTGTGAATTTACTTGAAAAGGGAGTTAAAAACAAGAAAAATGTCAATCGCGAGGTCCTCTTTATAAAAAAAAGGAATACTGGGAATTGGCATCAGAGACATGCTACTCCATAATAACTCCGGTTTGGTTTTTAAAACATCCTACAGAACTTATCTTGAAAGCGGTAAAACTTTAAAAAAATGTAACTTTAATAAAAAACATGAATTTTGTAAAATTTTTTCCCCGCATTCAGGTTTTTTTTGGAAAGTTTTGCCAAAAAGTCTTTTTTTTTTCATTATTTGGAAACAATATTCTTGTGGGTTTTAAAAAACCGACTGATTACAAAGGATGTTCTCTTTTCCAGAAATGGCAGGTATACTGAGGATACCACTTCTTCCGTTTCTTTTTTTTACATATTTCCCGCAAATTTTTTGAAGCAAAGCATAAATTATTAAAAGGGGGGAGGAATATCTTCAAAAGTTTATGCAAAAATTTTTTTCTGCCTTTTTTTTCACCCTTTTTTTTTTAAAAGGTTTACAGGCCCAGCGAAAGTACATTCGAACCCTCAGATTAGAAAATGTAAAATAATTGTTTTTTTAATAGTTTTTTTCCTTCGTCTATTCGAATAATGAGAGCTTAATGCAGATTTATAACTTCACAGAACAAAATATGCAAAAAGAGGGGGAAATCAAGAAAAAAATTACGCCCTCAACATGTGGTGGTTTTAGCAGTAAAGAGGAAGATTGTTGCCAATTTTGATACGGATTTTTAAAAACCTTTTCGTGTTAGGTGTGGGGTGTGTGTGTGTGTGTTGTGTGTGTGTGTGTGTGTGTGGTGTATGTGTTGTGTGTGTTTATGTGTGTGGTGTGTGTGTGTGTGGTTATTGGTGTGTGGGTGTGTGTGTGTGTGTGTGTGGTGGGGTTTTTGTGGTTTCAAATTCATTTAAAGTCTTTCAAAGTTGCGATGTGTGTGGTTTTTGCGTGTGTGTATGTGTGTTTGCGTGTGTTATTGTTTGTGGGGGTTGCGTGTTGTGGTGGGTTTTTGTGTGTAGTGTGCTGAGGGGTAGGGACTGCGCGTCTTCACAGGTTATACTTGTTCAAGTTTTGTTTTATACTATATCCTTGAAAAGCCTATGTGTGGGGCGTTTTGCGTGTTAGTGCGTGCGTGCTGCGTGCGTGCGCGTGTGTGTGTTGTGGTGCGCATATGTAAGTGTGTCGTGTGTACACGCGACCAGGCATAAGGGGGACGAACCGTGCGCCGTGTGCGCATGTGCATGTGTGGGTGCGGGGTGCTTTTGTCTTTTGGGTGTGGTTTTGTGTGTGTTTTTGTGTGTGTTGAATTTTGTTTTTAAATTTTATATGAGGATAATGAAATAAACTTATGTCCCTTTTTTTCATCAGTCCCCGTGTGTATAGGTTTTTTTAAATTTTTCATCTGTTCCCACAAATACAAAAATGGAACAGGATTTTTTTAAACTGTACGCAAGACGTTCTGCGTGCGTTCGCACCGGGACCTCGGTTTTTTTAGTCTCACCCCAAGGACTTATGGGATAGTGGGGTCGCACTGTTTTACTCCCGGAAAATATCCCCTTTAAAGGGATCGATCCCGGGTCGTCGATTGCAATAAATGTTATAACCATGGCTACCCACGGTTGTGTGTGGGGTGTTGTTGTGTGTGGTGTGTGGTTTCGTGTGTGTGTTTTGGGTTTGTTTTTTGTGTGTGGCGGCAGCATGTGTTTTTTCATACAACGTTTTTTGCTCTCTAACCCCTGTTGCTGTTTCATCCTGTGCGTTGTTCATGTCCGGCCTGTCTCCAGAATTTTGGAGTACACACTCATAGTGTTTATTGTAAGGGTACGGCAAATGGGATGGGGGTGGGGAAATGATGATTTCGACAACGTTTAAATTTTTGTTCTTTTTCCCAACTATTTTTTTGTTTTTAAATTGCATATGAAGATGAGCTCTTTTTCATTTTCTAAGCTTTTCCCCGCGTTTTTAAAATATTTTTTGTAGCTAATATGTTCAATAGCGACATCATAACACAGCCTATTTACAAGGAGGAAAGGGAAAAAAAAAAAAAAAAGGGGGGGTGGGAATGGGTAAAACAGCAAGGATTAAAATGAGGACAGTGACAGTTTTTTAGCGAAAGGGTTTTGTCTTATGATGGCAATATTTTGGAAAAAAGTTTTAGTGAGGTTGCTTTTGTACTAAAGAATTTCCCTGTGTGTTTCCAGCATGGAGAATTTCCTTAAAAAGTCCCGTTTGGAAAAATTTTTGTTTTGGGATGTGCAAAGGTGACAGTTTGTTTGGTTGGGGAAAAAAAGAGTATCTGTCAGAAGGGCAAACCCTGGGGCATTATCCAAAACTCCGTCCCTTCGCTTGTAAGTTTCTTCTCTTTCTCCCCCCCCCCCCCCCCCCCCACCCCCCCCCCCTCTCTTCTCTCTCTCTCTCCCTTTTCGAGTGTTTGGGGTTTGTGTTTTTCCTCTCTCTTCTCTTCTCTCTCTCTCCCTCTCTCTCTTCTCTCTCTCTCTCCCCTCTCTTTTCTTTTTCTCTCTTTTTATTAATATATATATATATATATATTATATATATATATATAACATTTATAAATTTCTACTTTAGGTAAAAGTAATTTCTTTCGAGCCAAAGGGGCCCTAAGCCGGGGGCTTTCCCGGTTTTTGTAGCGTTTTTCGAATGATGGTTTTTTACCACCCCTGTGACAGGGGGCTAGTCTGCGCCGATACTTCCCCGCAGAGCTGGTTTCCCCCCTTTTACACCCGGGGGGAGTGAGGAAAAAAAGGGGTAAAGTGTCCTCCCAAGGACAAAAACCGGCCGAGGGGGATCGAACCCGGACCTCTGGATCAGATTGACCGCCTAACACTCGACCACGGTGCCCTACATTATATGAGAGAGGGGCACAGACACCCAGACATATATATTTAAATATATAATAATTTTATATTTTAAAATATATAATATATTAATTTTTATATATATTTATTCAGAACGTCATCCGGACTAGTGTTTTTTTTCTTGTCTGATGTCATGCTCTTTAAATGTTCTGACAGCCCTGTGGTGGGGGTGTTGTGTGGTGGGTTTTTGTATGTGTTGTGGTCTGTGTGTTTCCCGTTGTGGATGCTTTGGGGGGTGCTTTTTGTGCGTGTATTTTTGTTTGTGTGGTGGGGCCAAATTCCCCCAAAGGGGGGGTGCCTTGGGTTTGGGTTTGCGGTTTTTGTGTTGTTTCGGGCTTGTGATGGGTTTCGGGGACAAACTGCTGTTTTGCCATTTGTTTTTTCTGGGGCTTTTTTAGCGCAAGTTTTTGTGTGTTTTTTAGTCTGATGTAGGCGACTGTTGTGTGTTTTCTTGTCTGATGCCGTGATGCTATTGTGTGTTTTCTTTGTCCCATGCCCCGAATTATACTTTGCATTTTGCTAGTTGATGTATGGGATCGGTTGGGGGCGAGGATTCGCGCCTCCTTGAAATTAACAATTGTTCCCGTTTGGCCAACAACCGTTGTCCATCCATTACACCCTGTGTTGTGGTATTTTGGGGCCCATCTTTTGGATGAGTGATAAACCCCGGTCCCGTGTGGTAATTACGCAAAGTTATTAATCGCAATAAAAGAATCCCCGGCACAACAGAGTTTTTCCCCGGCGAAATTCTACAGAAAAAAGCCACCTAATAGGAAACCTCAGTTTCAGACAAGGAAAACAAAAGTGGTGGCCCAAGAGCAGCGCCCCCTTTTTTTTTTTTTGGGCGCAACTTATTTCTTTCCCTTCAGGGGCTTTTTTTTAAGAAATTTTTCCAGGTACAACTCTCTTTTTGCCCGGGGGTTTTTTTACGTGCGCTGCTAATTTTCGTAACACACGGGGCCTCGGTTTCGTCTCATCCAAAAACTAGCGCCCGCCCCCCCTCATGGTCAATGGATGGGGGGGAAAAATTTTTGGGCCCGAGGATACGAAAATACCGCACATTCCCCCCGGACTTGTGCTTTCTAGACGGCGCGTTACCCTAGGGCCACCGATCCACAATTTGGAAAATGTGTTGCAGACCAAAAAAAGGGGGGCGTGTCTTGTGGCGACGTGCTCTCCCGGGGGGAGAGCGCCCGAATTTTCCCCGGGGAAATCTCGTTTACTTAAAATGGTATAATGAAATAAAAATAAAATAATGAAAATCCTTGCCCCAAAATGCCTCCTTTTTCGGGACATCACACTTCACCATACATACACCAAAATCCCAAAAATCCCAAAACAACACGCCCAAAAAACTTTCATACAACGCTGGTTTTTTCATACATTAGACACACCTGACAGCATGACATCAGACTAAAAAAACACACTAGTACCCATAAAAGTTTATTTATTAAATTATCTATTTATTTTTTTATTTTTTTTTTTTTTTATGTATCTAATTTTAGTTATTTTGTTAGCTAGTAGCTTTTTTTGTTCATGATTTTCCTGCACACCAACATACACACATACACACATCCACTACACACACACACACAAACCGCACGCACACACACACATACACAGGTTCTGCACACATAGAAAAACCAAAACAGCTTGACATCAGGGCTAGAAACACAACTAGTTGCATACTTTTATCTTTTTTTATTTATTTCATTTATTTAGTTAGTTTATCTTTTTTTATTTTTATTTATTTAGTTGTTGTTAGCTACTAACAGTTTGTTTTTTGGTAAAGTTATTTAGGGGTTTTGAGTTTTTAAAGGGTTATTTATTCATTCATTTTTTGTGTGTTTATTTTTATTCATTTTTTTCTTCATTCTTTTTTTTTTTTTTTACTTATTTGTTTGTTTATTTATTCATTTATTATTTATTTATTTATTTTTTATTTGTTTGTTTATTTTTTTATTTTTTTATTTATTACCCATTTTAAACACGGCGGATTTCTCTGTTTGAATTTCGGGAAGCTCCCCCAGGGGGAAAACACATCATACAAAAACAGCCCCCGCCCCATTTTGTTTTTTTCTGTCGCAAATGTATGTTTTCCATATAAGAGTGGGCTTTTCTACAACTTTTGGGCCCGGAAATGAAGAAAATAATGAATAACACATACTAAAAAAATAAATAAATAATAAATACAAGCGTATGACTAGTTGTGTTTTGGGCTGATGTCATGCTGTCTACTGCTTGTGTTACAAAACCCGTGATATTTGTGTATAATGTGTCGTGCGTGCGTGGTGTAATTGTGCGTGCGTGCGGGTTGCATGTGTGTGTGGATGTGTGTTTGTGTGTGTGGATGACTGAATGTGTGGGTGTGGTGTGGTGTGTGTGGTGGTGTGTGTGTGTTTTGTGTGTGTGTGTGTGTGTGTGTGTTTGGTGTGTTTTTTGTGCAGGCAAAGGAGGATGTCTGGCAATGAAGGAATGTACAGAAAAAAGTCGTTGGCGGATCAAAATTTTCAATACGGTAATGAGTGTCCCGCTTGAGTGTCTGTTTCCTGCTGTTTGCCTTTTTTTTTGTGTGCTGTTTCAGCTGTTGTATTGTCTAGTGTGGGGTTTTTTAGTCCCATGTGAGTATCTATTTGCGTTTTTAGTCTTATTTCATGATGTCTTTTAAGTTTTTTTTGTCTGATGTTGTGAACCTAGTGTTCATTTTTTACTTGAGTCATGAGTTGTTGTATGTTTTTTAGTCTGATGTCATGCTACTACTGTGGTTTTTGGTCTGATGTCATATGATCTATTGTAGTTTTTTAGCGCATGTCATGAGGTGTTGTGTGTGTTTTCCATTCTGATGTTGTGATTCTATTTTTGTTTTAAATTTATTCATTTTTTTCTATTGTGTTATCCTCTGAGTTTGGGGTTAGTAGTTTTTCTTGTCTAATATAGGGGTCTAGTTTTTTTTCTTGTTTGATGTAAAATCGTGCTTTGTTGTTTTCTTGTCTAATATCTGGTGTTAGGTTTGTTTTCTTTTCTAATATCATGGTGTCTTGTTTGTTTTCTATTAATACATGGGTTTTAGTGTTTTTTTTCTTGTCGATTTTTAAAGTCGTGCTTTGTGTGTTTTTTTAGTTAATGTCGTGATGCTAAAAAAAAATAAATAAAAAATAATAAATAAAAGATTGGATAAATTAAAAAAAATTAAAATTATAAATAAAAAACAAATTTTTTACTAAAAAAATTTTGATAAAACAATCAATGAGTCAATTAATAATTTTAAAAATTTAAAAAAAAAAATATATAAATAAAACTTCGTGTGACCAATTTTGTTTCCAGTTGAATCTGCTTCTTGTGTACAAGGTGCCAACCCTATGTGGTGTTGTGGGTTTTTGGGTTTGGGTTTTTGTGTGGGGTTTGTGTGGTGTGTGTGGTGGTGTGTGTTTTGGGGGTGGTGTGGTGTGTGTGTGTGTGTTTCAGGATGGGGGCATGTCTTAAATGATATGGAAACCCGACAGAAACGATCCAATGAAGACCGTAGTTTTATTAGGTAAGTTTTTCCTGCTTGGAGGGGTCTGTTATACTGCTGTTTTTTCCTTTGCATTTTTATTTTGTTCTTATTTTTTTGTTTATTATTCTTTACTTTTTTATTTATTTTTTCTTTTTTTTTGTTTATTTTTTTATTTGTTCCCTTTTTAAATCGGCGGATTTCTTGCTTAATTTCGGAACTCTCCCCAGGGAAAGACATCACTACAAAAAACAGCCCGCCCCTTTTTTGTTTTGCTGTCGCAAGTGATGTTTTCCCTTCAGAGTGAAGTTTTTTACAGAATTTGGCCAGGACAGAAAGAAAATAATAATAAATAAAAAATTAAAAAAATAAATAAATACACGTTCGATGACTAGTGTGTGTTCTATAGTCGATGTATCTGTCTAATGTTTGGTTTTACAATTCTGTGTAATTTTTTATATGTGTGCGTGCGGCGCGCCCCTGTTTTGGTGTGTGTGTGTGTGTGTTTTTGGGGTTTTTGTGTGTGTGTGTTTTTGGGGTGTGTGTGTGTGTGTGTGTGTGTTGGTGGTTGTTTTGTGTGTTGTTATACTGGATGTGTGGGCGTACGTGTTTTATGTGTGTGTGCAGGGGGAAAGGGGGCTTTTGGCAAGTATTTAAACGCAGAAACGTCGTTGGCAGGACGACCCCTACAGTAAAGTTGTCGTGCTTGAATGTCTGTTCACTGTGGTTACGTTTTTTTCTGGGGGGGATTCTGCGTTGTATTGTCTGTTTTGTTTTTCTAGCCCGATGCATGTTTTATATTGTCTTTTTCTAGTCTGATTTAATGTCAGCTAGTGTGTGTTTTTAATCGATGTCATTTCGTCTATTGTGGTTTATCTTGTCACGATGTTTGTGTGTGTTTCAAGTCTGATGTTTTGATTTCCCAGGTGTATTTTCTAGTTTATGTGATGATTCTTTTGTATGTTTTTTAGCTGGTGTCATGGTTCTACTGAATTTTTTTTTGTTGATGTCACGCCCTCCAGGTTTTTGTTTTTATCTGTCATGAGTTTTAGTGTGGTTTTTTAGTCGATTCGGATGTCTATTGTGCTTTTTAGTTTGAGTGTGATGATTTGTGTCTTTTCTGTTTTATGTCGTATGACTTTTGTTTTTCTGTTTGTGTCGTTTTACATTGTGTCTTTTTGTTTGGTGTCGGATGATATTGTGTCTTTTCTAGTTTGATGCGTGAGACTATTTTGTTTCCAGCAACGCCCTTTCGTCTATTGTGTATTTTCTAGTTTGAGTTTTTGTGTCTGTGTGTGTTTTCTTGCCTGTGTTCAGTCGGTTTTTTGTTTTTTATCGATGTGTGCTTTCTATTGTTTCTGTTTTTTTAAAGTAATGTTGTGTTTGGTTGTATTTTTTATTTGAGGCGTGAGTCTTTTTTATTTTGCGTCGCTGTTTGATTTTTTTTGGATAGGTGGCTGAGGGGAACGCCCTGCCCATAAAAGAAAAAGTCCCTGTAAAAATTTTTTGGTGGGGTGTTTTCCTTTGGGCTGAAAAACCTTTTCGCCCTTCCATTTGATCAGATTGGGGAGTATGCGGGGGTTTTTCAGTCTTTTTGGGTTTGCGATTAAAACCCAGGGGCCGGGTTTTTCACAGTATATGAACCCCGTAAAAAAAAAAACCTACAGCAACAATACGGTTTTCTTGGGAAATTATGTAAAAAACGCCACCTTTACAGGGAAAAAAAAAACAGTTGAGACAGGAATATAAAAAAGAGGGTGGATATGCTCTTGTGGCGACGCATCTCCTTGGGGGGAGGCCCCCAATTTCCCGTAGGAAATTTACCACCTGAAGCGGTATTTAAAACATCAAAAGAAAAAAAAAAATAAATAAAAATAAACGGAAATTATATACGTATATCTTGCAAAAGACAAATCAATCCCCCATTCAAAAACCCAATTGACACAGTCATCAATCAATGATAAATTTTTTAAAAGTTTAAACACACAGATATTTCAACATGGTGCGCTGCAGACAAATCCTATGAAAATTTTAAAATTTTAATAGTCAAAAAAGTTAACGTATACTTTAGCAGGGGGATAGGACATGGGCTAGTGAAAGGGGGGGTACCTCCATATGAAACAAGGGGGGGGGGGGGTAAAACTAAAGGGGTTTTAAAAAAATATGTTTTTAGGGTGAAATTTTAAAATGTCAAACTAGGTTTCTGGCAAAGAAGAGAGGGGGGCTCATTCCCTTCGATGAACCGAACAGAGAAGAGCAACGATCAACAGTGGATTGGTTGAAACATTTTCTAGGACAGCTCTGCCAGGCGGAGGGAACGTGAAGGGGTTAGGTTTTAACTCATTTTGGGGAGTCCCGGAAATGGATCCCGCTATTTTTTGGTTGCGTGATTTTTTCTATATTTTAAAAAAATTTAGAGACTTCTATTTTTTCTATCTTCTATTTTGTCCCCTGTCTCGACCCCGGGGGACCCCCAAAACTCAACAACCCGTTCCCCCCCATTCCCTCTCGTTTCCTTTTCAGGGTTTTTTTTGAGTTCTAGGCCTGTCCATTTGCGTGTTATCCTCCCCATCTTCCTTGGTCTCCTCTTCTTTTCCTCCCTTGGGCAGTGCCTTGCAAAACTGTCTTTGTAATTCCTTGGGATCTTGTGACAGCCCTACCCTTTAAGTTACGCTTTTTCACGATCGTTTGAAAGGGTTTCATAGGGTCCCAAAGGTTTGCTGGATTGTTATGCAGCTTTCGTTGCTTATGTGGGGTTTTGTAGGAGATCCAAGGAGTCTCCCAAAGCATCTCATCTCCCCTGCCTGTACTCTTTTTCCAAAACTGCAGCAGGGGCCATGTTTTACAGGGATACAGAAATTGGATATGACGGGGGCGCATTAGTCGACTTGGGGGTTAAAATGAATATTTTTCTTCCCAGATGGTGTTTAGTTTTGACAAACTGTATTGTCTGTACGTCCCCATATACTTTGGCTTTGGTCCCCGTCTGATACAAAGGTCCCATTCTTTTTTAAACTTTGAAAATGTTTCCGCTTTGGTCATTAACCCTGATATCAGTGCTATGCCGTTTGGGGTTATTAGTCATAAGTTTGGTTTCTCCACTTATTTCCATGCCGTATGTTTTGGAGGCCTATTCAAGGTTCTGTTAGGTGGCAAGCTCTTTTTTGATCCTGCTTTTTATCAATGACTGCGAAGCGGGGTTGTGATCGTTCCCACCAATGCTGCTGATCCTTCTGAGTTCAGTGCATCAGCCTGTTTTTCCAAGGAAAATGTTGAAAAAGTGGGGTGAGAGAGACAGCCCTGCCTTCTCCAACTTTTTTTTCGAAACCATTCTCCAAAGTGTTGTTGTATACACGATGGGGCCCCTGTACGCTGTTTGATGACTCTGATCAGGTTTGCATTGGTGCTGTAAAATTCATGGTTGCCCCAAAGCTGCATGCCACACCCCGTCAAATGCCTTTTTAAAATGATAAAAAACGTGGGAAAGGTCTTGTTGATGTAAGGTTCCGCCAATAGTAAATTTGAGGTTTAAAATTTTGTTCTGTTGTGCTCGCCCTGCTCTGAAACCGCTTGTTCCTCAGCAAAGATGGTTCTTGTTGGGCTTAGTCTATCAATATTATCTGCAGCATGACCTTGCTTGGGTAATATGAGGCTGATTGTGCGGTAATTATGGCACATGAATGTACGGGACCTAAAAGCTGCAGGCAAAGTGGGAAAACTGACAATAGATGTCCAATTCAATGGAAATCCTTGGGCTCTGCGAAGTCGGGGGAAAAACATGGGGGGAAACAACGACCCCAAAAAGACCCACAAAATTTTACTAAGGGGGAAAAAAGGTAAACATGAACACGGCGTGGGTTTTCGTTCACAAAAAAAACCGTGAACACCGCTGAGCTGTCGCGGGTCCAGCAGACTTATTCCATCCGCCCAAGCAACCCCCTTTTCATAACTATAGTAAGGCATAAAGCCCCTACATCAGACTGCCAAAAATGAAGCCGTAAGAATTTTATGACCAGCTACAAAAGGTTCTGAATCAAACACCAAAAAGACATCCTGTTGTGCAAGGTGACTGGAACGCCAAGTAGGGAAATATGGGAAAAATGGGGGGGGCGTTTGGGGCTCATTGTAAAACCAAACAAAATGAAAGAGGTTGGACTCCGGGGTTTTCCGTACAACCACCTCCCGCTAGTGAATACCTTTGGGCCCACACAAGAAACCAGAAAATGGACATGGCATAGCCCAAAAAGGGGAAAACCACAACCAAAAAAGATTTTTTATGGGGAAAAGACGGTTTCATCTAGCGTTAAATCGCCAGACACGAAGTTTTCAGGAGCAGACATAGGGATGATCTGATCTTGTGATGATGACTTTCCGACTACGTTTAAAAAAAAATCCACAAGCGGAACAACTCAGGATCAAATTTGACCTCGAGAAGCTGAAGGACCCGGATTTGAAATTTTTTAAGCAAGTAGGGAAAGTTTGCAAACACCACGTGATAATCAGACTAGATACACTGACGAATAGTTTCAAACAGCATGATGAAAAAGCAAACGGGGTTTTGGCAAAAACCCCACCAGTCAAAAAACCATGGGTCACACCCAACATCCCACAATATGCGACAAACGTAGAGAGTTGAAGAAAAAGAAAAATGAAAAAAAAGAAAGAGCAAACAAAATGGGCAGTCAAAAAAGAATCAGGGGTCCGACGGAGGCAAAAAGAAAAGGATGGGAACAGTGCCAAGAAGTTAAGAGAACAAAGAAAAACAAAAGCAAAAAAGCATATCAGCTGGGGAAAGACTGACTAGCCCGAAACAGAGAAAAAAGGGTTTAACAATCCAAGACAAAAAAAAGGGGAAATGTCCACGCGACCAGGATTTCTGAAAAAGATGGGCTGAATACTGCTCCGCCTGTAAACTATAGAAACCGAGGATCCAGAATCCTTAATGTACCCGAAAACAAAAACACAGACGCACCCTTCCTCGAAAGAAGTGGAAACGCGTCAGATCGCTTTTTAAAGGGGAAGTCACGGGGGTGACAAAATTTCCCGCTGAGTTGGTTCAACTGGAGGGAAGCCATGACAGCGCCCCACTAAAATTTTTCTATTTGTACAATATTTTCCAATCCCCAGATCTCTGCTCCGTATTGTACAGTGGGTTGTACCTGTATATCAAAGAGTTTTGTAAAGACTTTTCAGAATTATTTTCAAACTTGCACAGAATACTAAAGATACTCATAACAGCTTATTTAGCCTTGAAGCTAAATCCTGATACACGTAATTAAAGCCAAGTTTGGTTGTCAAATTGACTCCAAGATATTTGTAGGAATTTACAACAGAGACTTTGGTGTTGCCTTAATACAATTTTTCATGAGCTGCCCCAAACATCCTTTTCGAAAAAGCTTTATGTTACTCTTATTCATATTTACTTTTAATTGGAGATCTCTAGCAGCAGTATACAAGTTGTTCAGTTGTGTTTGCAACCCCACTACAGTTTCAGAAAATAAAACAACATGTTAAGCAAACTGTGATAAATATAAATCTTCCAAACATCTAGAGAAAAGTGCACCATGTTTGCCATTGTTAATTATATTCTGATCTAGCTCATTAATAAGAAGAGAAAATAGCACAGGGCTGCAGACATCTCCCTGGTTAACACCTGTTGTACAATATATATATATCTATATCTATCTTTATCTATCTATCTATCTATCTATCTATATATATATATATATCTCCCTCTCTCTCTCTCTCTCTCTCTCTCTCTCTCTCTCCCCTCTCCCTCTCTCTCTCTCTCTCTCTCTCTCTCTCTCTCTCTCTCTCTTATATATATATATATATATATATATATATATATATATATATATATATATATATATATAATCAATGACTTTTGCTCCGCATCTGATCTTTGCTTTGACTACATCATACATATTATAATACAGCAAAACAGTTTACCTGTTTACTCCATTTTTCTATAATATTGGCCACAATAGTTTTTTTGAAATTGAATCGAACACTTTTTCAAGATCGATGAAAGCCACGTATAATTTTCGATGATATGCAAATTGTTTTCCTAGAACTGCTAACATAGCAAAAATATTATCAATTGTTCAATCATCGTTTTAAAGCCTGCTTGGTGTCCTCACGTAATATCATTGAATTCTGTCCATTTTTGCAGTCTACTGTTTATAATGGAGCTATACATTTTTGATTTTGCATCTTCTCTCATGTCCTCCCCCCCCCCTCCCTACGTCCTTTGGGACATGGGACTTAGTGAGTGAGTGAGTGATACATTTTCCCAAGTATGTTACTAAATTATGAGAAATAAAGAGAGGTATGATAGTTATAGATTGTTTAAAAGTATTTTTGTAACAGAGCAATATATAAACTATTCTGGTGTCTACTGCTTTCAAGTAGCAATTACCCAAACAAAATTAAATGTTTTGACCCTTAATGATAATATATCCAGATATAGTGAGGATGCTCGAGACAAATTGTGTCCTTTTTGTAAAACAAAATTTTAACATGAAGCTCACTTTCTCTTGAAATGCTACATGTACACAATCTTGAAAGCAAAACTCTTAAGCGAGTGCATCACTCTACCATAGCCAGATCTGCTCAAATCCACAAATGATGAGTACAGATAGGGTTTGTCTAGATATGTTTTCGCTCTATTAACAATAGACAATGCTGCTTCAAGCTGTATATTGAAAAACTGTTAACATTTGATATGTACTACATAAAGATGATTTCCGCAATTCTCCTTAGACATCATCTCCTTATGTGATTTGATTATGATTGATATAGGGGTCATGATAATCAATTAGAATAGTCTGTGTTTTTCTACTTCCATCAGTCATAAATCTTTACCTTTGTGTGCATTTGCTTTGTCAATGATGTGAGTGAACCCAGTGCTTCATCCCAAGCCCAACAAATGTACTGTGGCCCAGGGCAAGTGTACATTAAATCATTTCAGAGTTCTCTCTGTCTCTGTCTGTGTCTGTGTGTCTGTCTGTCTGTCTGTCTGTCTGTGTTCTCTCTCTTCTTCTCTGCTGTCTGTCTTCTGTCGTCTGTCTTCTGTCTGTCTCTCTCTTCTCTGTCTCTCTCTCTCTCTCTCTCTCTCTCTTTATTCTCTCCCTTTTAATGATTGACTATCTTTTACATGGTGTGATTTCTCTTAATGGAATGTGACATTATTGCAGACTACATGTATGTTTTCCCCAAAAAGAAACTACTATAGTGCATGTATACAAACGACACATCGTTGCAATATACCCATTCACTAATAAAACGATTTTCCAGTGTGCACATTTTCTAGTATTATACCATTGTCCTGTGTATTCCCTAAGACATTATACTAGTATAACAAGTGTTTCTCTCTACTGCATGTCTTTGCAGGGAGTCACAAAGTATGTATCTGGACTTCGGTTACCAACTCGACCCATGCAGCGCAAATCAGTTTTGATCACGGATCGCCCAAACCACATGCCTGGCATGATCTCAAGGCTATCTTTCCAGTCTTCAGCGTGGTGTGCTTTCCACCCATAACAGACTGGGTTACAGCAGGCCACAGGGTAGGAGAGCTTTGGGGCTTAATCGTTTTGGCATTGTTGCGCTAAGTATGGTCCTTAAATGAATGCAGAGATAGCGCATGTTGTGTGTGTCTTTTCATAAGCTGCAATAGTAGACAGTGTAGTATGTGTGTGTGTGTGGGGGGGGGGGGGGGGGGGGCAGGTTGGGGGTGGGGGGGGGGTGCAGGCGTTGTCAACGGTTGACTTTTTCAAGTTTTGTTTGATGATTGTACTCCTCTGATAAAAGCCTGTGTGTGGTTGTGTTGTTGTGTGTGTGTGTGTGTGTGTGTGTGTGTGTGTGTGTGTGTGTGTGTGTGTGTGTGTGTGTGTGTGCGCGCGCGCGTGTGTGCTTGCGTGCGTGCGTGCGTCAAGTCAAGTCAAGTCAAGTCAAACTTTTATTTTCAGATGGTACATTGAATAAGCAGTGCATTTGCTTTTTTTCATCAAGCCATCTATCTAAAGAAAGAAAAAAAGCGAGAAAAAAAAAGATAATGTATATGCAGACATAGAATAAAAAAACAACCTAATCTATGGTAAACTATACAAATCAAACAAAAAAACCAATAACATATGCATATGTGGAATTAAAATAAAACAAAAAAAACAGAAAAATATGAGACCATACAATTCAAATAATTCAAAAATCATGAAAAAAAAATACCCGTCATAACACAAACAAACAAGCAACAATAAAAAACCAAACCAAAACAAACAAAGAAGACAAAACAGAATAAACATTTAAAAAACCCACTCCAACTGCTTCCCTCCCCCCCCCTCACACACACATGTACACACAAACCTTCAACCATACAAACAACTGAATAAAACAACAACAAAAGGATGAATCAACAAGGACAACCACAACAAGGAAATAAACAATCAAACAAACACAAATATACATACACAACAACAACAGCGACAATAACTAACATAGGACAAGAATAACAGCCAAGACAAATGAAGAATAATATAGAACTAACAAAAGACGAGAAAAAGAGTCCAAAATATCCCCTCCCCTTCCCCAAGAAAACCACCCTAAACCCAAAACAAACAAAAGGCAAAATAAACCAGAACCTCACCCCCACCACTACCAACAATAACAACAACCAAAATTAATGGATATAAACAGAGAAAACTGATGTATCATTTAAACACTTACATACACATACACATACACATCCTCACCCATATCCCCTTTACCACATAATATATTCATATATAAGAAAAAGAAGAATAACAAACAGCTATCGGATTCAGAGCAAAGAGTTCTAACAAAGACATCCATTTCCTCCCTTTCCCCGGGTCATATACATACATGTACATGTGCTTTTTTGGTTTGAGGCAGAGCAACGTTAATCCTTCGATCAAAGAATAAATTCAGGCAATGTAAATCCACCCAGCAGTACTAACGTCAGCATGAGTGTGTATGTGTGTGTGTCTTCCATTTTTGGTATGCTCACTTAAAGTAATATTAGACAATGGAGACGAGGGGGGGGGGGGATTAATGAGATGAGGGCTTTAATTAAAGGAGATGCCTGTTGGTATTAATGCACATTAACAGTTGATAAGTGGTCTAGAGGTAGCGCGCCTGTCTAGAAAGCAAAATGTCCAGGTCGGAAGTGTGCGGTGGTTGTAATCCCGTTTGGACCCGAAACTTTACCCTATCCATTAGCCCATAAGTGGTAGTCTGGGCGAAAGTCTTTCGGATAAGACAATAAACCGAGGTCCCGTGTGTTACACATAATTATTTAGCGCACGTAAAAGAATCCACGGCAACAAGAGGGTTGTCCTTGGCAAAATTCTGTAGAAAAAAGCTATTCTGATAGGGAAACACATACAGTTGCAGACGGGAAAATAAGAAAAACAAGTAGGTGGCGCAGCTCTTGTGGCAACGCACTCTCCCCGGGGAGAGCAGCCCGAATTTCACGCAGCGAAATCTGCGTGACTTAAAGTGGTATAAATGAAATAAATAAATGAAATGAAAGACTCTTCAAAACTACATAAACAGTATGTTGCAAAAACATGGTAAGGAAATACAAACATTAACAAAAACAAAGAACAATTGAAAAATACCTAACAATTGGAAAACAGCATTTGTGAACTACTTGTAACGGCAGCTGTGAAACAAGCAAAATGTCAATCGCGACGGTCCTACTTTATAAAAAAAAAGGAATACTGGAATTGGCATCAGAGACAATGCTATCTCACATAATAACTCCGGATTGGTTAAAACATCATACAGAGACTTATCTTGAAATGCTGGTAACAACTTTATAAAACTGTAACATTAATACAAAACATGAATATTGTAAAATATTTCACCGCATATACATGGTATTTTTTGGCAAGTTTTGCTCGAAAGTCATTTTATTTTACAATATGGATTAGAGAAACAATATTTCTTGTACAGGGTTTTCGAAAACCGTACTGATTACAAAGGATGTTCTCAATATCCAGAAATGTGCAGGTATACTGAGGATGACCAGCTTCTTCCTGTTTCTTTTCTTTTACATATTTCCAGCAAATATTTTGAAGCAAAGCATAACTTTTATTAAGAGGAGGAGGAATATCTTCAATAGTTGTATAGCTATAATGTTTTGCTGCCTTTTTGTCAACCTTTTCATTAAAATGGATTCTACATTGAGATTGAGCCCAGCAGAAAGTAACATTCGAACCCCTCAGAATTAGAAGATGTACCAACTAATTAATTTTAGTAATCAGTTTTTGCCTATCAGTCTATGTCGAATTACTGAGAGACTGTAATGCAGATTTATAATCTTCACAGAACAAAATATGCAAAACAGTAGGGGGAAATCAAGCAAAAAGTATACAGCCGTCAACATAGTGGTGAGTTCAGCAGTAAAGATGGAAAGATTGTTGCCAATGTGATACGGATTTTTAACCTTTACAGCTGTTAGTGTGTGTGTGTGTGTGTGTGTGTGTGTGTGTGTGTGTGTGTGTGTGTGTGTGTGTTATAGTGTGTGTGTGTTTGTGTGTTATAGTGTGTGTGTGTGTGTGTGTGTGTGTGTGTGTTGTGTGTGTGTGTGTGTGTGTGTGTGTGTGTGTGTGTGTGTGTGTGTTGTGTGAGTGATTTCAAATTCATTTAACGTCTTTTCACAAGTTGCGATGTGTGTGTGGTGTGTGGTGCGTGTGTGTATGTGTGTTTGCGTGTGTGTATGTTGTGTGTGGTGTGTGCGTGTGTTTGTGTGTGTGTGTGGGTGTGTACGTGTGCTGGGGTGGGACTGCGCGTGCTATCACAGGTTATACTTGTTCAAGTTTTGTTTGATAGCTATACTCCTCTGATAAAAGCCTATGTGTGTGCGTGTGCGTGTTAGTGCGTGCGTGCGTGTGCGTGCGCGTGTGTGTGTTAGTAGGTGCATGCATTATATGTGTGTCGTGTTTTACACCTACACCATTGCATAAGGGCACGAACGCGTGCGCACGTGTGCGATGTAGGTGGTGCGAGTGCGTATGTGTGCATTTGGGTGTGTGTTTGTGTGTGTTGGTGTGTGAATTTGTTTTAAATTTTTCGAGGATAATGAAATAACACTTAGTCCTTTTGTACATCAGTCCCCTGTGTAACGGGTTTTTAAATATGTCATCTGTTCCCACAAATCAAAATGGACGGATTAACGTGTACGCAGCGTTTGCGTGCGTTCGCACGGACTCGTTTATAGTTACCCGAAGATTATGGGGATAGTGGAGCTGCACTGAATTTTCTCAGGAGAAAATATCCCTTGAACGATCGATAGGTCGTCAGATTCAATACAATTTATAACCACTAGCTATCCCACCTATTGTGTTTTGTGTAGATTGTGTCGTGTGTTGTGGTGTTACGGTGTGTGTGTGTGGTGTGTGTGTGTGTGTGGCATGCATGGTTGTTCTACAATACACACAGTTTGCTACTCTACACCCATGTTGCTGTAGTCTATCTGCTGCTGTTTTCATGTCCAGGCTGTCGTCCAGAATTATGAGTAGGCACACCAAAGTTTCATAGATAGTGGTGACGGCAATGGTGTTGTGTCGGAGAATATGATGATTTCGACAACGTCATAATTTTATGTCTCTTTTTTCTAACATATTTGATTTTGATAAGTTGCATATGACATAGAGCTCTTTTTCATATCTAAGTGTCTGCATTTTTCATATTATGTTGTAGCTATCATGTTCAATAGCGACGATCGTATCACATGCCTGTGACAAGGAGGAAGAATGAAGAAGAAAGGGGGTGTGGAATGGGTAAAACAGCAAGTGATTTAAAATAGACATGACAGTTTGGTACGACAAGCATTAGTCATATAGTCATATTAAGAATTAGTTCATGTAGGCCTGTCGTCGAATTATGGAGTAGGCACACTCAATAGTGTTCATAGTAATGTGACGGCAATGGTGATGGTGGTGGGGAATATGATGATTTCGACAACGTTCATAATTTTATGACACAAATCTGATATTCCTAACATAATTACGCTTGTTATGTTGCAATTTAGGGAGAGAAACATTTAGTGGTTGGCAGTAGCCGTTTATTTGTAAAAATGAAATAGTTTATGTTGCTGCTGTTAGACCTCACTGTCAGTTTTCTTTCAACCCTTTCCTTCCTCTTATCGTGCGGCAGAAAGAAAACGTTAGCCAATACACAGACCCCACTGGCTGATGGTGTCCAGTGTTTCATTGCCAGGCAGGCCACCCCCTGCAGAGTTCTAGCCAAGCCCAGTCCCCACTAGCTGATGGCTAAGGTAAACAAACAGCTGGTCTGTTTTTGCTATCCAAACTCAGACCAGACTGGCGATGGAAGGTGATGGGAAACAGACAGCAGACAACAAGAGTCTGTTTATGTTAGGAAAGGCCTAGCACCTAGTGGTGGGAAGAATGTTAGGCATGCAGCTGCATTTCATAGGTACTATGAAGACAAGTCTCAACATTTTGCATATACTTGTTCTCTCTCTCTCTCTCTCTCTCTCTCTCTCCTCTCTCTCCTCTCTCTCTCTCTCTCTCTCTCTCTCTCTCTCTCTCTCTCTCTCTCTCTCTCTCTCCTCTCTCTCTCTCTCTTTCTCACACACACACACACACACACACACACACACACACACACACACACACACATACGCACACACATGTACGCACACACACAAGTCAAGTCAAAAACACTTTAATCGTACCATGAAGGGCAATTACAGCACTGACAGGCAGATTGATACTATCATTATCTTGGAAGACACACCAAAGCTACATTTTTCTTATTAGTATGAACATTCTAAGATAACTTCAAGTAAAAATACCACACAAACACACAGAGCATATGAATGCTTAATCCATTATCCTTGAAATTAAAACATACACACACACGCACACACGCATGAGTGCATGCTCTCTCTCTCGCTTGCTCTCTCTCACACACATACACACACACATGCACGCAACACAAACACACACACTAAGTTTGACTTAAACACACACACTAATCAATGTACTAATACAATGTTATAAAGACCTTTGTCTGGAACAGACATTTAAACTTAGTATTTAGGCATGCACGTGAGCACCGCAAGCACGCACTGTACGCATGCATGCTCTCTCTCTCTCTCTCTCTCTCTCTCTCTCTCTCTCTCTGACCTTATAGAATTGGTTTTTATCCCCCCCCCTTTCTCCTCTTCCTTATTTTTATTGCATGAGTATACGGGTATTGAGTTTATTTCATTATCTTGACATATAATCTGCATGAGTATAATCAAAATTGGTGTTGACGGTGATCGTGCACTGTCTTGAGAATTATATATTTTAGAGTTATCACTGAAACTCTCTCTCTCTCTCTCTCTCATCTCTCTCTCTCTCTCTCTCTCTCTCTCTCTCTCTCTCTCTCACATCTCTCTTCTCACAGTCTCTCTCTCTCTCTCTCTCTCTCTCTCTCTCTCCTCTCCCTCCTCTCTCTCTCTCTCTCTCACTATGACCTTATAGATTTGGCTGGTTGTTGTTTTGTTTTTGTTTTTCTTTCTTTCTTTTCTTCCTTGTTTTTATTGTGTGAGAGTATGGGTATTGAGGTGTTTTTTTAAAATTTATTTAATTATTAATTTTTTTTTATAAAATATTATTATTTTTTATCATAACATATCTTTTGTATAAGTAATCAAAATAAGTGTCGAAGGTGATCGTGTACTGTTTTGAGAATTATATATTTAGTACCATCTCTGAAACACACACACACACTCACACATACACACACACACACACACACACACACATACACACACACACACACACACTCTCTCTCTCTCTCTCTCTCTCTCTCTGTATTGTGGCCTAAGACCGATATGCAATTAATTCATTCTCTCTCTCTCTCTCTCTCCTCTCTCTCTCTCTCTCTCTCTCTCTCCTCTCTCTCTCTTCTCTCTCTCTCTCTCTCTCTCTCTCTACGTAGGCCATCCTTAGAGGGCCACTTATTGTGGTTGGTATGCATTTGTCTTATTTGGTTTGTGAGGAAGGAATATGTGTAAAGGAAGACAAACAAGAAAGGAACAACTGGCAGTAAGGAAAATAGAAAATAGATTTGTAGTTGGAGAACTCAACACCTAAAGGGGGGGAAATGATAGGGTGGTGGTGGAGGAGGAAAATAAGTAGAACAAAACAAGGAAACAGAATTGAGTGAGGGGAAAACAAAATAACCACTCAAGTCGACAATAAGATACTGAAATTTGAAATCCTCACTGTTATAGCTTCACAACAGTGACAACAAAGCTCAGGTAACTTCGCTATCAACCCTATCGCCATACAGTCTTTGAGTTTTGTTTGGTGGATAGTAAGTCCATTTATTGGACTTGCCTCTGTACTTAAGTTTTAATGAGTGCCCTATTTCAATATCTTATAATTATGTGTAACAAGTATGTGTACCATTTGACAATGTGTAGATGTTTATCTTTATGACTTATTAAGTTTGGTTGTGTTATTTTTCTTGGCTTTGTTGTTGTTCTTGTTCTTGTTGTTGTTGTTTGTCTGTTTTTCTCTTTTTTATCATCTTTTGTTGGTTTGTTTTTTTTTCTTCTCTTTTGTTTGTTTGTTTGTTTTGGTTAGGGTTTTTTGGGGGGTGGGGGTAGGGGTGGGGTATTTTTAGGATTTTCTTTTAATTGCTTGCTTTGGGGGGGGGGGGGGTTGTTGGGGGGGGAGCTGTTTTGAAAAGGGTTATTTCCCCTTGTTTTTATTGTGAGACTGTATAAGTATTGGGTTATTATTATTAAGATGTATCCCTAACGGGCGGGGACTGGATGTAAAAAAGCACATGTGTGCTTATTCATTATCCTCGAAATAAAAGAATTTGTCATTGTCATTGTCATTGTCATTGTCTCTCTCTCTCTTGTTATTGTGTAATCTAATAAAGGGCATATTCATACTTTCGATTTTCAATATTATTTTGGACTTGTTGACTGTACTTGAGCTCCAGTGAATCTCCTATTTTAATATCTTATTACCACGTGTAACAACTATGTGTACTATTCTACAATATGAAGGTGTTCAATTTTATGATCTATAAGTGTGGCTTACTCTCTCTCTCTCTCTCTCTCTCTCTCTCTCTCTCTCTCTCTCTCTCTCTCTCTCTCCCTCCCTCTCTCTCTCTCTCTCACTATGACCTTATAGATTTGGCTGGTTGTTGTTTTGTTTTTGTTTTTCTTTCTTCTTTTCTTCCTTGTTTTTATTGTGTGAGAGTATGGGTATTGAGGTTTTTTTTTATATAAGTTATTTAATTTTTTTTTATAATATTATTATTATTTTTTATCATAACATATCTTTTGTATAAGTAATCAAAATAAGTGTCGAAGGTGATCGTGTACTGTTTTGAGAATTATATATTTAGTACCATCTCTGAAACACACACACACACTCACACACACACACACACACACACACACACACACACACACACACACACACACACACCACACACACACACACACACACGCACACTCTCCTCTCTCTCTTTCTCTCTCTCTGTATTGTGGCCTAAGACCCATATGCAATTAATTCATTCTCTCCCCTCTCTCTTTTTCCCTCTCTTCTTCTCTTCTCTCTCTCTCCTCTCTCTCTCTCTCTTCTCCCTCTCTCTCTCTCTCTCTTTCTCTCTTCTCCTCCTCTCTTCTCTCTTCGTAGGCCTCCTTGAAGGCCACTTTTTTGGGGGTTGGTTGTTTTGTTGTTTGGTTTTGGGGAAGGGGATATGTGAAAAGAAGAAAAACAAAAAAAGGAAAAACTGGCAGTAAGGAAAAATAGAAAATGATTTGTGTTGGAGAATCAACACCTAAAGGGGGGGAAATGATAGGGTGGGGGTGGGGGGGAAAATAAGTAGAACAAAAAAGGAACAAAATTGAGTGAGGTGAAAAAAAAAATAACCACTCAAACGAAAAAAGGTACTGAAATTTGAAAACCCTCACGTTTAGTTCACAACGGACAACAAAGCTCAGGTAACTTCGCTATCAACCCCCTATCCCCATACAGTCTTGGGTTTTTTTTGGTGGTTTGTAAGTCCATTTATTGGATTGCCTCGTACTTAAAAATTTTTTAAAAGTGCCCATTTCAATATCTTATTAATTTTTTGTAAAAGTTTTGTCCATTTGACAAAGTGTAGATGTTTTTTTATGATTATTAAAATTTGGTTTTTGTTATTTTTTTTGGCTTTGTTGTTGTTCTTTTTTTGTTGCTGTTTTTTGTCTGTTTTCTCTTTTTTTTCATCTTTTTTTTGGTTTTTTTTTTTTTTTTTTTTGTTTGTTTGTTTGTTTTGTTAGGGTTTTTTGGGGGGTGGGGGTAGGGGTGGGGTATTTTTAGGTTTTCTTTAATTTCTTTTCTTTTGGGGGGGGGGGGGGGTGGTTTTTGGGGGGGAGCTGTTTTAAAGGGTTATTTCCCCCTTTTTTTTATTTTGAGACTGTATAAGTATTTTGGGGTTTTTATTATTAGATGTATCCCTAACGGGGGGGGTGGATGTAAAAAACACATGTGTGCTTATTCATTTTCCCGAAATAAAAGAATTTTTCATTGATTGTCTTGTCTCTCTTCTCTTGTTTTTGTGTATTCTAATAAAGGGGATATTCATATTTCAATTTTCAATATTATTTTGGGTTGTTGACTGTACTTTAGCTCCCGTGAATCTCCTTTTTAAAATTTTTTTACCAGTGTAAAACTATGTTAATTTTTCTACATAGAAGGTGTTTTAATTTTTGATCTATAAGTTTTGGGGTTACCTCCCCCTCCTCTCTCTCCTCTTCTCTCTCTCTCTCTCTCCTCTCTCTCCTCTCTCTCTCTCTCTCCTTCCTGTGTTGTTATTGCTGTAGTTGTTACTTTTTTCTTGTTGGCAATTTGTTTGGGTTTTTTTGCTTGTTTGATTTTTTTTTTTTTTTTTTGGTGTATGTATGTGTGTGTGTGTGGGTGTGTGTGTGTGTGTGTGTGTGTGTGTGGTTGTGGTGTGTGTGTTGTGTGTGGGGTGAAAGGGGGGGCGGGCTTTTTTTTTTTTTTATTGGGGTTTTTTTTTGTTTTTTTTTTGTTTTGGGGGGTTTTTTTTTTTGTTTTTTTTATTTTTTTTGTTTTTTTTTTGGTTTTTTTTTTTTTTTTTGTTTGTTTATTTGGGAAAAGGGGTTTTTGTCTGCTTTTTGTTGTTTTGTTGTCTTTTTTTTTTTTTTTTTTTTTTTTTTCGTTTTTTGCTTTTGTGGGTGGGGGGGGGGGGGGGGGGCGGGGGGGCTGGGGTTTTGTTTTTTCTTTTTCTCGTTGGGGTTGTTTGTTTGTTTGTTTGTATGATTTTTTTGTTTTTTTCTTCTTCTCTCTTTTTCTTTTAAAAATTTTTTTTTTTCTTTGCTTTTTCTGTTGAAAGTATGAGTACTGAGTGCATTTTCAAATGTGACCCCCTGGGCGGGGATGGATGTAAAAAAGCACATGAATACTTATTCATTATCCTGGAAAAAAGATTTTGTTTCTATTACTTACAATGTGTAGATGTTCTTTCTATGACTTTATTGGCTTTTTCCCCTCTTTATTATGTGAGTGTATGGGTATTGCACTTATTTATTACCATGACATTCAATTTGCATGAGCATAATTAAAAGTGTTTGTGTTGATCGTGTTGCTATGTGAGTATTAATATTTAGTATTATCCCTGAAACACCCCCCCCCACCCCCACCCCCCCCCCACAACACACGCTCAAACAAACACACACACACACACACACACACATACACACACACACACACACACACACACACCACACCACACACACACACACACACACACACTCACTCACTCACTCACCCACTCATATTCTCTCCCTCAACGACTGTATAGTTTTAAATTTCTTCTTGGGTTTTTTTCTTGTTTTTATTGTGTGGATGTATTTGGGGATTAAATTTATTTCATTATCATGACATATAATTTGAAACGAGTATAATCAAAATGAGTGTTGATGGGATCGCATACTGTTTTGGGAATTATATATTGGATATTATCTCTGAAAAAACACACCCCACAACTCTCTTTCTTTGTCTCTGTCTTTTCTCTCTCTCTCTCTCTCTTCCCCTCTCTCTCCCTCTCTCTCTTCTCTCTCTCTCTCTCTCTCTCACTATGACCTTTTTAGATTTGGTGGTTGTTATTTTGTTTTTTTTTTTTTTTTCTTTCTTTTTTTCCTTGTTTTTATTGTTTTGAGAGTTTTGGGTATTGAGGGTTTTTTTTTTTTAAGTTATTTAATTTTTTTTTTTTTTATTATTTTTATTTTTTATCTAAAATTTTCTTTTGTATAAGTAATCAAAAAAGTGTGAAGGGGATGGTTTCTGTTTTTGGGAAATTTTATATTTAGTACCCTCTCTGAAAAAACACACACACACTCACACACACACACCACAACACACCACACACCAACACAACACAACACCCCACCCCAAAACACACACACACCACAACAAAAGCACCAACTCTCTCTCTCTCTCTCTTCTCTCTTCCCCTGTATTGTGGCCCCAAGACCCATATGCAATTAATTCATTTTTTCTCTCTCTCTCTCTCTCTTTCTCTCTCTCTCTCTCTTCTCTTCCCTTCTCTCTCTCTCTCTCTCTCTCTCTCTCCCCTCTCTCTTCTCTCTCTCTCTCTTCTCTCTTACGTAGGGGCCCTCCTTAGAGGGCCCCCTTTTTGTGGGGTTTGGGTTTTCTTTTTTTTAATTTTTGGTTTTTTGAGGAAGGGTATGTGTCAAGGAAGACAAACAAGAAAGGAACAACTTTGGGGTAAGGGGAAAAAAAAAAAAATAGATTTTGTGTTGGGAGAACTCAACACCTAAAGGGGGGGAAAGGAGGGTGGTGGGGGAGGAGGGGAAAATAAGTAGAACAAAACAAGGAAAACAGAATTGAGTGAGGTGAAAACTAAATAACCACTCAAACCGACAATAAGGTATGAAATTGAATCCTCACTGTTATAGCTTCACAACAGTGACAACAAAGCTCAGGTAACTTCGCTTTTCAACCTATCGCCATACAGTCTTTGAGTTTTGTTTGGTGGATAGAAAGTCCATTTATTGGACTTGCTCTGAAACTTAAGTTTTATATGAGTGCCCTATTTCAATATCTTATAATTATGTGTAACAAGTTTTGTGTACCATTTGACAATGTGTAGATGTTTATCTTTATGACTTATTAAGTTTGGTTGTGTTATTTTTCTTGGCTTTGTTGTTGTTCTTGTTCTTGTTGCTTTTGTTTGTCTGTTTTTCTTCTTTTTTATCATTTTTGTTGGTTTGTTTTTTTCTTCTCTTTTGTTTGTTTTTTGTTTTGGTTGGGGTTTTTTTTGGGGTGGTGGGGGTAAGGGGTGGGGTATTTTTAGGATTTTCTTTTAATTGCTTCCTTTTGGGGGGGGGGGGGGGGTTGTTGGGGGGGAGCTGTTTTGAAAAGGGTTATTTCCCCTTGTTTTTATTGTGAGACTGTATAAGTATTGGGTTATTATTATTAAGATGTATCCCTAACGGGCGGGGACTGGATGTAAAAAAGCACATGTGTGCTTATTCATTATCCTCGAAATAAAAGAATTTGTCATTGTCATTGTCATTGTCTCTCTCTCTCTTGTTATTGTGTATTCTAATAAAGGGCATATTCATACTTTCGATTTTCAATATTATTTTGGACTTGTTGACTGTACTTGAGCTCCAGTGAATCTCCTATTTTAATATCTTATTACCACGTGTAACAACTATGTGTACTATTCTACAAAATGAAGGTGTTCAATTTTATGATCTATAAGTTTGGCTTACTCTCTCTCTCTCTCTCTCTCTCTCTCTCTCTCTCTTTTCTCTCTCTCTCTCTCTCTCTCTCTCTCTGTGTTGTTATTGCTGTAGTTGTTACTTTGTTCTTGTTGGCAATTTGTTTGGGTTTTTCGCTTGTTTGATTTTGTTTTGGTGTATGTATGTGTGTGTGTTTTGTGTGTTTTGTGTGTGTGTTTTGTGTGTGTGTGGGGTGTGTGTGTGTGTGTGTGTGTGGTGTGTGTGTGTGTGTGTGTGTGTGTGTGTGTGTGTGTGAAAGGGGGACCCGGTGCTTTTTTTTTTTTTTTAATGGGGTTTTTGTTTGTTTTTTGTTTTTTTTTTGGCAGGTTTTTTATGTGTTTTTTTTCATTTGTTGGGTTTTTTTTTGGGTTTTTTTTTGTTTTTTTGTTGTTTATTTGGAAGGGTGTTTTTGTCTGCTTTTTGTTGTTGTTGTTGTCTTTTTTTTTTTTTTTTTTTTTTTTTTTCGTTTGTTTGCTTTTGTGGGTGGGGGGGGGGGGGGGGGCGGGGTTCTGGGTTATGTTTTTTCTTTTGCTCGTCTGGGGTTGTTTGTTTGTTTGTTTGTATGTTTGTTTGTTTTTTCTTCTTCTCTCTTTTTCTTTAAAATTTTTTTTTCTTTGCTTCTTCTGCTTGAAAGTATGAGTATGAGTGCATTTTCAAATGTGACCCCATGGGCGGGGACTGGATGTAAAAAAGCACATGAATACTTATTCATTATCCTGGAAAAAAGATTTTGTTTCTATTACTTACATGTGTAGATGTTCTTTCTATGATTTATTGGCTTTTTCCCCCTCTTTATTATGTGAGTGTTATGGGTATTGCACTTATTTTATTACCATGACATTCAATTTGCAATGAGCATAATTAAAAGTGTTTGTGTTGATCGTGTTGCTATGTGTAGTATTACATATTTAGTATTTATCCCTGAAACACCCCCCCCCCCCCCACCCCACCTCCACACACACACGCTCAAACAAACACACACACACACACACACACACACATACACACACACACACACCACACACACACAACACACACACACACACACACACACACACTCACTCACTCACTCACCCATCATATTTCTCCCTCAACGACTGTATAGTTTTAAATTTCTTCTTGGTTTGTTTCTTGTTTTTATTGTGTGGATGTATGGGTATTTAAATTTATTTCATTATCATGACATATAATTTGAAACGAGTATAATCAAAAATGAGTGTTGATGGGATCGCATACTGTTTTGGGAATTATATATTGGATATTATCTCTGAAATACACACACACACACTCTCTGTCTCTCTGTCTCTGTCTCTCTCTCTCTCTCTCTCTCTCTCTCTCTCTCTCTCCCTCTCTCTCTCTCTCTCTCTCTCTCTCTCTCACTATGACCTTATAGATTTGGCTGGTTGTTATTTTGTTTTTGTTTTTCTTTCTTTCTTTTCTTCCTTGTTTTATTGTGTGAGAGTATGGGTATTGAGGTTTTTTTTTATATAAGTTATTAATTTTTTTTTTAAATATTATTATTATTTTTTTTCATAACATATCTTTTGTATAAGTAATCAAAATAAGTGTCGAAGGTGATGTGTACTGTTTTGAGAATTATATTTAGTACCATCTCTGAAAACACACACACACACTCACACACACACACACACACACACACCACACACACACACACACACACCACACACCACACACACACTCACACACACAACGCACACTCTCTCTCTCTCTCTCTCTTCTTCTCTCTCTCTCTTCTCTGTATTGTGGCCTAAGACCATATGCAATTAATTCATTCTCTCTCTCTCTCTCTCTCTCTCTCTCTCTCTCTCTCTCTCTCTCTCTCTCTCTCTTCTCCCTCTCTCTCTCTCTCTCTCTCTCTCTCTCTCTCTCTCTCTCTCTCTACGTAGGCCATCCTTAGAGGGCCACTTATTGTGGTTGGTATGCATTTGTCTTATTTGGTTTGTGAGGAAGGGATATGTGTAAAGGAAGACAAACAAGAAAGGAACAACTGGCAGTAAGGAAAATAGAAAATAGATTTGTAGTTGGAGAACTCAACACCTAAAGGGGGGGAAATGATAGGGTGGTGGTGGAGGAGGAAAATAAGTAGAACAAAACAAGGAAACAGAATTGAGTGAGGTGAAAACAAAATAACCACTCAAACCGACAATAAGGTACTGAAATCTGAAATCCTCACTGTTATAGCTTCACAACAGTGACAACAAAGCTCAGGTAACTTCGCTATCAACCCTATCGCCATACAGTCTTTGAGTTTTGTTTGGTGGATAGTAAGTCCATTTATTGGACTTGCCTCTTGTACTTAAGTTTAATGGTGCCCTATTTCAATATCTTATAATTATGTGTAGCAAGTATGTGTACCATTTGACAATGTGTAGATGTTTATCTTTATGACTTATTAAGTTTGGTTGTGTTTATTTTTCTTGGCTTTGTTGTTGTTGTTGTTCTTGTTGTTGTTGTTTGTCTGTTTTTCTGTTTTTTCATTTTTGTTGGTTTGTTTTTTTCTTCTCTTTTTGTTTGTTTGTTTTTTTTTTGGTTTAGGGTTTTTTTTGGGGGGGGGGGGGTTAGGGGGGGGGTTTTTTTTGGATTTTCTTTTAATTGCTTGCTTTTGGGGGGGGGGGGGGGGTTTGTTGGGGGGGGGCTTTTTTTGAAAAGGGTTTTTTCCCCCTTGTTTTTTTTGTGAGATGTATAAGTATTGGGTATTTTTATTAAGATGTTCCCTAAGGGGGGGGGATGGATGAAAAAAAAGCCATGTGTCTTATTTTTATCCTCGAAAAAAAAAAGAATTTGTCATTGTCATTGTCATTGTCTCTCTCTCTCTTTTATTGTGTATTTATAAAAGGGGTATTCTACTTTCGATTTTCATATTATTTTTGGGCTTGTTGATTACTTGGCTCCAGTGAATTCCATTTTTAAAATTTTTACCCGTGTAACAACTATGTGTACTTTTTCACAATATGAAGGTGTTCAAATTTTATGATCTTAAATTTGGCTTCTCTCTCTTCTCTCTCTCTCTCTCTCTCTCTCTCTCTCTCTCTCTCTCTCTCTCTCTCTCTCTCTCTGTGTTGTTATTGCTGTAGTTGTTACTTTGTTCTTGTTGGCAATTTGTTTGGGTTTTTCGCTTGTTTGATTTTTGTTTTGGTGTATGTATGTGTGTGTGTGTGTGTGTGTGTGTGTGTGTGTGTGTGTGT
>CM054143.1:5777307-5782307 GCA_028751875.1 Rapana venosa | reverse complement strand
AGACATTTAAACTTTGTAATTACGCATGCACGTAAGCACCCACGCACGCGCTCGTGCGCACGCAAGCACACACACACACTCTTTCTCTCTATCACACACACACACACACTCTCTCTCTCTCTATCTCTCTCTCTCTCTCTCTCACACACACCACAACACACACTCTCTCTCTCTCTCAAACACACACACACACCACACACACACACACACACACACACACACACACACACACACACACACACGTGTGCACACGAATGTAGGAATGCAATATTATACAGACCATTGACTAGAAAAGACATAACTATAATTATACATACATATAAACAATTAAAAATCATTTAAGCCAAAAATAAGAGACTTATTTTCATGAGCATGCGCTTGTGTACACATACGCTCCTCCCTCTACATACACACACCCACATTCGCACACACGCACTCATGGACTGATGAACAAGGGCACTTACCTATGCACACACGATCGGACGCGCACATGCGCGCGCGCACACTCACACACACACGTGCGTGCACACCAGATTATGCATACACAGGCATGTAGTGTTTATGGACATAGCATAGGCTTATACAGTCATATCCGTTGCTGCCTGCGTACATGTGAGTGTGCGTGCGTGCAAGCATGCGTGCGTGCGTGTGCGTGCGTGTGTGTATGTGTGTGTGTATGCTGAGTGTAATACTATGTATGTGGAGATGAATGTGCAAGAAAGAATACAGAGGCTAAGACAGGGACAGTGGGAGGAGAGAGAGAGAATGTCACTCACCAATGGATGGCCAAACTGTATAACAGGATTTTACACCAGAGGCATAATCTGCCCTCAAAGTGTCACTCTAGTTCCACTGCCACTGTCTACATGTTCTGAAGAAAACCTCAATGATCACTGTACTGTCCACTGTCACCACTGTTGTAGTGTTCCATAGAGATATCCACTGGACATTGTATATCATCTGTACTGTCACGTTATCATTGTCACTGGACAATGTTCACTGACTCACTGTCTTCATTCCACCAGAAATCCTTATTTCAGTGTTCCCTGTGTCCGTATTCCTGTAGTAATATTTGCTGGACATCGTTCACCATAATGAACGAACAAACCACTGTTTTAAGTCTCTCTCTCTCTCTCTCTCTCTCTCTCTCTCTCTCTCTCTCTCTCTCTCTCTCTCTCTCTCTCTCTCTCTCTCCTCTCTCTCTCTCTCTCTCTCTCTTCCCCTTTTCCAACTGTGTGATAGTGGGTGAAGAATCTACATAGGTCAGTGTGGGTGGGTCACTCAGTCTGTGTCACTGCCTGTGTCCTTGGCATCAGGTTCTGGCAGTTTGTCACTGACTGAGGCAGAGGATGGCAGGTCTCGGTAGAACCCATGACGTGCCTTTGAGATGACACTGGACACACACAGTGACAAAAGATCCCACTTTTTGGCGTCTGCTATGGGGAGTTTGTCGTCATACAGCCTCAGGAGGACTTTGGGCAGCTCTTGATGCCCCCTTCTTGATGAGCCAACCAGTCTCAGAATACGAACGCTATCATTCTCCAAGTTTGTTTTGAAGTGCATGATGTCATCAATGCCCTTGGATAC
This sequence comes from Rapana venosa, assembly GCA_028751875.1. Lineage (NCBI taxonomy): Eukaryota > Metazoa > Mollusca > Gastropoda > Neogastropoda > Muricidae > Rapana > Rapana venosa. Next base: position 5,780,720 of record CM054143.1, on the reverse strand, counting down.
CTGGATGAAACGTATCTCCAGCCAGTTGACTCTGCGTCCATCTATATCCGTCTTTGTGTTGTCGATGTAGGCTGAGGCAAGTTTCTTGAAATTGTAGAATGCGTCATGTTTGATAAGCACAACAATATATCGTTTTACTGCTCTTGCCAATCTGAAAACAATGTCCCACTCAGAAGGAATGTAGATGGTTGTGCTTTTCTTGGCATTTGAAATTGCAGCATGCATCGAGTCACACTCCATTTGGGTGTGACCAGACTCAAGAAACTTTTGAGTTATGATCTGGATATTTGGGTGTTGACTGCAAAGAGAAGAGCTGTTGTCAAGTATTGGTTCCGATTTTTACCACCACAGCAATCTGAGTAGATGATGACATGCTTGACATGGGCTGGAAGGGAAGAAATATACTTGTAGAGGCAGCTGGCAATCTCACACGATCCCCTCCTTCCTTCTGTCTCATCCCACCTAAAGCATGTTCCTCTGCCATCAGACAATGAAGAGATGGTAAAGTTGTACACACAGAGCTTTCTGTTGTAGTACAGTTGGCTCACAAGACCACACGGGGTTTGTAGACCTGCTTGCATGTCAACTGTAACAACGTGTGTTGTAGGATCTGCCTATGACACCTCTTTGTCAGCTGCTTTGTGTTGCCTTGCCGTCTCCTTTCTTGCCAGATGGTCTATGTATGCCTCCTTCTCCACATCTGTCAGAGTACCTTGGTTTTTTACTATGGCGAATGCAGTGCAAACTGCGCACTGATCCTTTTTAGGGACATGGAATGAAAGGTTGTAATTTTCATTAAAAACTGCCCTATATTTCTTCAGCGAGACAGGGTCTGCTGTACCTTCTTCCAGGTACTGTTCTCTGTACAAGTCACACATCTTTTTGATGTTTAAGATTGATGACAAGTACTTTTTGGATGCTTTTGGAAATGTATCTCAATGCTTCGGAAGACAGAATGAAAATGCAGTGCTGCCTGGTACAGTCTGGCTGGTACAGTCTCAGAAAGGGGATGTTTTGATAAAGTGCGTAAGCTATTCAGTTAGACACCAACTCCACTTCCCTTTCCCACAGCCTCCCGATAAAGGTAAAGGTAAAGGTGTCCCATAACCTATAAGGTCGTAGGGGAGTCAGGTGTCAGAGACCTCACTTCTCTAGGGCCAGCATATTGAGGGCGGCGCCCATCTCCTCTCCCTCGCTGCTTTACCTTCCCTGACCCTAAAGAGGGCAGGTACCCATTTACAGCTGGGTGAACTGGGGGAACTGTACTGAAGCCAAGGCGCGCAAACGGTCACCCATGCAACTGGTAACCATGCTCGACGCTGCTTAACTTGGCTGGGGGAAAGCGAGTGCTCCGACCACTGAGCTATCCCGTCCCCAAAGACCCGCCTCCCGATAGACCTGTTAAAACAATCTCACAAACCCAGCTAGCCTGCTTTAGGGGTCTAGGAACCATCAACGTATTGTGGCGGCCAGCAGTGGCCACCTGCAGTGCTTTCTCAACCTGCTAGTATTTGGTGACACTCTTTTGCCTGTTCCTCAGTCTGGTGCCTATGGTTTCAAGCCAGAGACAGAACCTGCTAGCATCCATTAGCGCCATCTGCTAGACATCACTTAGCCCTTTTTTCGTAGGACACGTTTTAGTTCTGATCAATAAATCAAAAAATAATATAATTACCATACCTGAAAAATTCCACTTTCATAATAAATTAGGCCTGTCCTTGAGTACAGACATACAAAAAAGTGAAAATGTAACATTTCGAAACTTAGTACCTTCTGGCTAGTACCCCTCAACATGCTTGATATTTCTGATAAGTTGTGTCCATTTATTGTCTGTGATGAATGGATGTTTGCATGTGTTGATTCCAGTATGGAAAATGAGGTGCTGTACTTCTTTGTTGCAGGGAATGTGTTGAAGCCAATGAATAAGGTCATCAACTGTGAGACCTGAGATGCTGATGTTTTGATTTCTGCCTTTGTAATATAGAATATCTGACTTGATGTGACGTGTCACTGAGTCACCCAGGATGAGATTCGTTTGTGGAGTGTACTCTTTGTACTGCTAGTTGTTGGGGGGTTGTTGGAGGGTGTTGGTAAGTAGTCTGAGGTGTCTTCAGAAGTGTTTTGATTGCAGTTTGTGTTTTCTTTTTCTCTGAGGGACTGTTGTCCAACATTTGGGTTTGGGTCTTTCTCTTCGGTGTTGTCACGGGTTTGTTTGCCACATTCTGTTGGTTGTTGATGCTGACAGTGTTGGCAGTGTGTTGCTTGTGGTTTGGTTGTTGATTTCTTCAGTAATATCGGATGCTTGTTTGCCAGAGTCTGTTTGGTTGTTCATGTTCACAGTATTGTCCATGGCTTGTAGTGAAGTTGGTGACTCAGGTGGGGTTGGCTTCGGGTCGGGTTTTCATGTGTACATTGATTTGTGTTTTCGTCCTCGTGGATGAGAAGAGAGAATCTGTTTTGGGGGTAGGGAAGGATGATAGTAAGGAGCCCTATTTTGTCTGACTGGGGTGTGTGAGGTTGACTGTTTGTGGTGTGTGTGTGGTGGGGTGTGTGTTGTGTGTGGTGTGTGGTTTTGTGTGTGGTGTGTGTGTTGTGTTGTGTGTGTGTGTGTGTGTGTGTGTGTGTGTGTGGTGTGTGTGTGTGTGTGCTTTTTATAGTGTGTGTTTCAGTTCCGTGAGTTCTGACTGCAAGTCAAGGTTTTCTGTTTGCAGTTTGAGAATAGTCTTGGTTAGGGAACCCAATGCTTTAGTGGGTTTTTTTTTGATTGAGCAAGACAGTGATTGTATCTTTTGCTTCAGTCGTTGTGATGTTTAGGTAACTGTTTGTTTGCACAGGAAATGAGGAAAGCCACGTGGTTTTTGGTGAGAGCGGGTAACTAATGGTGAGACGGTTGACAGTATGATGAGGGGTGTTTGGGTGGTTTTTGGACTTTAATGTTGATGGACTTGGTGGTTTTAATCTGTACCCTTTTGTTTAAATGAGGGGAACTTGCGGCCTGCACAGGGTGTGAATGTGGAGTTTTGCTGTGTTTTTTGGAGTGGGTTTTTGTTGTGTTCCGCTCTGCTGAACTTACCTGGGCTTGCTGAACTTGGGGGGGATGAGGGTGGTGATGCATCAGACAGTGGAACATCAGACTGGGTGGTGGGCTGGTGGGACATCGGTCAAGGGAGCAATCTGGGGTTTGGGGCAGACCTGGATGGGGAGGGGATGTCCTGGGGAAATTTTTCCGCAAGAGGGAGAAGGTTTGGGTTGGGGTAGAAAGGGAGTTCAGGGCAGGTCACGCACAGCCTCGTCAGGTTTTGGGGGCTTCCTTCTGTGTCAGAAGAAGAAGGCTCGTAAAACTTGTACCAGAGTCTGAAACTCTTTTTGAGCCATCTTCTGCACAGGCTGCCTTGCACAAGTACGGTTCCGTA
>CM054143.1:5746395-5776807 GCA_028751875.1 Rapana venosa | reverse complement strand
AAGAAGATGTATTCGTTTCTTTCTTTTTTTTAGTATTTTTGTATTATTTCTTGACAAGATATTGTTTAGCATAAATTCCCATAATTTTATTTTAAACCATCAAAAATAAAATAGGAACATTTTCATTTTTAGTAGAGAGATAGGGAAAAAGCCGATTCAAGGTAAACTGCTTAGTTTTTATATAAAACTATGCAAGTTTTTGGTCCGATGTGGCGAAGCCGAATCGGCCCAAAAGTTGCCTGGTTTTGGATAAACAGTAAGTAGTTGAGCTTGAATCAGCTTTTTTCCTATCTCTTAAACAAAACTCATCAAGTCAGTGGAATTTTGAACAATCACATAGTACATGAACATTTATAAAATGAAATATTTAAAAAAGTAAATAGTTACAAAGAAAAATGTTTTGACCATCCGATTCAGTATGAAAACACAAACACGATGATGTAAAATGTTCTCTTTAGGAGGACGGAAAAACACACACATTTAGCATTCAAACAAGAGCTACACACACTGCTGCCACCAGGTGCAAAGATGAACACTGGTGATCATGAAAGTAAGCGTAGAGTACAGCCCTGTCAAGTAGTCTCAAAGCATAATTATGCACTTCCACAGCAGCATCATTACGTCATCCTCATTGTCATTGATCATCATGCAATAAAAAAAAAAATCCTCTGATTCCCAGTTGCTCTGGTCTTATGGTGACCTCAGATTCGGTTTGCTCATACACCTCTGTGCCTATGGTGAGTTTGTGTTCAATCCCTTGGGGTTTGAGTTTCACAGGGAGCGGTGGTTGGAGGGATGTTGTGGTGGTTGCAATCTCGGGTGGGCAACTCATTCAGTCTGGTTCCGCGATTGAGCTAATACTGTCGTTAGTAGGGGGCTTAGTAGGTGGTGTCCTGAGTATGTTAGCTCAGAACAGGCAAAACTGAACACCACAAAAGTGACCCAGCAGCAGTGCAGGGCGCCTTTGGCTAGTGGCCTCGCGGCGGCCTGATGTTGATAGGCTCCCTGTGGACTTCCCAACCTGGGGACGAGACATACCAAATCTGAATGCAGCTGTGGTGAGGTGATTGAGATAAGAGCCGTGGGAGAAGCACGAAAGGCGGATCACAGAAGATGAGGCAACAAAAAAAAAAAGAGAAAGTATTGCGACTATGAAGAATTGCGAAAGAGTAGATTTGCAAAGAAGAATTGCAAAGAAAAAAATTGCGAAAAAGAATTGCAAAGAACTGCTAAGAAAAAGAAAAAGGAAAAATTGCGAAGCAGAAAAAGAACAAAAGAGAAGGAGTACAAAGAAGAATTGCGAGAGAGAGAAATGTGATGATGATGATGATGATGATGATGATGAGATGATGAGATGTGATGAATGATGATGATGAGGATGATGATGAGGATGATGATGATGTTGATGGAGAGGAGAAGGAGAAGAAGAAGAGAAGAAGAAGAAGAAGAGAAGAAGGAAGAAGAAGAAGAAGAAGAAGAAGAGAATTGCAAAGAACAAGAAGTGTAAAAATATGTAATGCGAAGAAGAATTGCAAAGAGGATTTGTGAAGAAGAATCGCAAAGAAGAACAATTGCAAAGAAAAAGAATTGCAAAGAAAATTGCTAAGAAGAAGAAGAAGGACAAGAAAGGAGAAGAAGAAGAAGAAGAAGAAGAAGAAGAAGAAATGGGACGAAGAAGAAGAATTGAAAAGAAGAATGAGACAAACAAGAAGTAAAGAGAGAAGAAGATGACAATTGCAAAGAAGAGAATTGTGAAGAAGAAAAATGCAAAGAAAATAGCGGAGAAGAAGACTTGTGAAGAGGAAGAAAACCACCACCACCACCACCACCACCACCACCAACCACACCACCAACCACACGCACACCACCACCAAGAACATCAACAGCAACATCAACAACAACAACGACAACAACAGACGTGTGTTGCCTTCCTTAACCCTGTTCAGCTTTTCTCTCAATTTTTTTTTGGTCGTGCAGGACCATCCTTATGGAGCATCCAGAACTGTCGCCACTGTAGTGGTATGTATGTATATGTGTGTGTGCGTGTGTGTGTGTGTGTGTGTGTGTGTGTGTGTGTGTTGTGCGCGCGCGCGTGCGTGTGTGTGTGTGTTCACGTACGTGTATGTTTGTATGTATGTATGCACGCATGCATGCAATGCATGAATGTATGTATGCATGTATGTATGCATGTATGCATGTATGTGTGTATGTTGTATGTTTGTATATGCGACTGTTTGAGTGTCTGTGTGTGTGTCTGTGGTTCTGTGTGTTGTGTGTATGTATGTGTGTGTGGCTGGTATGTGTGTGTGTGTTGTGGTTTTGTATGTTTACGTTTGTGTGAGTGTATGTGCGTGAGTACATACTTGCGTACGTATAAATATATGTATGTATGTATGTATGTATGTATGTATGGTTGTATGGTTGTATGTATTGTACGTTGTGTGTGTGTTTGTGTGTGTGTAGTGTGTGTGTGTTGTGTGTGTTGTGTGTGTGTTTGTGTGTTGGTTCTTCACTTTAAGTGATATAACGATAAGGAAAAGTATTATGAAAAACATGAGGGCGGAGTGAAGTGAGGAGAAGAATGCGTATGAACGAGCAAGTGTAGTTGGAGTTACCTACGGGAAAAGAGTGTGTGTGTGTGGGGGGGGGGGGGGGGGAATGTGTGTGTGTATATGTGTTGAAGAAGAAATATTATAAAGAACTATTTATATGGAAAAAAACCAATGAAATCAGATGCCCAAAACAAGCGCAGCTTAATTGGAATAGCATAACTTGTATAACATAATTAGTTTAACAATATTAATATAACATTATTAATATAACATAACCGAATCTTCACATAGCAGGTTAACGCGTGTGTGTGTGTGTGTGTGTTGTGTGTGTTTATGTATGTATGTATGTATGTATGTATGTATTTGTGTAAGTATGTGTGTGTATGCAGGAGCACAATCGAACAGATTTTTAACTGCCATATCCTGATGGAAAAACATCTTCAACATCAGAGAGACCTGTTCCACAACATCATCGACTTCAAGAAGGCTTTTGACAGAGTATGGCACGAAGGCCTGTGGCAGGTCCTCAGAATGTTTGGCATTGAAGAAGGACTAGTGCAAACCATTCAAGCACTATACAACACCGCAAGCAGTGCAGTTCTTCTGAACAATCAGGTCGGAGACTACTTCAAAACCACAGGTGGGGTCCGACAAGGATGCCTGTTATCTCCAGTCATGTTTAATTTTGTTCTTGGAAAACATTATGAGAGAGACCCTCCATGACTTCACTCTACCATTCCATTGGCGGCAGACCCCTCAACAAATTGCGGTTTGCCAATGACATTGACTCATGAGCGGAAGTAACACAGGCTGCAAGATCTTACGACCAGACTTGAGAACAGAGCTGGAGCATATGGGATGGAGGTGAGCTTGGAGAAAAGTAAAGTACTTGTGAAAAAGCACGAGCAACGCACTGCTAAAATTTACATGAACGGCCGCAACTGGAGGAGGTAGACGCTTTTAAATATCTTGGTGCTACACTCAAAGGACGGGCGACGACCACAGAAATCAAAAATCAGAATAGCCATGGCAACATCTTCCATGACAAAACTCACCACCATATGGAAAAGTAACGAGATCAGTTTCCCAATCAAACTAAAGCTGTACAAAGCCCTAATTCAGACGTCCTGCTGTATGGAAGTAAAACTTGGACATTGAATGCTGAACACCAAAGCAAATCCGTCATTTGAAACAAAATGCCATAGAAAACTGCTGGGCATATCCTGGAGAGAAACGAAAGACCAATGAATTTGTCAAGAGGTCAAATAATATGGCTGGCAGGTCAACGGAACCCTTCTCACCATCGTCAAGAAAAAAAGCTGACATGGTTCGGCCACGTCACCCGCACCAAACTCTGCCAAAAACAGTAACTGCAGGGAACACTCGAAGGTGTCAGAAAGAGGGGAAGACAGAACAAGTCATGGTTGGACAACATCAGAGAATGGACCAGGATGAATGACTCAGTACTACTGCGCAGAGCCGAGGACCGTGATGGATGGAGGAGGCTTACCACGGCATCGTCTTTCGTGTTTCCTCCACGACCGCCAAGGTCACAGGACTGATGATGATGATGATGTGTGTATGCATGTACGTACGTACGTATGTATGTATGTATGTATGTATGTATGTATGTATGTATGTATGTATGTATTTTATGTATGATGGTATATTATGTTTTTGTTATTTTGTTTGTTTTTAGGTATGTATGTATTTTCCTCTGTGTGTATTTATGTATGTATGTATGTATGTGTGTTTTTGTGTTTGTTTTTTCCGGGTAATGCATTTAATATTATGTATTTTGCACGTACGTCATACAACGTATTTGGTATGATGTATGTAGTTGTATGTAGATAATTTGTTAGACGGCAGTGAAAAACCGGAGATAGATAAAATAGGGGAGAGGAGAGGGGAGAGAGAGAGAGGGGAGAGAAGAGAGGAGAGAGAGATTATTTTTATTTATTTTTTTTTTTTATCGAAGTAAGGGAATAAGCACTCATGGTTTTTTACTGCAGTCCCCGTGTGTAGGGGGTTTTGAAAATTTTGTCTTGTTTCCCCATTTTTCCGGTCACAATGGCTACTCTTCCAAAAAGCGGACGAGATTGGTGTGCGCAAGATGTTTTGCATGAGTTCGATCACGAGGCGTTGGTTTATAGTCTACCCCAAAAAGGAGAGGGGAGAGAGGGAGAGAGAGGAGAGAGAGAGTTAGGGGAGAGAGGAGAGAGAGAGAGAGAGGAAAAGGGGGAGAGAGAGAGAGAGTATGATTGTGTTATTTACGTGAACGTGATTTTATGCTAGATCTAGTGGGGACAGGGAGGTAAAAAAAAACATTATTCCCATGTTATCAGAGCGTCATGTTTCTAAATCGGACACACCTGTGAAATGCGGGACCCCTTGTGTTTAAGTTAGCGATAGTTAGTGGTGTTGGGATTTCATCGTTGTGTCGGGTTGTCCCTGCGCCACCTTGTTATGCTGAGGACTGAATTTGAACTTGTAGCGCGTCTTCTCTGGGCTTCTGTTGCCCAGTTGCCATGCATTTGGGTTGCTGAGAGGTGTTTCATTGTTTCCCCACCTTGCCTTCATCCTTGCCTCTCGGCCCCATCACAGGTAGCACCATCAGCAGGATAGGGGTTTTGCGATGTTAGCAGCTGGGTAACTGGAGGCTCATTTCCCGCCTGGAAGAACCACCAGCACGATGCCAGCCAGCAAGAGGAGGAAAGACAGAGGAACAGCCAAACCCCTCAACTCATGATGAGGTCCAGCCGTCAAAAACACCCTTTCCAAGCTACGGCCCCCGAAATAGAAACTAGGAGCGGGGCCAAAATTCGGGAATATTTTCCCCCGAACTTCGGAAAAACCCCAAAACCCCGCTGCCCCCGCACCACGTTTAAGGAGCGGCCCCTCCTAAAAGGTCAAATTGTTTCGAAAACCGATGGAACCGGGGAAAACCTCACCAACCCCGACTTGAAACGCCCCCATCCAACCGCCTCCCTGGTAGGGGACCCGCGGGGCAGACCCCCCGCCCCAAAAACCTCCCAACTCCAAACCCCCAAACAGGCCCAATCCCCCCGCCCGGGGACCGAGAAAAGAAACCCCCCCACCCCAAAGCCCACAGGGCGGGAAACACCAACGGAAAAAGCCCACAGCCCCACCCAAAGGAAAGGGGGGGGTTTTGGGGGGGGGGAGGTTTGTGTGGGGGTTGTTGTGTTTGTGTGTGTGTTTAATGTGGGTGTGTTGGTGTTGTTTTTGTTTTTTGTGTTGTGTTGGGTTGGTGAAAACAGTTAAATTTGTTTAATGGTATTTTTTGTTCGTTTAATAAAAATGAACTTTATTTTTATTTTTTTTTTTCCCCTTTTTTTTTAATCATTTTTAAATTTTTTTTTTTATTTATAATACACTGCTTTCAAGTCAAAACACTGCTATAAGAAAGCCAAATTTAATTAAAAATATTTTTTTTACTTAGTTTTTAAAACTTTTTATATATTTTAAATACTATTGTATTTTCCCAAATTATCATTTTACAGGGTTTTCAGACATCTAATTAAAGTAAAACGCATTTTTTGCCCTTTTTTTAATTAACCCTTTAAGAACCCGATTTTATAAAAAACCCCCCCTTTTTCAAAACCCAAAAGGAATTAAAAACCATCAAAAAACAAAATTTAACCCAAAACCCCAACAAAAACAAAAAAATTATAAACAAAAAAAAAACCCAACATAAACAACTGAAAAAACAAATCAATAATATAAAAATTTAAACGCAAACAAACCCATGAAGAAAAATGGTTCAAACAATAATTTTTTTTAATTTCTTTTGGGCAAGGCAGGGCCCCCCCTTCAAAAAAAAAACCCCTTAAAAAATGTGCTGTTTAATTTTTTTTTGGGTTTGGCAAAAAAAGGGCCCCCATTAAAAAAGGGGACATTGACAAAAAGGGTTTTAAGGAAAAAGCAAGAAAAGCTTCAAGCAAGGAATGAATAGGAGGAAAAAAAGGAAGAAAAACTTTTTTCCCCCGGGGGTTTTTTAAAAACGATAAAAGAGAAGCACAAAATGCCCTCCCTCGGGGTTTTTAAACTGTTTAAAAAAAAAGGAAGGGGGTTCCCAAAATGGTCGTAGGGGAAGGTAAAGCCCCCTTTTCCTAAATTTAGGGGGCCCCCCCACTTCCCCCCGCGCTTTACCCCTCCCCTGGGCGCTTTCCGGGGAAAAAGGGTACAAAGCGGGGGGGGAAACGGTCCCCCAAACCAAGGGGAACCCCCTGACCGCTCGGGGCGGGGGGGAAAGGGGGGTAAACCCACTGGCTAGTCCCAAATCTGTAACTGATGGCAATTTTTTCGTTTTTTAGGAGGGCTGATATGGGCATTCTCGGTTACTTTACCAAGAAGGAGATGAAATGAAAGGGGCTTCAGTTTTAAAAAAACTGCATAATTAAGAACTGTGACCTTTTTTTCAGGGACCACCTATTCGCTCTACAAGTAAAGTATGTAGCCTGACTGTAAAAAACAGATGGATGACTGAATTGTGAATTTTTACAAAAGGCCTTGGCACTCCCAGTGAAAATTCAATCAGGGCCCACGGCTGGTGATGGACTTTGTCTCCCAGAAAAAGAGGAACAGAAGGTCTGGCGTTTTGAATCAACTGTTTTTATCATAGGGGTAGTGTAGCAGGGCCAGAGTAATCGTTTTACTTTGAATCGGATTTTATGAAAAAAAAACCTACCAATGTCATGTGAGAGAACTTGTACACTTTGTTGGGCTATAAAAAAAACAACAAAATATTTGGAAGTATCAACGCAAAATTTACCAAGTTTTGACGTTGACTGAAAGTTTTTTGTTTGTAGGTTTCTGAAAATTTTCAGTGTAAATTTAGAGAGGCGCTAAAGCTAAGAAAAAGGATTTTAATAGAGAGTTGTTTTTAATTGCAGTGAATTGACAGGGGGAAAACCAATTGTGACTGAAAAAATGTACACCGCTGATGAAAAAAGACCATCAGTAAAATAATTTTAGTGGCGCAGAAAATAGTATTGTAAAATTTGTATTTAACACACCCTCAGTGAAAAAAAATGAACTGATAACTATGTTAACTTTTATTAAACACCCATCAATGAAATAAACAGAACAGCAAAAAACTATGACAAAATTTGTATTTAACATACTCAGTGAAATAAAATGAAAAAAACAAACTATGTTAAGAGTGTAATTCATATCCATCCATAAAAAAACAAAAAACAAACAACGTTTTACAACTTGGTATTAACATACAATGTGAAAAAGCTATTTGGAAAAAGAATATGCAAGTGTCTATTTGCAGGATCAGTAAATTTAAACCCCCAAAAATTAATCAATTTAACGCTTATGAACTTCAGGGGAAACCCCCCATCAAGTACCATTTGTTCCCCCCCCTCCCCCCCCTAATCACCATTTTTTAATTTAAATTTAAAAGCTTCATTCGTTTGCAACAAAGTGTCAGTTTTTGTTTTATATAGATATTCAGTATCTTTTGGGAAAGTCACATCAGATTTTACTCCTTTGAATTATATTTATAATAATGAAGGAATGAAACCCCGAAAGGATATCAAAAGTACCAAAAAGTTAAGTTTTTTTTTAACTTCCTGAACCTATTACCCCTAAAAAAACAACAACAAACCCGTTTTTTTTTTCTGTACTTAAACCCCAAATACATGTTTTTGAAGTATCAAATAATACGATCCCCAAAAAACAGTAGCTGTTTTCACAAACTGCAAAACAGACAAAATAACAGAAAATGGAACCATTAAAGACAAGATCAACAAAAAGGGGACAACCCCCAAAATTAAGGCAAACTTATGTGACACAAAAACTGTACTGAAACGAAAAACGAAATATTACGAACAAGCCACAAAGAACAAACGGGCCAAAAATTAGCAACACAAGTAGAACAACTAAACGACAATTTTACCCAGACCAGTGAATACGCATCACCCTTAGACACCAGGTTTATACAACACAATAGACAACGATGCCACAATAATAGAACCATAAAACAACATACACCACAAGAATATACACAAGACAAAATGAAACACAGTGTACACGTGGACAACATGACACTACAAAGTAAACACAAAAACAACAAAACAAAAAATGGAAAAAAAACAAACAGAATGAACAAGATAGCAAATACACCAATCAAAAAAAACAGGGGAAAAAGCAAATGCACAATACAAAAAGATGCACCCAACTAAAAAAACACATAAATCCGACTCATATAGAAAACACACAATAGAATGTAAAATCCCCCTAGAAAACGACATGACATGCAACAAGACTAGATTTAAAAACAAAAAGGGATCACGACATCATACAGAAAGACACAAAAGACATCACAAACAAAAGGGGAAAAACACAAAAGTACATAGCATAGCTAGAAAACGACAATAGACCGACAGTTAAAACAATTCCCCCAACGGAGGCAAACGATTGAACCAAAACCTTTGGACAGGACAAGCATTATCGCGAAAAAATTTTTCATCCCCCAAACAGATCTTCGCCCTTTTACATTTTTCACTAGGAGCCCCCTTTGCCCGCAAATTTAATCACAACACATACTCACGAATCCACACATACTCACAGACACCACCACACCACTACCACTCAAAACCCCCAAAACCATACTCAAACACACCAAAAAACCACACTCAACACACACAAAAAAAAACACAAAAACAACAAAAACCAAAAACCGGGGTGACCAAGAAAAAAGTAATGACAAAAACCCCCAAAAAAACAATTTATTATTGACAATCCCAAAAAAGATTTTTTTAATTTTTTAAATTAACAAAAAAAATTTTTTTTTTAAATTTTTTTTTAAACAGGGAACCCCAAAAAAAAGTTTTTCCCCCGGGGAGGCAGCCCCCAAAAGGCAGGATAGCCAGGAGAAACAGTCCAAAAACCTCAAAAAAGACAAAAGTAAACCCCCCAAAACCCAAAAATTAAAAAAGGCCCCCAAAAAAAAAAAAAAGAAGGGAAAAAAAAAACAAGAAAAAACCAAAAACCCAAAAGGGGAATTAAAAAAAAGGACAACCTTTTTCCCAAACAATTTAAAAAAAATAAAAAATATTTGAAAAACACCCCCCTTTTTTTTCCCCCCCCGTCTCAAACCCGGTTTTTTTTTTCCCCGGGCCTTTTTTAAAATTTTCAAGGGCACCCCCAAAAAAAAAGAGGGCCTCTTTAACCCAAAACCCCCTCCCCCTCTTTAATAATTATTTCAGCAAAATGGCCCAAAGGGTCCCCCCCCCAAAACCTTTTACAATTTTCTTTTAAGGGAACCCCCTTCCCCCCCCCCCAACCAAACACCCCAAACACAACACCCAACACACGGATAGACCCAAAAACCCACATGTATCAGACATAACAAAACCCCAGACATCAAAAATCACAAATAAAACAAAACAATTTTATAAATTAGAAAACAATCAATTTCCCCAAATGGGTTTGAAAAACAAACAATGAATAAAATCGCTTTCCCCCAAAGAATCCCACAAGACGAAAAACAATGCAAAACCAACTCAGTGAAAAAAAAACCAAAAGCATAATTCCTAGAAAACAAAAAATAACTCCCCTTCCAAAAACGATAGATATAAACACCCCCTAGAAACAAAACTCACAAATCAGCTAGTAAAAAAAACCATGTTTTACAAAAATAAAGAAACAATGCATCCCAAAAAGACTAGATAAAACAAACAATAGACATCAAACTCACACTAGAAAACAATGACATCACAACATCAGACTAGATAAAACAAACAATAGACATACAACATCACACTAGAAAACAAGCAATAGATATCACAACATCACACTAGAAAACAATAGATATCACAACATCAGACTAGAAACAAACATAGATATCAAACATCACACTGAAAACAATAGACTCACACCATCGACTAGATAAACAAACAATAGACAACACACATCAGACTAGAAAACAATAGACATCACAACATCAGACTAGAAAACAATACACATCACAACATCAGACTAGAAAACATACACATCACAACATCAGACTAGAAAACAAACAATAGATATCACAACATCAGACTAGAAAACAATAGACATCACACCATCAGACTAGATAAAACAAACAATAGACATCACAACATCAGACTAGAAAACAATAGACATCACACATCAGACTAGATAAAACAAACAATAGACATCACAACATCAGACTAGAAAACAATAGACATCCACACATCAGACTAGATAAAACACAACATAGACATCACAACATCAGACTAGAAAACAAACAATAGATATCAACATCAGACTAGAAAACAATACAATCACATCATCAGACTAGAAAACAAACAATACACTCACAACATCAGACTAGAAAACAAACATACACATCACAACTCAGACTAGAAAAAAAACCCAATAGATATCACAACATCACACTAGAAAACAATAGACATCACAACATCAGACTAGATAAAACAAACAATAGACATCACAACATCAGACTAGAAAAAATGAAACACAACATCAGACTAGAAAACACAAAAAGTACGACACCCCCGGGACAACGGAGGGGAAAAACAGCAGTGAAAAAGGGACATCCCCCGGGACAAAACACTAATTACCGTAAATTTAAACCCTAGGGCCCTTCTGCGAGGGTGTTTTTGTCATTTTCCATATCTTTGTGAGAGTTCCCTTTCCTTTTCCCCTCCACACCACACACCACACAACACACACACACACACCCCACACACACCACCCACACACAAAACACCACACACACACACACACAAAACACCCCCAACCACACAAACAACACACAAAACACACACATACACAAACCCCACAATGCCCCCCCCCCAAAAACAAACCACAAACAACACAAAACAAAAAAAAGGGACATACAAAAAACTTAAAACACTTACATACAAAAATACATCATACATACTTTACAAAAAATCCACACAACAAAAATAACATACATACTTAAAATACAAACATACATAATACTTTCATACAACATATAAAAAAAAACAAAACATACATACAAAACATACATACATTTATACATACTTACAACAACAAACATCAAACATACATACATCCAACAAACAAACTTTCATACATACAAACAAAATAAAACCACCCCCAGGGTGGGAGCGAATTTAAACCAGGAAATAAAGCTTGACAAAAAGAAAAGCAACTTTTTCGGAGCCCGTTTTTTTTCCTTTTTTTAAAAAATTTAAATTTTAACTTCTTTTTTTTTAAACCCCAAAAGGGATTGATTTATCGTTTGGGTTTTCTTGTTACCCTTTAAGTCACGGCATTTTTTTTATGCGGGATTTTGGGCCCTGTTCTTCCGGGCCCAGGGGCCCATCACCACAAGGCAGCTCCCCCGAATGTTTTTTTTTTTTTCCTGTCAAAAAACGGGATTTCCCCCCAATCAGAGGGGCCTTTTTCAAACAGAATTTTGCCAGGGGAAAAATCTCGGGTTGCCGTGGGTTCTTTTATTTTCCCCTTTATAATTTTGTTAACCACTGGACGTGATTTTTTCGTCTCAATAAAATTTATGGAATAAAAGCAACCCATAAAACCACTTATGGTCAAACAAAACACCAATAAACATCACGACTTTCAGACAGGTAACACACAAAACTTTCATCCCTCAGACTAAAAAATACCCCAAAAAGGCCCATATATTGAATAAAAAACCCCAAGAGTTTGCATGACATAAAGACAAAAAAGATACAACAGAAAACCATCAAATAAAAACAGAAAAAAAAACACAAAGGGGAAACACAAATCGAAAGGGAAACACCCCGAAAGCATCAAAAAAAGGGAAGCAAAAAAACCCCAAAATTTTAATTGACATGCCCTCGATAAAAAACAACTAACAATACAACGCTAAAATTTAAAGCCCCAGCAAACAAAAAACAGTAAACGCAGTGAACGACATCCCCAAAGCGGGCCCAATCTTTAAACTGTTTTGGGAAGACTTTTGATCCGGAAATGGCCCGGTTTTTTTTTCCCCCTTTTCCATTCTTTGGCCAGACATGCCCCCTTTGCCTGCACACACACATCCCCACACACACGTACGCACCCCAACCGCATCCAACCCACACAAAAATCTTCCACACACAAACACTTTTCCAAACACAAAAACACACAAAACAAACACACACACCCACCCACACCCCAACAACACACCAAAAACGCAAAAAACCCGTGCCGACACATAAAACACAAATATACACAGGGTTTGAACACAAAAGGGACTTGCTAGACAGCATAATATCAGACTACGAAAAACACACTAGCCAGTATGGGTGTATTTTTATAAATAATATTATAGTTTATATATATATTAAAATATATATAAAATATTTTATAAATATAAATTTTTTATATATATATTTTTACCTTGCCCCGGGCCCAAAATTTTTTTGTGGGGAAAAACTCCACCTGATGGGGAAAAACTTACATTTGGCAGACAGAAAAAAACTAAAATGGGGCGGGCTTTTGTAGTTAAGGGCGCTCCCCCAGGGGAGGGGCATCCCGAAATTAACAAAAAAAATTTCCCCGTGATTTAAAGGGGCAATCAATTTTGATAAAATAAAAAATAAAAAAAAAAAAGTAAAGGAAAAATTTAAAATTAATAGAAAAAAAAACAAAAAAGAAATACATGAAAAAAAAAAAGAAAATAATAAATAAATACATAAATAAATTTACAATAATTTAAAAAATTTTTAAAAAAATTTTAAAAAAACCTCTAAATCCCTTTTCCCAAATAAATAACCCAAATCTTTTTCACAAACAAGCTAGCTAGCAAACAAACTAAAAAAAATAACAATAAAAAAGATAAAAAAAACTAAATATATAAAGAGATTAAA
This sequence comes from Rapana venosa, assembly GCA_028751875.1. NCBI lineage: Eukaryota > Metazoa > Mollusca > Gastropoda > Neogastropoda > Muricidae > Rapana > Rapana venosa. The sequence goes on along the minus strand of CM054143.1, from coordinate 5,763,372 downwards.
AATAAATAAACGTTATGCTAACTATTTGTGTTTTATAGTTGATTTTATGCTTCTGGGTGTCTAATGATGCAAAACCAGTGTGTGTGAAATGTGTTTTGTTTGTGCGCGGGGTGTATGTGGGGGTGTGTGTGTGTGTGTTGTGTGCGTGCTGACAAAGGAGGAAATCTGTGGCAGGAAATGGAAAATCTTTCCTGGGGTTCTTGAAAAGGGCCCTTTAAAAAAATTAACTTGAAAACAGACAATAAAACCCTCACAAAAAGAGACAAAGAACCCCCGCCCAAACAGGGACGAAAGGGACTAAAAAAACAAAAATTTCTTGTTTATTTCCTTTTAAACCTCTACTAAAAGGAAACAGAAAAAACCCGGCCCCGCTACTGCCATTGGGTCTAGCCCCCCTTACTGACCGATGTTTTATCATATCGCCTCTTACTGTCCCCAATCACTATCGGGAAATTCGAGCAAAACTGTAATATAGTTCTATAAAAACCCTTTTCTTGGTTTCTTTTGATTTGTGTTAAAAACTTTTCCCATTTTTTAAAATCCCCCTGTGTTTTGGTTTTGGGTTTGTAGTGCTGGAAAAACTGTGTAATGTGGATAAGTTTTTCTGTAAAATTATTTTTTTTTAAAGGGGAGGTCTAGGGCTGCTAAATTACTCAATTTGACGGAAAATGGTGTTGGGAAAAGGGTCTAATGAAGAAAAAACCAAAAGCGGGATTTCTACTAAAAGGGGAACCCATCACTCCAGATATTTTGACAACCGTCCAAAATTCTCGGGGAAAAAGGGAAAAGGGGGTTAAAAAGTGCAACCGAAATTCCGGGGGGAAAAAAAAGAGCATTTGGCCCTCAGACATAGAACCCCTTGTGGAAAATAAAGGGAAAGAAAAAAGGGCCCCAGCAATTAAGAAACTGTTACGACAGTGTTTTTGATGAGAGGGCATGGAACTGGAAAAAAAACGATGGCAAAATTCTACAGAGGTTGAGGATAAAGTTTGACACATTTTCGCCGAAAGGGCATCACCCCTTTGAAATGGGTGGGGAAAAAGGGGGCCACCCATTTCTAAAAAAAAGGAAAAGCTGCTTGGGGTCCAGATTTGGATCGAAACTCACAAAAAGGGAAAAAGGGAAAAACTTCCCAAAGTCCCCTTTTCCCCCAAAAAACGGGTTTTTAAATTTCCCCCTTTTCCCCTAAAAAAACTGGAAGTTTTTTTCTTTTCTCAAGCCCCTATGAAAACAGATTCAGGGGATGGCAAAAACAAAAAAAAAGACTGTAAAAAGCTCCCCAAAAGCGATAACGCTCTGCCTGACCGATTTTCTGAAATAAAAGATACCATCTCGGGCGGGAGGAAAGCTAAAGAAACCCCGTGAACTGCCCGGTGCAAGCCCATTTTTAAGACCCCTAGCCCTCAAAAGGTAATGAAAACCCCATGACCTGTCCCAGAAAGGGAGGGGAAAGGGAAACCGCCCCTGCCAAAACCCCCGTGAACTCGGGCAATTGTGCACCGCATGTTGCCATGACACCGGAACAAACGGGTACGGCCCCAGATTCAAAAAAGCAAAAAAGAATCCGGGAATCCCAAAAACTCGGTCAGAGCAGGGCATGGCCACCCAAAAGAGAACCAAAATGGAAAGCAAAACAAAAACCACCCTTTTTTGGGCCCGGGAAAACCAGGGGAGGCAGGGGCAGAAAAACCCAAAAATTTTTTGGAAGAAGGGTCAGAAAAAAAAGCCAGGGCCATTTAATCGACCCCTGCTGAACCGCCCCTACCTTCGGGAAACAGCTTTGGTTTTATTTGGCAAAAAAATTGTTTTTTTGCATCAATTTCTGGGGGATCCTTTTAAATGTCAAACCCGTAGAGGAGATTTTTCAGAAATACCTGAAATTCAGTGGAGAGGGAAAACTGTACTTTTTTCCCAAGCAGCGGCCCGGGGGACTCATCCAAATTCCCAAAAAAAATTTACAAAACTTATGAAACCTGTCTAGAAATTTTACATGATTGATTCACCAGTAATTCATTCTTTGATAAATATTTTAGTTGTTGGAGAGCCCTGAAACAGAAGTTGTACGTGTTGGGGCGGGCCCACCATAACATTTTTTAACTTTTCCGGGGAATCTAGAAACCGAAAAGAAATTCAGTTCATACCTGTGCAAGAAACCCACATACCGGGGTTTAAAAATTTAACTCCATGGGCATGCCCCGCCCTGCTAAAAGTTTTTAACCCGGGGGAAACAAAACTGTTGGGGGTGTAGGCAAAAATTTTTCTTTCAGAAGAATGTTACCTTAAGTTTCTGAAATTTTGTTTTGGGACTAATGGTTTTTGTTTTCTAGCTCCCGCCAATGGGCCTTTGTATACAGAGCATTTTGAACAAGAAAAATTTTTTTGCACTTAAAATAATTTAAGGGGAAAACGGGGAAATAAGTCGGGAAAGTGTTACACTGAAGGAAAAGCAAAAGCTAGAATGGGGGGATCAATAAATAGATAAAAAAAAGGCTCCTATTCAGAGATCAGACCCCACTTTTACTAGAAGACAGACAGCCAGGTACAGGATGGATGTTTTGGATTTTTGGGCCAAACCCCAAAAACCAAAAGGCTGTTGGGAGAAAAAGACAAAAAGGCCCAATAATTAAAAACTCTTTTTGGAAAGCTTTTGGGCGCCCTTTTTTGGGTTTAAAAAATTTTGTTGAAATGCCCAAAATGAATTTTTCCCCATAAAAATCATGCCCGAAAAACCCCAAGCAAGGGGGTTTGTTTAAACCAACAGGGTTCTAAAGTTTCAAACGTTTGAATAACATGTCTCAGCAAATCGGCATTGGTGTAAAAGCAGGAACTTTTTGGCTGGGGGCTGCTCACACCCCCGGGGATTTAAATAATTTTAAAAGCTGACCGTATGTTAGCCCAGGGCCACTTGACACAGAAAAGAAACTTGATTAAACTGCTTTTTCTCTGGGCTCTGAAAAATTTAGATAAAAAACCCTGACTTTTAAATTTTTTTTGCTTCTAGATTAAATTTTAAATTTTTCCAGTTTTGGGTGTCTTTCTTGCCGGACCCGGGGAGCATTTTGCTATTGACGAAATTTACGTTTTGGGGGTTTAATGAAACGGTCTATTTTTTTCCCCCCTTTCAGCATTTTTACCCCTTGCCCTGGAAAAAGTTAAAAAAAGGGAAAAAGAAAAAGGGGGGTTATAGAAGCCCCACCCAGGAAAAAAAACCACCCTTTTTTGGCCACCCAACTAATAAAAAACCTCACACCCGGGCCAGCCTTTTTGTACCGGGAACACTCTACTGACAAAACCCAAGTAAAAAAAGGAAATGAAACCCCCCAAAAAGAAAAAGCTTGACTCTGTTGTCTGAAAAGGTGTAGGGATAGATTCAAAACACAAGGTTTTTTCTAAGGACACTACCAGTGTTCTAATGTCCTCTTTGGCGCCCTTTGCAACAAAACAGATTTTGGGATGTGTTTTTTGGGAAAGGGGGAGAGGTACGTTTTGTAGCAACAGGGGGAATTCATTTTCATCCCCCTCTAGCCACAACGGAAAATTTTCTGACATCTCTGTTAAAAGGGAAAATTTCATATAGGGCGTGGGCACCGGGGTTCTGCGCTAATTGTGTTCCTGAAACCAATGAAGGGGCTACAATGGGTCAACATAAATTGAAAAAAAGTTTTATGAAGGGGTTTTTTGAAAAAAAAACCACCACAAACCAAAAAAATCACCAAATTTGGATGAAAATATTGGCTTAAAATGCTAAAAACGGGGGTTTTCCAGTGGTTTAAACTAACGTTCAAAAAACCTGACATGAAACTTGTGATGTTAATTGCATGCTGTCGGGTCAGAATTGTGGGAACTATTGCTCCAATTAAACATCGAAAAAAAAGCTACTAACGAAGAAAAAAAAAGGGGTTTTTTATGAAAAAAAGTTTTTTAAAACAATCAAGAAGAGGACCCCCACCAATTAATGATTGAACTCAGGGCCCTTTTGGGGAAAAGGGGGCCCTCGGTGTTTTTTTTTACACATTGAAAAATCCCTTAGATGGGGAAAAAAGAAAAAAGGGGGCTCATTTTTCCACGGGACATTTTTTTATCACTCCCCCAAGCCCCTGCCCAAGAGCAACAAGCAATCCCAATCTCTTGCTGGCTAAAATTGGACGCTGGAGGGGCCCGGCATAAAACATTACATGCTTAAACAGCCCCACAGACCACGTCAGCCAGTATTTCCCGAAAGCAAAACTTGCATTGCCCTATACACATAAATTTTAAAAAAGCAGTTTGGTTGGACAAATGTTCCCACTTTGAAAAATTTTATAAAAAAAGGGGGCCCAAAACACTGACCATGGGCCAGTCCATCATGGAGCTTTTCCTAACACAGAAAAAGGTAGGACATTTTTCTTTTTTCCCTGTGTTTGGAGTTTTTGGTCTCGAAAACACTGTGGTTTCAAATTAAGTCCCTGTAGTGGAGGTTTACAGGAAATGAGCAAAAAATTCAATGCAAAAAGCGAGTTTTAAACCTCGAAAGTTGAAGCGTTTGAAAAATTCTTGCAAATTTAATTGTAACCGGAACAGGTGCACTTGCCAACCCGTGCAAGGGTCTCCCATGCATACCATGCATGTAAAAAAAAATGCTTTTCCATGAAAAGGGAAAAACTACTCCCACTTAAAAAAAAGAAAAATTTGGCCATCAGTGTTTTTTTCACCCCTTTTAAAGGGAGAAAGGGGACACCCCAAACCCAAAGTAAATAAAAAAGGAATGATAACACTGTTTTTTAAATTTAAATTGTTTGATCCTGTTATATTAGTGTGACACGGGTTTCTCTCAAGGCTCTAAAAAAACGGCCCGGTAGGCGGGGGCGGTTTCTCAGGGGGCCCCTCAGTTCTGGTTTTCAAAAAATTCGCCAAAAATTTTTTTAACCAGCTTAACTTACAGGGAAGTCTTGCTTTATTGTATTTAAATGAACACGACATCAGATTTCAAAAACCCACATAATACACATCACCGTATAAAGACTGGGAAAGGAAATCAAAAATACATAAAACCCAACATCAACTAAAAAAAACACAAGCTTTTAATGAAAACGGGCTAGAAAACAAACAAAAGTTTAAAGGGCGACATCAAAACTAAAAAAAACACCCCGGGTATATGGGGGGATGACATAACCCTGCAAAACCCCACACAAACCCCAAAACGACAGAAATAATCCCGTCCCAGCCAAAAAGGATGGCAACGCAGTGAAAACCGACCCTTTCCGAGCGGACAATCTTACCGAAAATTGGGGAAACTACGGTCTTTGTTTGGGAAACGTTTCTGTCGGACCCAAATTTTTCATTTTTAAGACAGGGCCTCGATCCCCCTTGCTCTCTCCCACACACACAAACCCCAAAAAAAAATACACACACAAAAAACATACCACCCCCCACAAAAAAACACACACAAAAAAACAAAAACACAAAACACACACCCAAACCCACTTCACACACACAACACCCCACCCCATGGGGTTTTGTGCGCCCACTGGGAAAACACAAAAACAGCATGTTTGTCAAAAAAAGGGAACAAAATGGTCAGCACAAGTTTTTTTAAACAATTTTTTTTTAGTTTTAAATTTGGGTTTTAATTTGGGACTTTTTGGATTGATTTACTCATATTTTTGTAATAAATTTTTCATTTTTTAAAATTTTTTTTTTAAATTTTTTTAAAATTTTACCCCAATCATTTATTTATTTTTTTTATTATTTATTTTTTCTATTTAGTCAAAACCCCCTTTAAGCCTTTCCTTTAAAGTCTTTTCCCCTTTGCGGGGGTGTAGGGCAGAAAAAAAAGCGTTCCATCCTGCCTACCCGGGGCCCAAACCTAGTCACTGACCCCAAGAGTGCTGCCCCCGGGCCCTTTCCTCACTTTCTACTTTTTCTCCTAAAACGTTTTTTTTGGGTTTCTCCCTTTCTTTCTCCATCCTTCTGGGGTCCAGTTCAATGCTGGTTTTTGTGATTGGGCTGGGGGTTTTTTTCGGAGGTTTTGCCCAATTTCCCCTTCCAAACCCTCGTCTGAGATGATGGTTCCCAAATTTTTCTTGCGGGATCTCCATTTGTAGGTTTTTTCATTGGAGATCTTTTCTGGCCAACAGATCCCGGGGAATTCTTTTCAGGCAAGTTTAAAGTAAAATTTTTATGGAAATTTTGGGGCTCCCCAGGGAAAAGTGCATCACCACAAAAGCATATCCACCCCAATTTTTTTAATACCTGTCTACAACTGTTTTTTCCCTTTTTTTCAGTGGCGTTTTCCCACAACTTTTTTCCCAAGGGAACCTAATTTTTTGGAAAGTATGGGTTTTTATAAAGCGCTTAATAATTGGGGTGCAGCACACGGAACCCCGGGTTATCGTCCCTTTTCCAAAAACTTGCATCCATACTACAACTAATGGCAAAGGAAGGGCAAAAGGCTTGGGTTTTTAAAGGTTAAACAAACCCCCCCACCTATTTGTCGTGGAAAATTTATTCTATAGGAAGACGCCCTATTTCTCTAGACCACCGGTCCCCATGTTTTTAAACAAGCAGAAAAAACCCCAAAAAAAACACCACAAAATTTAAGAAGGCAACCCCACTACAAACCCTTTAAAAACTGACTAGAAAAAACACACTAGACATTACAAAATCAACTAGAAAAAAACACTAGACTTTTAGACGTTCCCGACAAAAAAACAGGGCTCAGACATCCCCGGGGCTTTTGACTAGAAAAACAAAAAAGCACGCTTCCCCCAGACAAGGGAAAACAAACACTAGGGCACCAAGAATTTAAAAAGAAAACAATACTGGGCACCATGATATTTAAACAAAAAACCATATGACACCACAACATCAGAATGGATAAGACAAAAACAACGACATCAGATTTGAAAAAACAAATTTTAAAAATAACAACATGAAAAATGAAAAACACAACTAGACATCATGGGGCATAAAACAAAAAACACCGATGATCTATACAACCAAACCCAAAAACCCCCAGTACATAGCTTTTCATGAATAGAAAACATTTCAACAAAACAGACATCCCAAAATAGAAAATAAAACCCTAGGAATCACAATATTAAAACTAGAAAACACACCCTTTGAATCATAAAATTAAAACAAAAAAACGCACAAAAAGATTTAAAGAATCAGAAGAAAAACAACACTAGGAAAAATACAACAGCTTAAAAACAGCCCCCCGCAAAAAAAACGGTAACAGCAGTGTAACAGACATCTTCAGGGCCCGGACAACATTAACCCAAAAGGGAAACCTTGATCCGGCAAAAGGGCTTTTTTTTGTCACTTTCCTTTTTCATTGCCAACATGCCTCCCCCTTTTCCTGCACACACCAAAATACACACACCCCACTTAAAGCACCAAAAAAATTCAAATTAACCACACACACACACACACTCCACATCACAACACACCCCACACACGCGCGCGGTTGGGACGCCCCACATATACACAAATATAAACAGGGTTGTAAAACAAAGACATGCAGACACCTGATAACCGATACAAACCCACACAAGGGCAGTACGACCCTGATTTGTGGGTTTTTTTTTCTAATTTTTTATCTTTGGGCTTCACGGGGGTGGGCCCAAAAACTGTTTGAAAAAACCCCCTCCGATAGGGGAAAACAACACTTTCAGACAGCAAAACTAAAAAGGGGTGGTGTTTTAAATTTTTGCGAAAAACTCTCCCCCGGGGGGGGAGCCTTTCCCCAAATTCATGCAAGAAATCCCCCTTTTAAATTTAAACGTAAATTTAATAAATGAATAATTTAAAAAAAAAACAAAAAAAGTAAAGATAAGTAAATGAATGAAAACAAAAAAATGTAAATAAAAAAAAAAAATAAATAAACAAAAAAAACATTCAAAAAATAAATCAATAAATAAAATAGTAAAAAACCCCTTTAAAAACCTCAATTTAAAAAAGAAAAATGAAAAACTAGCTACAAATAAAATAAAATTTAAATAACACATTAATAAATAAAAAAAACAAATAAATGAAAAAGATAAAAAATAAATATCGTTTTCCAAAAAACTTGTTTTTCTCGTTTTATGTCATGCTTTTCTGGGGTGTCTAAAAGTAGCAAAACTATGTGTGTGTGTTTGGGGGGTGTTTGTGCGTGTAGGAAATAAAGGGGGTGTGTGTGTGGTGTGGGTGTTTTGTGTTTTGGTGAGTGTTTTGTGGTGTGTGTGGGGTGTGGGAATGTGTGGAAAAGGCAGGGCAGAGGAGGCATCTTGGCAATTTGGAAAGGGAGAAGTGTTGCCGTGGGTTTTTGAGTTTTCGCTAATAGTAAACTTGCAAAAAAGGGGGAAAGACATTACGGGCAAAAGGGCAAAAAACGGCAATTAAAATTTACGACCCTGAGACTAGAAAACAAAATATATACATCACGGGTATCAGGCTAGGAAAAAAACACAATACACATAAAAAAAACAAGACTAGGAAATTTAAAAACACCTAACAACCCTCAACTAAAAAAAACACACACTAGACATTAAAAGCATCAGGGTAGAAAAAAACACAAAAGACGGGCGCGATATCATACAAAAAAACCCACAAAATAAACCCGGATGACATAACCTATAAAACACACACTAAAAAAATACGACAGTTAGAATCAGTCCCCCGACAACGGGTGGTGAACAGCAGTGTAAAAAAACCTCCAGAGCAGGACAATCATTAACCCTAAAAGAACTACGGTTTATGCATTGGTTGGGGTTTATTTTCAGGTTCCATATCATTGTAAAACCCTGCCTCCAACACCTGACACACACACACACCACACACACAACCCCACACACACACACACCACACACCCACCACACACACCCAAAAACAAAACAACACACAAAAACACAACCCCACCAAAACACACCACACAAAAACACACACAAACACACACAAAAATCACATACACCCCACCAAATACACACAATAGGGTTGTGCACACACTAATTACAAAAAGGGCAAACAAGATGTCAGAATTTGGAAAAAATAATTGGTCAGCAAGGAGTTTATTTATCTATTTTTATTTATGTGTAATTGATTCATTGATTAATTCACTCATCATTTTGTTTAGTAATAAATTGTTCATTTATTCATATATTTAATCACTTTTTTCTATTTCATCAATCATTTATTTATGTATTTATTATTTTTTTTATTTAAATTTTTTTCTTTACCCCTTCAAGGAAAAGTAGATTTCTGCGTTAAATTTGGGCTTTTTTCCTTTTTTTTTTTTTTTTTCCCCGGAAAAGCGCAATCGCCACAAAAAAATATCCATCTTTTTTTATTTTGCCTGTCTACAGCTGCTATTTCCCCATCAAGGGGGCCCCCCTTTTTTAAAAGATTTTTTCCCAGGGAAAACCTATTGTTTTAGGAAATTTTAAATTTCGGGTAAAAAATTGTGGGGCAGCCCACGGAAACCCCGGGGTTTTAGTCTTAAACCAAAAAAATGTATCCATTTCTATCAAATCATGGTCTAAAAAAATGGGCAAAAAAGGGTTTTTTGGGTTTTAAAAGAGAATCAAACCCTTCCCCACAATTTTTTCGTTGGAAAATTTTTATTCTTAGGGAGACAAAATTATCCCCTAGACCCTGGTCCCCCATGATATCAAAAAAAGCAGACACCCCCAACCAAAACAATCACGCATCAGTCAAAAAGGGAAAAAAACCACGGAAAATTTACAGAAAACTCAAAAACTAGACAACACAACATCAGGGCTAGAAAACACACACAAAACATCACAAACATCCAGACGAAAAAAAAACAATTGGGCACATGACAACAGAAACCCGGGAAAAAACACTTAGACATCCGACATTAGACTAGAAAAAATGAAAACATAAAAATTTCCTTTAAAAAAAATCGAACAAAAAAAACACACTAGGGAAACCCCAATATTACACTAGAAAAAAAAAAAACAAAAAATTTTTCATCATAAAATAAAACTAGAAAACGCAAAATAGATGCATGACCTTTTAGCTAAAAAAACCCCACTAGACAATACAAAAAAGCTAGAGTACAGCCCAGCAAAAAATTTTCGTAAAAAGCATGTAAAAATACCCTCTTCAGAGGGACGGGAATTTCCCTTTAAAATGTAAAGGGAATTTTGATCCTGCCAAAAGGGCTGTTTTTTTGTTTGTTTACCAAATCATTGCCAAGGAAAATGGGCCCCCTTTTCCTGCACACCCCCATAAAACAAACGCACACACATCCAGTCATCAACACACCACACAACACATTCACACCACCCCACACACACACACACAAACCAGCGCACAAAGTACACAATATACAAAAAAAAAAAAAAAAAAAATTTGGGTTGGAGAAAACAAAAACAGTAGACAGCATGACATCAGACTATAGAACCACCCCTAGTCAGTTTCCACGTGTAATTTTTTTATTTTATTTATTTTTTTATTAAAGTCTTCACTGTCCTGGGCCAAAAAATTTTGTAGAACATTCCAAAACCCGTAGGGAAAAACATTACACTTGCAGACACAAAACTAAAATGGGGCGGTTTCTGCTTTTGTTGGGGAACCTCTCCCCAGGGGGAGCATCCCAAATTCAAGCAGAGAAATCCCCCGTGATTTTTAAAATTGGGATATAAAAAAAAAAAATAAATTAAATTTAAAAAAACAAAAATTAAACGAAAAAAGTAAAAGAAAAAAAAAAAAAAGTAAAAAAATAAATAAATGAATACAAAAAAAACCCAAAAAAAATAAATTAAATAACATAGCAAAAAACCCTAAAAAATCTCAAATAAAAAAGTAAAACATGAACAAAACTAGCTAAACACTAGCTAACTAAATAAATAAACATAAATAAGTTTTTCAAACTAAATAAAATAAAACAGATAAAAAAATAAATAAAAAGTTTTTGCGGGAAATATCGTGTTTTTTGTCTGAGGCATTCCCGTCTGGGGTGTCCCAATGTATGCAAAACCCTGGGTTGGGGTGGGTTTGTGAGTTGTGTGTTTGTGTGTGTGTTTTGTGGGGTGTGTTGTGTGCGTGTGTGTGTTGTGTGTGTGTGTGTGTGTGGGTGTGTGTGTGTGTGGTGTGTGTGTGTGTGTGTGTTTGTGTGAATTTGGGAAAATGCAAAAAAAAAAAAGGGGATTTTGTGGCAAGGCTATGGAAGAAGGTTTTTGCCGGGGGGTTCTTGTATGTGCCTTTTAATTAGACTTGCAAACAAAACAGTAACTTCACGAGAAGAGACAAAGAACGGCAGGGCTAACAGCCGAATGGGAAATTTGAAAAAACAAAATTACAAACCCCGAAAAACAGACTCGAAAACACACAAAACACTCACCATAAAGACTAGGAAAATCACAAAAAACACATAAAAAACATTTAAAAGAAAACAACACTAGACATTATGAAAATCAGGGTAGAAAAACACCAAAAAAAACGGGCGCCCCAACATACTAGAAAACACCCCAGCCTATTTTTAGGATGCATAACCCTGCAAAACCCCCTACACAAAACCCCCCGGGTTTTTTACAGTCCTAAACCCCCAGGTTTGGGAAACAGCAGTATAACAGAACCCCCAACCCGGGCCAAACATTTCCTAATAAAACTACGGTCATTCCCTTGGGTGGTTTTGTCAGGTTCCATATCATTGTAAGACGGGCCCCCCATTTAACCCGCCCACACCAAAACCCCACAAACCACCCACACACACACACACAAACCCCACACCACACAACAACCCCCACAAAACACACACACACACACAAAAAAACAAACACACACACACCCCCAACCCCAAAAACACACACCACACACACAAACAACACACACAAAACCCACACACACACACACACACATAGGGTTTTGCACCCCCCTAGATACACAAGACAGCATGATGTCAGACTAGGGAAACACAATTGGTAAGCAGGAAGTTTATTTATCTTTGTTTAAATTTTGTTTAAATTTATTTTTTTTATCATTACTGATTTTTCTCATCATTTTTAGTAATAAATTGTCAATTTTTTATATAATTTTTTTTGCTTTTTTTTTAATTATCCCCCCCAAACAAATTGATGATTAAATTTTTTTTTAAATTTTTCTTTTTTTTTAAAAACCCCTTCAAGTAAAAAGTAGACTTTATGTGTGAAATTTTTGGTTTTCCCAGGAAGTGGCATCCCCCCAAGATCATACCACCCAATTTTTTTAAAAATGCCTGTCTTCAACTGTATTTTTCCCTTTCAGAATGGTGTTTTCTAAAAGAATTTTGGGCCCGGGACAACCAATTTTGGCCAAATGCTGTAGGGATATTTTTCCTGCGCTTAATAATTTTGTGCGCACAGGGACCCTCGGCTTAAACGTCTTTTCCAAAAGACCCAGCATCCATACTACCCCAAAAGGGCTAAACGAAGAGCTTTAAAAAACCTTTTGGGTTTTTAAAAAGAGAATCAAACCACCACAGGGCATTCATCGTTGGGCATTTTATTCTATAGGGGAGACGAGTTATTTCTAGACACCGGGCAAATGATATAAAACTAGCAGACACACAAAAACAATCACGGGGATCAGGTCTAGAAGGCAAACAACTACCCCCCAGATCGGAAATAGAAAACACAAAAACTTTACCAAAATCAACTTGAAAACAAACACTAGAAAATCCTTTACATCAGACCAAAAACAGACTCTAACATTTACGACATTAGGGCTTGAAAACACACAAAGCACGACTTTACATCAGACAAAAAAACAAACACAGACCCCCCATGGGTATTAGACAAGAAAACAAACACTAGAAAACCCCTGTATTAGACAAAAAAAACAGACACTAGACACCAATATTTAGGGCAAGAAAACAAAACTAACTCCAAAAGATATTAACAAGAAAAAACCTAACACCATGATATTAGAATAGAAAACACATTTCAGACACCTTTATATTTTTAAATAGAAAACACATACTAAAACACCCTGATATTAGAATAGAAAACCCCCCATACTAACACCATGAATTAGACTAAGGGAAAAAACAACTAGACACCACAACATCAGAAATGGATAAGACACAATAGCGACACGGGGCATCAGATTAGAAAAAACAATTTGCCCTCACGACATCAGCCTGGGGAAAAAACACACTTTAAAATCATGGGTTGAGATAGAAAAAAATCAAAAGATCAATGAATCAGACCAAAACCAAGGGGCCCAAGCAAGACATCAGACTAGAAAAAAATTTTTCCCCAAAAAAACATGACATCCAAACTAGAAAAAGAACACTAGGGAAAAACCCCCCCCTCAACAAGAAAACACCTTAAATAGACATCATGAAATTTAAGGGGGTAAGGGAAAAAGCCCCAATAGATGACATCACATCGGATTAGGGAAAAAACACCCAAAAAAGACAATACAAAAGTAGAAATACAAACCCCAGGAAATACAAAGGCAAACAGCAAAATAAAAAGGGCATCTTCAGAGCAGGGCAAACATTAAATGTAATTTAGAATCTTTTATCCTGCCAACGACTGTTTTTATCGTTTTTTCCCTAAAAATTTCCCCAAAAATGCCCCTTTGCCTGCCACACACACCAAAACACACACACCGCGGCGCGCGGCCCCTCCAGCAACGCAGTACCCCAAACCATTTATCCACAAAACACACACCACAACCACACACCCCACGCCGCACGCACCCACACATAAACACACAAGGGGGGCGCGCGCACCCCCCACATATACCCAAAAATACACAGAATTTTTACAACAAGAAAATGCTTTGACAGCATGACATCAATTTAAAAAAACCACTAGTCAGTAGGGGTGTATTTATTTTTTTTAATTTTTTTATTTTTTTATTTGTCTTTTCTGTCCTTGGCCAAAAAATTAAAAAAATCCCCTCTGGGTAGGGGAAAACAAACTTGCAGACAGCAAAACTAAAATGGGACGGTGCTGCTTTTGTAGTGATGTGCTTTCCTTGGGGAGAGCTTCCCGAAATTCAAGCAGAGAAATCCGTCGTGATTTAAATGGGTATACAAATAAATAAATAAACCAAAAAAAAGTAAATAAATAAATAAATAAGTAAATGAATAAATAAACAAACAAATAAGAAAATAAATAAATAATGCAAATGGCAAACAGCAGTATAACAGACACCTCCAGAGCAGGAAAATCATTACCATAACAAGAACTACGGTCATTCATTGGATGGTTTCTGTCAGGTTCCATATCATTGTAAGACATGCCTCCATCACCTCCCACACACAAACACACACACACAACACCACACCACACACACACAAACACACACACACACACACACCACACACACACACACACACACACACAAAAACACAAACACAAACACAAACACACAAACACACACATAGGGTTGTGCACACTCTAGATACACAAGACAGCATGATGTCGGACTAGGAAACACAATTGGTCAGCACGAAGTTTATTTATATATTTTTTATTTATGTTTAATTGATTAATTGACTCATTGATTGATTTACTGATAATTTAAGTAGTAATAAATTGTTCATTTGTTTATATATTTATTTTTTTTCTAATTTTATCCAATCATTTATTTGTGTATTTATTATTTATTTATTTTTAGACATCACGACATTAGACTAGAAAACACACAAAGCACGACTTTACATCAGACAAGAAAACAAACACTAGACACCATGATATTAGACAAGAAAACACATACTAGACACCATGATATTAGACAAGAAAACAAACACTAGACACCATGATATTAGACAAGAAAACAAACACTAGACACCATGATATTAGACAAGAAAACAAACACTAGACACCATGATATTAGACAAGAAAACACACACTAGACACCATGATATTAGACTAGAAAACACATCCTAGACACCACAACATCAGACTGGATAAGACACAATAGACGACACGACATCAGATTAGAAAACACAAATAGACATCACGACATCAGACTGGAAAACACACACTACACATCATGACATGAGACTAGAAAACACACGATAGATCATATGACATCAGACCAAAAACACACAGTAGATAGCATGACATCAGACTAGAAAACATACAATAGATCATATGACATCAGACCAAAAACACACAGTAGATAGCATGACATCAGACTAGAAAACATACAACAGACATCATGACATCAAGCTAGAAAATAAACACTAGGAATCACAACATCAGACAAGAAAACACTTAATAGACATCATGAAATAAGACTAGAAAACGCACAATAGATGACATCACATCGGACTAGAAAACACACACTAGACAATACAACAGCTAGAATACAGCCACAGCAAACACAAAGGCAAACAGCAGTGTAACAGACATCTTCAGAGCAGGACACTCATTACCGTATTGAGAATCTTGATCCTGCCAACGACTTTTTCTGTCACTTTCCATATCATTGCCAGACATGCCTCCTTTGCCTGCACACACACATACACATACGCACACACACACACACACACACACACACACACACACACACACACACCACACACACACACACACACACACACACGCACGCACGCACGCACGCACGCACGCACGCACGCAACACATTCCATACATCACACACACAAACACACACCACACAAACATCAAGCACGCACACGCGCACACATAACACACCCGCACGCACGCACACATTATACACAAATATACACAGGGTTGTACACACAAGCACTGCTAGACAGCATGACATCAGACTATAGAACACACACTAGTCAGTACGACGTGTATTTATTTATTTATTTATTTATTTATGTATGTGTTTATTCATTATTTGTCTTTACTGTCCTGGCCAAATTCTGTAGAAAACTCCACTCTGATATGGAAAACATACACTTGCAGACAGCAAAAACTAAAATCGGGCTGTGCTGCTTTTGTAGTGATGTGCTTTCCCTGGGGAGAGCTTCCCGAAATTCAAGCAGAGAAATCCGCCGTGATTTAAATGGGTATATAAATAAATAAACAAACAAACAAATAAGCAAATAAATAAATGAATAAGTAAATGAATAAATAAACAAACAAATAAGTAAATAAAAAAATAAATGAATGAAGAAATAAATGAATACATAAATAAACACACAATAAAATGAATGAATAAATAAACCTTTAAAAACTCTAAAATACCTCAATAACTTAGTAACTCAATAACAAACTAGTTAGCTAGCTAACTAACTAACTAAATAAATGAAATAAATAAGATAAACTAACTAAATAAATGAAATAAATAAAAAAATAGATAAAAGCTATGCAGACTAGTTGTGTTTTCTAGTCTGATGTCATGCTGTTTGGTGTGTCTAGTGTGTGCAGAACCATGTGTATGTGTGTGTGTGTGCGTGCGTGTGTGAGTGTGTGTGTGTGTGTGTGTGTGTGTGTGTGTGTTTGGATGTGTGTATGTGTGTGTGTGCAGGTAATCATGAACAAACTAGCTAGCTAGCTAACTAACTAACTAAATATTAGATACATAAGATAAAAAAAATTAAATAAATGAAATAGATAATTTAATAAATAAACGTTATGGGTACTAGTTGTGTTTTCTAGTCTGATGTCATGCTGTCAGGTGTGTCTAATGTATGCAAAACCATGCGTGTGTATGTATGTGTTTGGGCGTGTGTGTGTATGGATGTGTGGATGTGTGTGTATGTATGTGTGAATGTGTGTATGTGCAGACAAAGGAGGCATCTGTGGCAAGGATTTTCATGTATTTATTTTATTTCATTTATACCACTTTAAGTCACGAGATTTCTCTGCGTGAAATTCGGGCTGCTCTCCCCGGGGAGAGCACGTCGCCACAAGAGCAGCGCCACCTTTTTTTTTTTTTTTGGTCTGCAACACATCTTCCATATCCTGTGGATCGGTGGTCTAGAGGTAACGCGCCTGTCTAGAATGCGAAGAGTCCGGGTCGGAAGTGTGCGGTAGTTCGTATCCGTCTGGGCCCGAAACTTTTCCCCCATCCATTAGA
>CM054143.1:5719362-5743395 GCA_028751875.1 Rapana venosa | reverse complement strand
TCTATTTTTGATGTCGCCTCATCTTTTGTGTAGTTTCTATTATGAGGTCATAATATCTAGTGTGTGTTTACCAGTCTGATGTTGGGATTGCTAGTATGTGTTTTAGTCTGATGATGTGATGTATATTCTGTCTTTCGTAGTCTGATGTCATGAAGTGTATTGTGTGTTTTCTAATCTAACATCGTGATGTGTAGTGTTTGTCTTTTAGTCTCAAGTCCTGATGTCTATTGTGAGTCTGCTAGTTTGATGTGTGTTACACAAAATTAGTAAGCGCACTTAAAATAACCCACGTAAACAACAGTTTTTCCGGGCCTTTTTCTGTAGAAACGTCTACCCTGAAAGGTAAAGAAAATACAGTTGCAGACATGAAATTTAAAAAAATTAATGGTGTTGCCTGTTCTTGTGGAGACTTGCTCTCTGGCGGTAGGGGTGGGGGGAGTGGCCACAAATTCAAGCCGAAAAATTTGCTGTGAAAATAAATAAATAAATACAAAAACAAAATAATGAATATGTGAAGAAATAAATTGAAGAAATAAAAAACTAAATAAGTAAAAACTAAATAACTGAATAACTAAGTAACTTGTTACATGAATAAATCAATAAGCCCATAAATAGATACATTACAAGTAATAATGATTATTAATAAGTACATAAATAAAGGTGGCGCTGACCAGTTGTGTTTTCTTGTCTGATGTCATGCAGTCTAGTATGCCTAGTGCGTGCACATCCCTGTGTATATCTGTGCCTGTGTGGGTGTATGTCTTTGTATCGTTGTGCATGTTTATGTATGTGTGTGTAAGTATTATATATATATTATATATATATATATATATATATAATATATATATATATATATATGTGTGTGTGTGTGGTGTGTGTGTGTGTGTGTGTGTGTGTGTGTTGTGTGTGTTGTGGTGTTGTTTGTGGCAGCCAAAGGAGGAATCTCTAGAAAGGATATGGAAGCTGACATTTACAGTCCTTGGCAGGATCAAGGTTCTCCTTACGGTAATGATTGTCTCGCACTGATGATGTCTATTACACTGCTGGCTGGAACTTTTTCTAGCTGTTGTGATGTCTAGTGTATTTGCTAGTATGATGTCATACCTTCTGTTGCGTGTGTTCTAGTCTGATTTCATGTCGTTTATTGTGTGTTTTCTAGTATGATGTCGCGTTGACTTTTGTGTTTGTTCTAGTCTGTTATCATGATGTCTATTGTGCGTGTTTTTTTTTAATAATCTTTAAGATTGGCACACATATACAGTTCAAAACAAACAAAGTCACTCTTCATCCAGACAACATTACATCATGTCCATTTTATAGGTGTACAAGACTACAAGCTACACAAAGTACAAAAAGAATCATCATTTTCGTTGCCAAGTCAACATTTATAGATTACATACATAATTTTCTGATATTTTGAAATGGTACTCAACTTTCTACTAAGTTTATGTACTGGAACCATTTTTTTCTGAAAATTAGTAAACTACATTTGTTTGCTATGCTCCAGCTTTTCCATTTCATATTTATATTTTAGTTCATTCAGAAAATTACCAACATTTGGTTTTGTTTTACCAATCCGACATTTATAAACATAGAACTTTGCTAACAGTATTATTAAGTTGAATACTTCATCATTTGTTGTAATTGCATCAGTGCCAAAAAGCACTATTTCCACATTAAGCTCCAGTCTCCCGCAATGAGAACAGTTGTGTTTTATAGTCACTTCAAGTTCTTTCCAGAAATTCTGTACATACTGACACTCACATAAATAATGGTTTCTTGTGTCCTTTTCCTTGCCAGAAAAATTGCAGTTGTCATTATCTGTAACATTCATTGTCTTTAATATTTTGTTGGTGACTAATATTCTATAACAAATCTTTATTTTAAACCATTTCAATTTAATTTCTTTAATTTTATTTTACATTTTTAATACTCCGTGCCAGTCTATTGGAATGTCAAGCTGTCTTTCCCAATTTACGAAAGATTTATGTTGAGAATTTCTATTTTGTCAATCATTTCATCATAATAAATACGGCATCCTTTGCAAGCTTTTGATATAAGAGAGCATTGGTCATTTCCTTACTAAAGTTGTCATCCACTTTTATACTTTTAATTCTCGCATATTGTTGGATCGATGGCACACAGCATAATGCAAAACATTAATGCTAGTACCTAATTTCTTTGATAAATTCTCATGAGTTATAAAGTCATCATTATCTTGCAGCAAGTGTTTAACAAAAAGTAATTTTTTTTGTGCCCACTTTTCATGATATATGCACTGGTCTCCCACTTTGAATTTTTCATTGTGAAAAATTGGTTCTGCTAATAACTGTTGCCTATCCTTTGGATCCACTTGTCTGCAAAATGTTTCATATGAGTGAAACATCTTTCCAAAATGCATTGGTTTTAAATTTCAAAACAGTTTTGGACCCATCCTATCTAAATCATCTATATCAGGGCACAGGGAATGCAATATTAATCTCCACTTTTGTTTCTGTGTATAAACTTTTTTAATCCATGCAAGTTTCAGTGATTGTATATACACTCTGATATTTGGTATACCAATACCGCCTTTTGTTATGCTTTGCACCGAATATGCCCTTTTTATCTTTTCTGTATTCTTGTCCCACACAAATTCATAAGAGAGTTTTTGCAACTGGGCAACTTGAGCATCCGGGAAATTTGGCAATAAAATCCATAAGTATACCAACTTTGACAGTACTAGTGATTTAAGCACTGCTACTCTACCCAAAGGTGACATTAATCTTTTTGATCATATCTTAAATAGTTTTTTAACTTCATATAGTTTATCAGTTATATTTACTTCTGTCTTACTCGGGGAGCTGTTCGTGAACCAGATTCCAAGGATTTTATATTCTTTTGGATTCCACTCCATTATGTTGGTGTGGTGAGTAGGTTAGTAGCGAATTCTTTTTGCTGCCTAGCCAAACATTTTTGGTTTTAACAAAGTTTAACTTTAACCCTGACATATCCTCAAAGGTTTCAAGGATTTGAAAAAGCACTTCATATAACCATTCGTTTCCCTCTAGAATAAATGATGTTACATCAACAAATTGACATATCTTTAGTTAAGTATTTGCTTTTTTTATGCCTTAAATATTTTTCTGTTTCCTTATCATGCAAGCAAGTATTTCTGCGCACAAAATAAAGAGATATGGAAAGATTGGGTCATATTGACGGCATTCCCTTTCCATATAGAATCCTAAAGATACCTTATCATTCACAGTTACAAGCGAATTTATGTTTTTATAAAACGCTGACACCCATTTTTGCCACCCCTTCCCAAAACCAAAGTGTTTTAAAACATTTTGCATAAATCCCTAGTCTACAGAATCAAATGCCTTCTCAAAGTCTATTGACACCAGTAAGCCAGGCACATGTTTTTCCTCTAAATAGTGTATTAAGTCATATAGTGTTTGTATAGTGTCTCCTATATATCTCCCTGGTACAAATCCAGTTTGATCTTTATTAAATTAGCCCTGGTAAAACTTTTAAAATTCTGTTTGCAAAACATGCAGAGCCTTTTTTATATGTCACATTTAGGAGTGAAATCTGCCTCCAATTCTTTAAATACTCTCTGGGTTTATCCTCTTTTGGTAGACAAATTATTAGTTCCTGTTTTTGTGAGATAGACATTTCCTCATTTATAAAGCCATTTTTTAGTGAGTGAATCACAAAAATCCCTATTTACCTCCAAAAGAATTTAAAGAAATTTACAGTGAGTCCGTCTGTTCCAGGGCTTTTGTCGTTTTTCATATTGTTCAGTACTTTTGAGGCTTCTTCTAGGGTGATTAATCCTTCCAGCTGGTCTGATTCTGTTTTAGTTAATTTTGGATGGGCATCTAAGTAGTGGTCTGATTCAAAATTTATCATGTTTTTTCAGTATATAGCTTTTTATAGAATGCTTTTGTTTCTCTTAACATATTTTCTGTTCTTGTCAAAGTAACTCCCTTGTCTGGGGTCAGTTTTAATATTTGCTTACTAACAAAATTCCGTTTCTCTAAAGAACAGAAGTATTTGTTTACTTTCTGCCCTTGTGAAGCCCATTTTGCTCTCGATCTTAGAAAATACCTTCCTTTTCGTTTGTCTGAATTTGATCAGTTCCTCTTTTTTCTCGTTCAAAAGTTTAGCTTCAGCTTCACATAAAAAAGAGTTTTGCTCTAATAGGTGTATGTCTTTTTCAAGTTCTTTTTCGTGTATATTTCTCTCTTTGTTTGTTCTAATACTTTGAGTAATTGTTTCCCTTCTTACTTCCATGATCAACTTATCTAGAAATAATTTGAGTTGATATTGAAAACTGAATTTGGTCATTTGGTATCTCATCAATCAGTTCACTGTTGTATGGCAATAATGCATACTGTCTTTTTTACTCTTTTGATTGTATCATTAACTAACTGTACATAATTTTTGTCTTTAAGTAATGCAGAGTTAAATTTCCCGAAACCCTTTGTTTTTTTCTTGTTTTTTAAAATCAAAATCTATTAAAATCAAAGAGTGTTCACTTCTATATCCATAAAGAATGTCTGTGTCTTTTACATCTGTTATCAAAGTATCTGACACTAAGAAGAAATCTAATCTACTTTGCTGGAATGGAGTAGTTCTTCTCCAGGTGTAACGGGTTACTTCTTGGTTTAATTCCTGCCATATATCTACTAGCTCTAGTTTAGCCATCATTTCACTAACTGCCTACTGTGCTTTAACATTGTTTACACGTTTATAGTTATGGTAATCAAGATTTGGGTTAAAAACTAAGTTCCAGTCACCTGCTATCAGTATATTAGGAATATTCAGTTCTTCAATTTTTCATTGAATACTCTCCAAAAAATATGGTTCGTCCTTATTAGGTCCATAAATATTCACTAATACAATTTTTTTTCGCATTATATCTATGTTTAAAATAATATAGTTACCTTGGCTGTCTTAAATAGGTTTTTTAAATCCGAAATTCAATCTTATTGTTAGAAAATATTGCCACACCTCTGGACTTAGAATTCTTGGATGCAAAAAACACATTCATATCCCCATTCTGATCTAATTAATCTGTCTAGTTTGTTTGTGAAATGAGTATCTTGTAACAAGTAGATGGAGTATTGTTTCTGTCTCAGAAACTGGAAGACATCCTTTCTTTTTTATAATTACCCGAGCCTTCACAATTCAATAATGCTATTGTTATTCTATTCATATTGGTTTAAGTTATATATAGCAATTCTATACGTGTCACAGTTTTTCAGTTGTGCACCGTTTTTTACAAAAAAGGCAAAACACCCTTTTGTGTTCACCAAATCTAACCACATAAAATACTAGACATTCATACATTAAACCCACATACTCAATTGTACTATACACTCAGATGCACACACCATCAAATTACAACAACAACAACAACAAAAACCAACAAAAAGATTTGAGAAACTGAAACAACCAAACACGGATTTGCTCGACTATCGTCAGCAAGCAAAGGCATGTGTTACACAGGACAGAGAAAAACAATGATATCAGTGTATCTCATCATCATCATCATCCGTCCCGTGACCTTGGCGATCATGGAGGAGACACGAAAGACGATGCCGTGGTAATCCTCCTCCATCCATCTCGGTCCTCAGCTCTGCGCAATAGTGCCGAGTCATTCATCCTGGTCCATTCTCTGATGTTGTCCATCCATGACTTGTTCTGTCTTCCCCTCTTTCTGCCACCTTCGAGTGTTCCCTGCAGTACTGTTTTTGGCAGAGTGTTGTGGTGGGTGACGTGGCCGAACCATGTCAGCTTTTTCTTCTTGATGATGGTGAGAAGGGGTTCCTGTGGACCTGCCAGCCATGTTATTTGATTCTTCACAAATTCATTGGTCTTTCGTTCTCTCCAGGATATGCCCAGCAGTTTTCTATGGCATTTTGTTTCAAATGACTGGATTTGCTTTGCTGTTTCAGTAGTAAATGTTCAGGCTTTACTTCCGTACAGCAGGATAGTCTTAATTCGGGTTTTGTAGTGCTTTAGTTTGATTGGGAAACTGATCTCTTTACTTTTCCATATGGTGATGAGTTTTGTCATGGAAGACACCCAAAGAAAGCAAAAAATTGGGTGGCCTCAGGGTAGCTAGTCTTTCATTTCATGTTTTTTGTCCCACCAACCACGAAGGCCATATCATGCCTACCCTCCCATTCAATCTCAGTATTCCAATATCAGTCACCCCAAGCTCTTAACCAGTTCCACCAGTTCTACTCGAACCTCTGGCCACTGTCAAGCTGAAAAAATGGCCACCCAATGGCATAGTACTCAAATCACTTCCCTCCACAAGGCCTTTCAAACCAAGCCATGCTGAATAAAACAACCCGCTATTTCGATCCATCCATCATCCCATCCACAAAAAAGCCCCCCAAATACAATAAAGTGAATGTATACAATGAAAAAGCACATACATCCTCATAGGAGGATGGATTGGTGGTCTAGAGGTAACGCGCCTGTCTAGAAAGCGAAAAGTCCGGGTCGGAAGTGTGCGTGGTTCGTATCCCGTCTGGGCCCGAAACTTTTCCCCCATCCATTAGACCATGAGTGGTGGTCTGGGCGCTAGTCTTTCGGATGAGACGATAAACCGAGGTCCCGTGTGTTACAGAAAAATATAGAGCGCACGAAAAAGAACCCACGGCAACAAGAGAGTTGTCCCTGGCAAAATTCTTAGAAAAAAGCCACTCTGATATTGAAAGAAATACAGTTGCAAAAAAAAAAAAAAAAAAAAGGGTGGTGCTGCTCTTGTGGCGACGTGCTCTCCCCGGGGAGAGCAGCCCGAATTTCACGCAGAGAAATCTCGTGACTTAAAGTGGTATAAATAAATAAATAAAGAGAAATGCTTAAACTCCTAAAAGAAATGCGAAAAGTACTAGAGCGGTCATTCTCTACCCATCCCAGTGTATCCAACATCACAACCTGGTCGCCAGACCCAAAAAATACAGGCTAGGTGTTCCACAAAAAGAAAACATTGTAAGACATGCCTGACAATAGACAGGGGGATAGAAGTGGAAGAAGAGAACAAGCAAGAAATGCCAGAGAGGTAAGGAGAAGGCCAGAACAGAATAGAATAGGATAGGATAGAAAAGGGAAAGATTCCAGCAGTTTCCAGTTATCCTGAGAGCGCCTCCGGCATCCCCACGGGGCTTGCCGGCCATTCCTCCAAACCAGTCACCCCAAACTTTCACAATGAAAACGTAAAAGGATATTCACAAAAACTCCATAAAAACCATTGGAACCACCACATCCATGAAAGGTAGCCCCTCCCCCCGACCCCCGCACACACACACACACACACACACACACACACCACACACACACACACACACACACACCACACACACACGCACTTACACACACACACACACACACACACACACACACACACACACACACACACACTCAGAACTGCCACAGTTTTGCCACACCCTTTGCAACTCCCACTCAGTGGAATCTGCCAAGGCCAAAACGGCTACGATAAGACACAATGTAAGATTATTCATGTAAGATTATTCAATACAATGCAGCGCAGGGTTAAACAAAAATCACGAAAACAAACTATGCCGTGATGTCCAAAGGACACCAGTAAAAGGATAAAGGCGGAAATAGAAGATACCAGAAAAAGTAACAGTGCATAAAATCTCCAAAATTCGATTTCTCTTGCTGTTGATCCCCACAATGAATAACGTTCAGGGGCAAAGTCATTGTTTTCATTTGGCTCCAACAGCAAAGAAACAATATCGCATATTCGTACACAGAAAGCGCCCATAAATACTGTATCTCTTCAGAAATGATGTTCTTGTGTGTTTAGGAAGGAAGGTTGCAGGACGGTCAAGACGTCTGCCTGCCAACAAGCAAACCGTGAGGCTCCGGGTTGGACTCCCAGCATCGCCCTCCCCCCCCCACCCCCAGCCCGACAAAAAAAATCGAACTGAATGTCGAAGTCCCTCGGATTAGACCACAAACCGAGGCCCCGTGTGCGAACGCATGCAGAACATCTTGCGCACACGTCAAATCCTGTTCCGCCGTTCGAAAGAGCAGGCCATTGTGTGCCCGTGGGAATAGACGACACAACTAAAAAAAAAACCGCATACACATGCATACATTTTAAAATTTTTTTAAAAAGGTGCTTTGATTTGTTGCTCCACAAGACTCAGTGCCACACAAATTCCACACATTATTATCATTATTTTTTTTAAATTACAGCATTTTCGAATGTTTGTGGTTCTCCCGTCCAACCAGCATTGGACTTTAATTAAAGAGACAACATAGATAATTATGTGACAGCTTCAATTAAAGATACAAAAAAAACCGCGCTTATTATGTACCGCATTTTGCGGCTGTCCCTGCAACCGCAGTGTGAGGCAACATTGGTTCTGCCTCCCTCTGCCCGACATTCTTTGGATCAAAGCAGACCACCAACATCTTGCACACGCGTTAAAGATCCATCCACCCACTGCAGCAGAACGACTAGCTTTGCCTGCAGCATGAAGGACACCAAAACTCCGTGCATACAATCTCCCACTACCATAAAGGTCTTCAAAACGCTGTTGAACAGTAAGACAGTATACCACCCCCAAACCAGGAATTTAATACCATGGAATTGGTTTGGAAGAAGCACAGCATGCTTATTTAAGAGTAATGAATTAAACAATCAATCAATTAATTAATCAATCAATTAACGAATCAAACAACCCATTATTAAAAGTGTACAAAGGGTATTCACACTAACTTGTTTACTGGAAATTCACTCCCCCCCCCCCTTCCTTAAAAAATCCGTCTGCAAGTGAAAGAACCACTTACATGTTGACATAACCAATTCGTGGCCCCGATCCCCACCCATCCCCCCCAGCCACCCCACCCCCCACAAAAAAGGGGGGATGGAAGCGGGTTGGGGGGGGGGGGGGCGGAGGGGGGGCAGAAGGAACACCCTGTGGACAATGAGGCATGCATATCATCATGTTTGATAAACTATTAGAAGATAACCATTGACTGGAGTCCAAGCCTTTCACACAAAAATGAAAAGAATTATTTCCACTACACTCACTTGCCCTTGCACCTACAGAAGCGCAAGATGGCATACATCTGAAAGTGATCAGTGAGATCACACCAAGGCACTACCCATATATACATCAGAACATAACACTGCACAGAGATATAGCTTTCGTGAGGCAAATAGCCAAAGTCAGATTTAGCTATGTCATAGTTATGAAAATTGGGTCACAGGCAGAAAAGAAACAGTGACAACTACAGTGTCTAAAATTGGAGCAAAACAATGAGTGTAGCCCCCCTCCCACCCCCCATAGCATACACACAAAAGAGAGAGAGAGAGAGAGAGAGAGAGAGAGAGAGAGAGAGAGAGAGAGAGAGAGAGAGAGAGAGAGAGAGAGAGAGAGAGAGAGAGAGAGAGAGAGAGAGAGAAGAATGTTAAAGCCCATGAAGAGAAAGTTATTTTAAACACTGAAACCTTCCACCTGGCTGACCCACCCTCCACGTCCTTCCATGTCCCCCCACATCCCCCCAACCACCATTACCGCATTCTCCAGTTATAGTGCCAGTTCCAGTTCATTTCCCTGGAAAACACAGAGTCAATGTCCATATTGATATCAATTTTGATTATTTTTCCTTTTTCAATTTTGGCCAATGTTTTTTTTCCGTTGGAAGACTAGGCTGACATGGTAGCGCTATGGTTGCCTACCTTTTTGAGGAGTCTATAGTTGGCCTGTGTCAAGTCCTCGCTGATGGAGATCCCGGTTTGCTTCAGTTTTCTGTGTTCTGCAAGCACCAGGGTCTTCTTCCTCCACCTCCTCGCTCGTCACCGGCACCCCCAGTGGCTTGGTGAAGAACTCAACGTTCTGGGTTACGCAGTCCTCCGCGGTCTCCTGTCCCTTTGCCTCCTGGATGCCGTAGACCCTCAGGTTCACTGCCGCCCTGCTGCTCCTGGTCGTTCAGACCCTGCTTGATGCCGCTGTTTTCTTTTGTAACTTGTCTCATCTGTTCTTTGAGTTCGCTGTTATCCTCTCTCAATTTTTTCGTTTCTTGTCTGATGTTGTCCTGTTTGTTGTGAAGTTCGAAAACTTCGTTTTCCAGTTTGTCTACTTTAATGTTAATATGATTTGCAGACTTTCTCGAAATGAGTTCTTAACTTTTAATGTATTCTTTAGCTGCGAGTTTGGACAGAGTTGCCTGTATTTCACATTGCGTTTCTTGAACCGCCATGTCGTCTTTTTCAACACTTTTGCTGAAATGTCTCTGTTTCTTTTTTTTCCTGTCTTAGTTTACTTTTGTCTTCTGGGCTGTCGCCTGACTCACTGGTCGATGAAAAATTTCTTCTTTTATTACTAACCTTGCTACCGAAGTATTTCGATATGGTGGTTGACATTGCTGAGTTGCACTAACATTATATCAATACTACCATTAATGCAGAATACTTCTTCTTAAGGCCATTCCAGTATTCACGCATAACACAGCCCTGCTCACTATGACCACTTTTTCTCAGTCCATTTCCAATCCGCACTACACTGCACTATTCATAATACAGTAGCATGCATCTTTCTTCTATCCGAATTTGTTTCCTCTTCGAAGAATGTTCACTGCACGCACTAAAGAAAAAGAAAGGAAAGGCGGTGGATGCGCCAACTCGTCTATTGTGCGTTTTCTATTTTGATGCAATATCGTTTACTGTATGTTTTCTAGTCTGATTTCATGTCGTCTATTGTGTGTTTTCTGTACCTGACGATTGGATCAAGGAAGTGATAGTCAAAATCCCCAAGAAAGGAACCCTGAGCGACTGCAACAACTGGAGGGGAATCACTCTTTTGTCTGTGCCGAGAAAGATACTGGCCAAGGTCATCATCAAAAAAATATATGACGCTGTGGACGATGCACTGGGGAAGGAACAAGCAGGGTTCAGGAAGCCACGAGGATGTATAGACCAGATATTCACACTCAGAAACATCATTGAACAGGACACAGAGTGGCAAAGACAACTGTATGTGAATTTTGTGGACTTCGAAAAGGCATTTGACAGCATACACAGAGACAGCCTTTGGAGTATCCTTCGACACTATGGCATCCCAGCGAAACTGGTACACCTTATCAAGAGCTTCTACGACAACTTCAGATGCTCTGTGTGCCATAGCAACACTGTCTTCGAAGTCAAGACTGGAGTAAGACAAGGATGTGTGATGTCGGCTGTTCTCTTCAATCTGGCCATTGATTGGGTGATGAGGAAGATGACAGAAGACACCCCAAGAGGGATTCGCTGGAGCCTGCTCTCAACACTAGACGACCTTGACTTTGCAGATGACCTGGCGCCGCTGTCACACACCAACCAACATATCCAGGAGAAGACCAGCAGACTCCAAACATTCGGTCAGCAAGTGGGGCTTCGTATTAGCACCAAGAAAACAGAGACAATGTCGCTCAATGTGAACACACCAGCCCCTGTGAAAGTGAATGGAACTGACCTGCGCCAGACAGACAAGTTCACATACCTTGGCAGCAGCATCCAACCAGAGGGCGGCACAAAAGAAGACATCCACAACAGACTGGGCAAGGCCAGGAGTGTGTTTAGGGAGATGAACAATATCTGGAGATCAACTCAGTACAGTACCAACACCAAGCTGAAGCTATACCAGAGCTGTGTTGTGTCTACGCTCCTGTACGGTTCTGAGTGCTGGAGGATGACGGAAGCGGATCTTATCAAACTTTGATTCTTTCACACCGTATGCCTCTGAAGAATTCTCCGGATCTTTTGGCCAGAGAAGATCTCCAATGAAGTCTTACTACAGAGATGCAGGCAGGAAGACATGGGAACCATCATCACCAGACGACGGTGGAAGTGGATTGTGCACATCCTCCGAAGAGACCCACAGTCAATCACAAGAACAGCATTGCACTTGACCCCAGAAGGAAGGAGAGAGAAAGGAAGACCAAAAGCAACGTGGAGGAGAACTATAGAAAGTGAGATGAAGGCCATGCAGCACTCTTGGGGATCAGTGACTAGGTTAGCATAGGATAGGCAGGAGTGGAAGCGCTTTGTTGCTGCCCTACAAACCACTGGGTGTAATGGTTGATGATGATGATTATGTTTTTCTAGTATGATGTCTCATCGTTTTTTGTGTGTTTCCTAGTCTGGTGTCCGGATGTCTATTGTATGTGTTTTATTAATATCTGATATGATGATGTCTAGCCTGTGTTTTCTAGTCTGATGATATGATGTGTATTGTGTGTTTTCTAGTCTGATATGATGTGTATTGTGTGTTTTCTAGTCTCACGTTGAGATGTCTATTTTGTTGCTGCTACCTTGAAGTCATGTGGATCAGGGTTAAGAGCTAACGTGCCTACCTATAACGTGAAAAGTCTAGGTCTAAGGTGTGCGGTTGTTTGATTTCCGTTTTGGCCAAAGCCTGTTCGCCCATCCATTAGACTATGAGTGGTGATATGGGTGCTATTCTTTTGAATGAGACGATAAACCAAGGTTGTGTGAGTTAAATAAAATTAGTAAGCGTACATAAAAGAACTTACAGTAATAGGACAGTTGTCTGGCAAAATTCTGTAGAAAAAGCCACTCTGATAGGAAAACAAATACAGTTGCAGACAGGACAATAAAAAGAAGAATGGGATGGCGCTGTTCTTGTGGCAACGCGCTCTTCTCTAGAATAGAAGCCCAAAATGTCACTCAGCAAAATCAGCCATGTCTTGACGGAGTTGAATAATAAATAAATAAACAAATAAATAAAAAATATATTTAAAAAGTTCAATAAAATCATAAATATATTAGTAAATACTCAAAAAGAAAACATTGTGCTGACTAGTGTGTGCTTTCTGGTGTGATATCATGCAGTCTTTAGTGCCTTGTGCGTGCTCAACCCTGTGTATTTGTATATAATAATAATAATAATAATGTATGGAATTTATATAGCGCTGAATCTTGTAAAGCAACAAATCAAAGCGCTCAGATTTTATTTCATACCACTTTAAGTCACGGCAGATTTCTCCCCGTGAAATTCGGGCTGCTCTCCCCGGGGAGAGCGGGAGAACGCGTCGCCACTTAGCGCTGCGCCACCCTTTCACCCTTTTTTTTTTTTTTTTTTTTTTTGCTGCAGCTGTATTTGTTTCCCTATCAGAGTGGCTTTTTTCTAAGAATTTTGCCAGGGACAACTCTCTTGTTGCCGTGGGTTTTTTTACGTGCGCTAAATAATTACGTGTAACACACGGGACCTCGGTTTATCGTCTCATCCGAAAGACTAGCGCCCAGACCACCACTCATGGTCTAATGGATGGGGAAAAATTTCCGGTCCAAACGGGGTACGAACCGCCGCACACTTCAGACCCGGACTTTTCGCTTTCTAGACAGGCGCGTTACCTCTAGACCACCGATCCACCGATATGTGCGTGTTTTTAAGCGTGTGTGTGTTTGTGTTGGTATGTGTCTTTAGGTCGTTGTGTGTGTGTGTGTGTGTGTGTGTGTGTGTGTGTGTGTGTGTTGTGTGTGTGTGTGTGTGTGTGTGTGTGCAGGCAAAGGAGGCATCTCTGGCAAGGATATGGAAGCTGACAGAAACGGTCCCTCGCAGGATCAAGGCTCACATCATGGTAATGAGTGTCCTGCTCTGAAGATGTCTGTTACACTGCTGTTTGCCATCCTGTTCACTGGGACTGTATTCTAGCTGTGGTGATATCTATTGTTTGTTTTCTAGTCTGATGTTGTGATGTATAGTGTGTGTTTTCTAGTCTGATGTCGTGATGTGTATTGTGTGTTTTCTAGTCTCACGTTGAGATGTCTGTTTTGTTGCTTCTACTTTGAAGTCATGTGGATAATGGTTAAGAGCTGACGTTTTGACCTATAACGTGAAAAGTCAAGGTCTAAGGTGTGCGGTTGTTTGATTTCAGTTTTGGCCAAAACCTATTTGCCCATCCATTAGACTGAGTTGTGGTATGGGTGCTATTCTTTTGGATGAGATGATAAACCGATGCTCTGTGTGTTAAATAGAATTAATAAGCGCACATAAAAGAGCCCACATCAATAGGACAGTTGTCCCTGGCAAAATGATGTAGAAAAAGCAACTCTGATAGGAAAACAAATATAGTTGCAGACAGGACAATAAAAAAGAAGAATGGGACGGTGCTGTTCTTGTGGCAACGCGCTCTCCTCTAGAATAGAAGCCCAAAATGTCATTCAGCAAAATCAGCCCTCTCTTGACGGGTTTAGAAAAAATAACGAAATAAGCAAATAAATAAATAATAGATACATTTTTCAATGATTTCATAAATAAATTAGTAAATAACTAAATAAACAAAAACATTGTGCTGACTAGTGTGTGCTTTCTAGTGTGATGTCATGCAGTCTTTTGTGCCTAGTGTGTGCTCAACCCTGTGTATGTGTATATGTGTGTGTTTTTAAGCGTGTGTGTGTTTGTGTTGGTATGTGTCTTTATGTCGTTGTGTGTGTGTATGTGTGTTGTGCGCGCGCGCTCGCGCGCACGCGCGCGCGCGTGTGTGTGTGTGTGTGTGTGTGTGTGTGTGTGTGTGTGTGTGTGTGTGTGTGCAGTCAAAGGAGGCATCTCTGGCAAGGATATGGAAGCTGACAGAAATGGTCCCTCGCAGGATCAAGGTTCTCATCACGGTAATGATTGACCTGCTCTGAAGATGTCTGTTACACTGCTGTTTGCCATGCTGTTCACTGGACTGTAATCTAGCTGTCGTGATATCTATTGTGTGTTTTCTAGTCTGATGTCGTGATGTCTATTGTGTGTTTTCTAGTCTGATGTTGTGATGTCTATTGTGTGTTTTATAGTCTTATGTGGTGATGTCTATTGTGTGTTATTTATAGTTGATGTCGTGATGTCTAGTGTGTGTTTTGTAGTCTGATGTGATGATGTCTGTTGTGTGTTTTCTAGTTTGATATATCATCTAGTGTGTGTTTTCTAGTCTCATTTCATGTCATCTTTTGTGTGTTTCCTAGTCTGGTGTCGTGATGTGTATTTTGTGCATTCTAGCCTTATGTTGTGAAGTGTATTGTGTGTTTTCTAGTCTGACGTCCTGATATCTATTTTGTTGCTGCTACTTTGAAGGCATGTGGATCGTGGTTTTAAGCTAATATACCTGCCTATAAAGTGAAAAGTCCAGGTCAAAGGTGTGCGGTTATTGTATTTCCGTTTTGACCAAAAACTGTTCGCCCATCCATTAGACTGAGTGGTGGTATTAGTGCTAGGCTTCTGGATGAGACGATAAACCGAGGTCCTGTGTTATACACAAAATTATTAAGCGCACATTCAAAAGCCCACAGCAACAGGAGAGTTGTCCCTCATAAAATTATGTCGAAAAAGCCCTTCTGATAGAAAAAAACAAACAGTTGCAGACAGGGAAAAAAAAGATGATGCTCTTTGTGGCAACGCCCTCTCCTCTAGTATAGAAGCCTGAAATGTCTCTCAGCGAAATCAGCCGTGTCCTGAAGGGGTAAAAATAATAAATAAATATATAATAAATAAATAATAAATGAGCTAATGAATTCATAAGAAAATCAGTACATAACTAAATGAATAAACATCTTGCTGACTAGTGTGTGCTGTTTATGTGATGTCATGCAGTCTTGTGTTCTTGGTGCATGCACAGCCCTGTGTATGTGTTTGTGTTAGTGTGTTGTGTGTTAGTGTGTGTGGTGTGTGTGTGTGTCTTGATGCCATTAATGTGTGTGTGTGTGTGTGTGTGTGTGTATGTGTGTGTGTGTGTGTGTGTGTGTGTGTGTGTGTGTGTGTGTGTGTGTGGGGTGTGTGTGTGTGTGCAGGCAATGGAGGCATCCATGGCAAGGTTATGGAAGCTTACAGAAATGGTCCTTGGCAGAATCGACTTTCTTGTTGCAAAAATGATTGTCCTGCACTGGAGATGTCTGTTACACTGCTGTTTTCAATTCTGTTGGTTGGGATTCTATTCCAGCTGCCATGATGTCTAGGGTGTATTTCTAGTATGATGTCATGTTGTCTATTGTGTGTTTTGTAGTATGCTGTCGTCTTTTGTGTCTTTTTAGTCTGATGTCATGGTGTCTATTGTGTGTTTTCTGGTCTGATGTCATATCAGCTACTGTGTGTTCTCTAGTCTGATTTGATGTCATTTATTGTGTTTTTTATAGTATGGTGCCGCGTCGTCTTTTGTGTGTTTCCTAGTCTGATGTCGTGATGTCTATTGTGTGTTTTCTATCTGATATTGTTATGTTTAGCGTGTGTTTTCTAGTTTCATACCGTGATGTTTATTGTGTGTTTTCTAGTCTCATGTTGTGATGTTTATTGTGTGTTTTCTAGTCTCATGTTGTGATGTTTATTATGTGTTATCTAGTCTCATGTTGTGATGTTTATTATGTGTTATCTAGTCTCATGTTGTGATGTTTATTATGTGATATCTAGTCTCATGTTGTGATGTTTATTATGTGATATCTAGTCTCATGTTGTGATGCTTATTATGTGTTATCTAGTCTCATGTTGTGATGTTTATTATGTGATATCTAGTCTCATGTTGTGATGTTTATTATGTGATATCTAGTCTCATGTTGTGATGTTTATTATGTGATATCTAGTCTCATGTTCCTCTGTGGGACTCCCGGGGTATGCTTACAAAGCGAGCATCGCAAGAACAGGATCCCTGCCCTCCAACCAGGCATGTCGTAAGAGGCGACTAAGGTGGAACCCTTCCTCCAGGTTGGGGGTTGGGCACAGGGCTAACAACCCTGTTCTGTAAAAAAAACGTTTGTTACAGAAACGGCAACACAAATGTTGCTGCCCTACTGCCAATAAGGCACAAAGGCATTGATTGATTGATAGCCTCATGTTGTGATGTATTTGCTAGTTCTCCTGTCATGTTTTGTATTGTGTATTTTCTTGTTCTCCTGTCATGTTTTGTATTGTGTGTTTTTGCTAATCTATTTATCCTGTTTTTCTATGTATTCTCACGTCTTGTGTTGTGTTGTTTGTTGTGTAGTCACTAGTGTAGTGTCATGCTGCCCGTTGTTAATCACTATGTTGTCGTTTTGTCTTTTGTGTATAATCTGTGTGGTGTCATGTTGTATATTATGTATCTATTATTGTGGTATCGTGTTGTCTATTGTGTATGTTCTGATCTGGTGTCATGTTGTGTACTGCGTATTCACCACTCTGGCGTCAAATGTTCTGTTGTATGTTGTTCTACTGTGTGTTGCTAACCATGCGCCCGTTTGTTGCTTTGTGGTTTGTGGCTATGTGCATTTCTGTTTTGTTTTCAGTAACAGTGCTTGTGTCATCAGTAACTGTGTAGGCATATGCCATCTTGTTGTTATTTTGTCTGTCAATGTCTGCCATTTTCCTGTATATTTTCTGTTATTGCAGTTTGTGCTAAACAACTACTTGCTTTGAAACTGTATATTGAGATCGTTTCATTTGATGCACTTGGGGACTTGTGTTCGTAATTAAGTACAGAATCCAAATTTTTTTTTCTTTGCTGGCATTAGGTTCAGAAAAGTTAAAAACAACTGTAACTTTTTGGTTGATACAGAGTTCAAGCAAAACCTGAGAACCAGCACTTGTAGTCCTCTTCAGTTTTAATTCACACACACACACACACACACACACACACACACACACACACACACACACACACACACACACACACTAATATATATATATATATATATAATATATATATATATATATATATATATATATATATATATATATATATATATATATACATATATAAGGAGTGATAACTGATGTGTAAAGTTCACAGATGTGCTGACTATGAAATTGAAACACACTGACACTTTGTTGACAAACGAATGAGAGCAACTGAATGCAATTCAATAATGGTGAGTATAGGTGGGGAGGGGGTGGAACAACTGATACTTGATAGGTGGGATTCACCTGATTAGATAATAGAGCGTTAAAAGTTTGTAGTTAATTTTGTTTTGTTAAATTGAAATGATGGCTTATTAAATGCACACTTGCATATTGTCATTAATGAACAGCTTATTTCACCAATGTGATGTTAGATACAAAGTTTTACATCCTTGATTGGTGTTCAGTGTATTTCACTGATGATGTGGTAAATACAGTCTTATACATAGTTCTTTTTTGCTCCTTTTATTTCACTTTTGTCGTGTTAAAAAAAATGTACATAGTTTATTGGTGTTCAGATTATCTAACTGATGTTGTGTTAAATACAAAGTTGTACATAGTTAAATGTTGTTCAGTTTATTTAACTGATGGTGTGTTAAATAATAATAATAACAACAACAACAACAACAATAATAATAATTATTATTATATAATAATAATAATAATAATAATAATAATAATAATAATAATAATAATAATAATAATGTATGGTATTTGTATAGCGCTGAATCTTGTAAAGCAACAAATCAAAGCGCTTTTTTTAAATATCGAGGACAATGGAATAAGCACTCACAGTATCACAAGAAGTAAGGATCAGGAAGGTTCAGCACCCCAGTAGTATGTAGACTGGAAACACACAACTGGCATTAATGCACGATTAGCTAGCGGTCTCCAGCACTGCATGCAGGATAACAATAGGTCCTCACATCAAAATCTTACAAAGTTGTACAATAATGTTTTCTTGCCGTTCACTATATTTTACTGATGGTCTACTGAATACAGCAGAGTACATTGCTCACTGTCACAATCTGCGTTTCCCTTGTCAATCACATGCAATTAAAATACAACTCTCCTCATTCAAATCTTCTTTTTATCCTATGCGCCTCTCAGACTTCCCCTATTTACACTGACAATTTCTTCAGAAATTATACAACAGCAAACACACTTCAGTAAATTATCAAAACATTATGAGTATGCATTTACACTTCCAAACATTTCTTTTTTTCAAACACCAACAAAGTCGTACAAGTTCTCTCACGATGACAATGTGTCAGGTTTTCTCATCAGTACAATCCAATTCAAAGTGAATACGTGAATACGATTACTCTGGACCTGCTACACATCAGCTCCTATAATCAAAACAAGCTGATGTCACAACAGCCAGACCTTTTGGCTCCGTCTTTTCCTAGCAGACAAAGTCCATATCACCAGCCAGTGAGGCCCTGATTGAACTTATCACTGGCAGTGCCAAGGCTCTGTGTAACATGTCACAATTCAGTCACTCATCTGTTTCTACAGTCAGGCTACACTAGTTATTACTTGTAGAACGAAACAGTATGGTCCATGAAACAAGGCAACAGGACGTCGTTAATTGTTATGTAGTTTTATAACACTGGAAGCTTCCTCTTTCATTGTTCATCTCCTTCCTTGGTAATGTAACCGATATGCTGACCCCCATCACTGCAGACTCCTACCGTTATAACAAGCAAATGAATTGCCATCAGTTATCAGATCAAAGTCCCCTGAAGTGGGAGTACATTTTCCAGTGACTTCTCTTACATCAGGTTTAAAATCCCAAGAGGCAAAGACCAGTTGTGGTCTTCTCTTTCAGTCCATGCCTCTCTCTCTCTCTCTGCGTCAGTGTAACTCTGGTACTCTTGCTATTTGTTCCTTACCTGGTTAGTGTCAATTCGCCCTACTCTTAAACTGGGTGACACGTTTGTATGCTTCCAAACTGTCCACAAGATCCAAACAGCCACGCTATGTACAGCTGTCTCTTTTCCTAAAATGTGAAAGAGGGACCATGCCTTAGCCTATCAGACTAATAAGTGTCTATGCAACATTCATTGATATTCAGGTCATGTTTCTGATTTTGCGTTCAATGCAGAGTTGTGTATTTTTTTTTTTATTGATGTTGAACATATTTTACTTATGTTGTGCTGATGCAGTCGGTTATGCTTTATGGAAGTTCAGTTTATTTTGTCTTTTGTTGTGTTGAATACCGAGTTGTATAGTTATTGCTTATTGATAGCTGGATTAGTTCACATGTATTGGTGTTTTGAATAAAACGTTGTTTGTTGTTTATCAATATTCCAGTTACTTCACTGATGTGTTGAATTGAATAAAGATACACACTCTATTGAAACAGTTCTTAGCGTTTAACTTTATGATGGGCTGAAAGCAGCAGTGGTGACTGTATGAGTGAGATGTGCTGACCATAGCTACACATCAGTACGACTACTGACATAACTACTAGATATCAATCTAAGTAAAAAATGAGTTATTCATAATTTTAAACTAAGTCGTTATTTAATTGATATATCAGTTGACTGCCTGACTGACTGACTTACTGTCTTTCTGACTAACTGAAAAAAGACCAAGGGGAATGAATAAAGAAAGAAGGAAACAGACAAAATAAAATGATAGATGCATTTATTATTAAATTCAAAGCAAACAATCACACTAATCAGTCAGTCATTCAACTAGCTAATCAGCCAGACAGCACACATACATGTGCTGCATAATACAAACATACATACACGCATATATTCGTACCCCCCCCCCCCCACACACATACACACACTCACACACACCGTTCCATTGATGGTGCTGGTGGCTGTCTGGCATGTTCCAGCTAGGCTGGTTCTCTTCCTGTCCCTGTTGCCTGGCTTTGGGCAATGGGGGTTTCTACTTTCTCTGGGTCTGGCGTGGCTGTGGAAGGCATTGGTTGCCTGTTGGGTGTTAAGCCCGACGTTGGTAGGCTTGCTTGGCGCGGCGGTCTGCCTCGCGTAGTCCTCGGTATCGGCACCGGGCAGGCGGGTCTGGATTGGGGGCATGTTGGCACGTGCTGAGGCTTGGTGAGGTTGTCCTCGCAGCTCCTGCCTTATGGCGGCGTTCTCTGACATCAATGTGGAGATCTGGGCTTCCAGGATGGAGACCGTCTACACAAGTGTCACAAAGCGTGACTGGTGACAGGGTGTCAGCTTTGGTGGTGTTGGTTTTGGATCACAGAAGTCTCAGGGCAGAAGCATATTCACTGACACTCTCAGCAAGGCCCTGCTGCCTCTTGAAAAATGCTGCTGCCAGTGTCGTGCAGCCCCGCTGTTCCCCCAGTGTGGCTGAAGATTTTCTGGGTGTTACACCTCCTCAGTATCCTCCGAGAGGACTCCTCGTTGTGCTTGGCCTCCAGTGCACCCAGAAACAATCCGGCGGCCATTGTGTTTGTCATGGGCTGCACCTTCAACCGGGCTTCCCTGACGAAGCCCTCAGAGTCCTCATCCCAGGAAAACTTGGGCAGCTTCTGAACCAAAGTGTGTGCAGGCTGGGAGTCATCGTCACTGGATAGATAGGATGGGTCAGCTGCTTCCCTCCATCTGTTCCTCAGCTTCTGGGGCCGTAGCTTGTGCAAGGTGTTGTTGAGCTGGCTGAGACTCCTCATCACTGAGTTGAGGGGCTTGGTCTGCTTCCCT
The DNA here is from genome assembly GCA_028751875.1 of Rapana venosa. Taxonomy (NCBI): domain Eukaryota; kingdom Metazoa; phylum Mollusca; class Gastropoda; order Neogastropoda; family Muricidae; genus Rapana; species Rapana venosa. Next base: position 5,722,043 of record CM054143.1, on the reverse strand, counting down.
CTGTCTGTTCCTCCTCTTGCTGGCTGGCATCGTGCTGGTGGTTCTTCCAGGCTGGAACGAGCCTCCAGTTACCCAGCTGCTGACAAGTCACAAAATCCCTATCCTGCTGATGGAGCTACCCGTGATGGTGTCGAGAGGCAAGGATGAAGGCAAGGTAGGGAAACAATGAAACACCTCTCAGCAACCACAATGCATAGCAACTGGGCAGCAGAAGACCCAGGAGAAGACGGCCGCTACAAGTTCATCTTTGTTCAGTCCTCAGTATAACAGTGGTGGTGCAAGGATCACTCTGACTACGACAACGCTGAAGGACCGAGACTCCAACAGACTATCTCTAACTAAAAACACACAATGGCACTATTAACAGGTGTGTCACGATTTAGAAACGAGACGCTCTGATAGCATGGGAGACAATGTAGTTACCTCCCTGTCCCACTACATATAGAATAAAGTTAGGCTACACGATAATAACCCGAATCATACTCCTTTCTCTCTATCTCACTCTCTCTCTGTCTGACTGTCTCTCTGTCTGTCTCTCATACACACACCTGGCTATACATACATACATACATAAATATATACATGCATGCATGCATGCATACATACATAAATGCATACATACATACATACACACATATACACATATATACATGCATGAAAACGTATACACATACATACATACATACATACATACATACATACATACATTCATACATCTACCCATTCATCTATCCATCCATCCATCCATCTATATATCATCATCAATGCCTTTGTGCCTTATTGGCACCTAGGGCAGCAACAAATGTTCTCCACTCCTGTCTGTCCTGGGCCAGCTTCCGAATTATTCCCCAGGTATGTTGGAAGGTCTTCCTCGTTTGGCAAGGTTCTTCCCTCGTTCGTCCAGTGGAGGGCTGTTCGGGCGATGTTTCCCTGTTCCCGACGGCAGATATGCCCTATCCATCCCCATCGCCTATGCATGATGATGTTGTCCATGCTTTCTCGGTTGCAACGGGCAAAAAGTTCTTGGTTGGAGATGGTCTCTGGCCAGAAGATGCGCAAGATTCTTCTGAGATTCTTCGTGTGGAATGTGGATAGTTTGTCGAGGTCACTCTCAGTCATCCTCCAGCACTCCGAGCCGTACAAAAGGGTGGAGAGTACACAGCTCTGGTATAGTCTTAGTTTGGTTCTGGTGCTGTACCGGGACGATATCCACACATTGTTCAAATTTCTATAAGCATTTCTTGCTTTGCTAATCCGGTTCTTGATATCGCTGCCTGGTCTGCCGTCATGCCTAACAGTGCTCCCGAGGTACGTAAACTCTTCAGTTGTTGGTAAATCTTCTCCATTCACTGTGACCGGTGAGGGGTTCTGAACGTTCAGTATAATCACCTCTGTCTTCTTCTGACTGATTTTCAGTCCTACTTTCTGTGCGAAAGTGCTGAGACGGGATGTCTTCTCTTGAATGTGATGGTGGGTATGTGAGAGCAGTGCCAGATCGTCGGCAAAATCTAGGTCTTCAAGCGTTGAGAAGGGGGTCCATCTGATGCCCCGTGACTCGTCAGCTGTTGTCTGTCTCATCACCCAATCAATTGTCAGGTTGAAGAGTAGTGCTGACATGGGGCAGCCTTGTCTGATGCCAGTTTGTACACTGAAACTGGTTTTGCTGTTTCCTACTCTCCACTTGAAGTTGTTGTAGAAGCTCTTAATGACTTGGATAATATCCTGTGGAATTCCATATGCTCGGAGTATGCGCCATACACTTTCTCGATGAATGCTGTCAAAGGCTTTTTCAAAATCTACGAAGTTGATATACAGCTGTCCCTGCCATTCCGTGCACTGTTCGATGATGTTGCGCATGGTGAAGATCTGGTCTATGCATCTTCTTCCTGGTCGAAAACCTGCCGGTTCCTTTCTGAGTTGTTGGTCCACTGCCTCTGAGATTCGTCCGATGATGATCTTTGCCATAATCTTGCTGGGAACAGATAGCAGAGTAATTCCCCTCCAGTTGTTACAATTGTTCAGGGATCCTTTCTTTGGGATCTTCACGATGACTCCTTCTGTCCGATCTGCTGGTAGCTATTTCTGCTCCCATATAGCTGCAAAGAGTGACTGTAGAACTTTAGATGCAAACTCTGGATCTGCCTTGAAAAGTTCTGCGTTAAGGTTGTCCTGGCCAGGGGCTTTTCCATTCTTGAGAGAGCTGATTGCTGCTATAATCTCTTCCTTCTTTGGTCGTGTGCTGTTCACATTGAGATCAGCATCAGGATATTGTACATCTGCCTCTTCAGTTGGTGGTGGTCTGTTGAGAACTTCGCTGAAATGTTCTGCCCCTCTTGCATCTTGTTCTGCTTCTGTGGTAAGTACCATCCATATATACATAAATACAAATATACATACATGTATGCATACATACATACAAACAAGTCCATCGGATGAGACTATAAACCCAGGTCCCGTGTGCGAATGTACGCAGAAAGTTTGTGCATGCGTTAAAACCCGTTCCGCTTTTCGGAAGAGTAGGTCACTGTGTGCAGGTGGGAACGGATGACAAAATTTACTTCCTGCATACACATGGGCCTGGATAAAAAAAAGCACGTGAGTGCATATTCAATTATCCTCGAAATAAAAGAAGAAAATGAAAAATAAAATGAAACTTACATACATACATACTTACATACATA